>CAMGYJ010000011.1:30357845-30825348 GCA_946122785.1 Linum tenue
GATAAATCCCCGTTCTTCCGCTGTGATCTGGTTTTTAGAATTGCTGATGATGATCTTGTTGGTGCTGGTATAATTGACTTTAATATTATCTGTTGGGTTAAGATAATATAGGGCCTGACTTACTGAATATAATGATCTGACTTGATAGTCTTCTAGTATCCTGGCTGGCTCTAATTCATCTCTGGTCGGATAGTTGTCATTAGATACTCACATCTTGATGATTGCTTTTTACGACTGTCTTGGACTTTGTTGGAAATTCGTCGAAGATATGGGTCTTCTGTGTGTATATCTGTGTCCATATTGATGGAGAGCAGATAGTGTTGTTGGTGCGATTTTATCTGTGATGATGACTTCTCTTGGTCCTCCCTTAAAGGTTGGGTAGAAGCCCATGGTAGTGTGAATTTCCTTGTAATTGAGTAGATCTTCCCAACATTGTTGAAATTTTTGAAGTGTAGGTCTATTGAATTCTTCATTTTGCTTCGTGGTTGGAATATCCTTAATGCTGATGCTTGGTATCTTCATACCTAATCTTTGTTGTGGAGTGCCAGACTCTATCTTCTGTTTCATAGCAATTGCCTTGTATGATTCTTTTAATGCATGTTCTGCTTCTTCTTTGGTTGAAAATGATTGGTATTTGATGTTGTATCCCGTAACATGGTGAGATACTACTGCCCAGTTGTTATAGAGTCCCCGAAAAGGTCCGTCGTAAATAACATACCATTTTCCCTTCTTTGAAAACAAGGTGTTAATGGTGAGATGCTACTATGAAAACAAGCCTATACGGAGATGATGTTATAAAATGGTGGAAGTAGACGAGAAAAATGAAGAAGGCGAAAGAAAATCAAAGAAGGGAAAATGGTATGTTATTTATGACGGACCTTTTCGGGGACTTTATAACAACTGGGCAATAGTATCTCACCATGTTACGAGATACAACATCAAACACCAATCATTTTCAACCAAAGAAGAAGCAAAACAGGCATTAAAAGAATCATACAAGGCAATTGCTATGAAACAGAAGACAGAGTCAGCCACTCCACAATAAAGATTAGTGATGAAGATACCAAGCATCAGCATTAAGGATATTCCAACCACGAAGCAAAACGAAGAATTCAATAAACCTACACTTCAAAAATTCCAACAATGCTGGGAAGATCTTCTCAATTACAAGGAAATTCACACTACCATAGGCTTCTACCCAAACTTTAAGGGAGGACCAAGAGCAGTCATCATCACAGATAAAATCGCACCAACAACACTATCTGCTCTCCATCAATATGGATTAATCGACACAATATACACACAGAAGACCCATATCTTCGACGAATTTCCAACAAAGTCCAAGACAGTCGTAAAAAGGTATCTAGACTCATTCGCTAAGGGTAGAGAAATCTATCTACGATACACATCCAGTTATCAGGTATTTAACAAAGAAGAAATGACCGTTCCATCAAAAGCAATCATCAAGATGGGAGTATCTAATGGCAACTATCCGACCAGAGATGAATTAGAGCCAGCCAGGATACCAGAAGACTATCAAGTCAGATCATTATATTCAGTAAGTCAGGCCCTATATTATCTTAATCCAACAGATAATATTAAAGTCAATTATACCAGCACCAACAAGATCATCATCAACAATTCTAAAAACCTGATCACAGCGAAAGAATGGGGATTTATCACAGATTTAGCCAAGGATTTTATCAATCTAGAAGGAACGTTAGCCCCGCTAGCGTCATAACAAAAACAACAACTTTGTAAATTATTGCAGTTACACGAGGATCACATATGCACCCACTGTGCTGCAGATATGACTACCTCCACTAGTAACAGTAATGGAATAAAAGAAATGTGATCCACCAAGAAGACAAAAAATTAGTGGACGACTCGTCCACCCACCAAAGGAGAAAGATAAAAAGCCAAGGAGGAAAATGACTAAATGAGAAGATGACAAAGATGACACATCAACAAGAAAATGACTAAAGAAGTGTGTCTGTTTTCTCTTTTGATCAATAATGTTGTCTATAACGTGTGTTTGGTTTTCTCCTCTTAGTAGAGAGTGATGTAAGTACATATGTAAGAAGGCAAAGCCACTGCATCTATAAATATGTACACCTGAACCTCATAAGGGGACAAAGTAGAATAAAAGTTTGAGATTTCTCTCTCAAGAGACTAAGTGTAGTCTTGGTGCTTCGGCACAGAGCGTTTGAGATAATACTCTGGAAATGCTCGTATCCACTACCACCTATCCATAAAAAACTATACACCAACCATTAACACCACAAAGAATTCTCCAACACCATTTCAACGATCATAAGCAATCAGCCTCCTTCGCACTACACCATCATGGGGACGTTCAATAGCAAAAAGTTGCATCAATCAACCTAAACAACAATCAGGTATGTCGGATAACCCCAATAGCAGTAACAGTTACTTTGATTATTTAAGTAAAAATGAGGAAGAAAATTATTTTCTAGATGGAATATTAGATGTCAAGAAAATTAAGGAACAAGCTAATTTACCTTATCAGAAACGCAAAATTTTATTACTAAATCTTTTTTAACCAAACTATTTGATAGGAAAAATATAATTAAATATGGAAAAATGATAGGAGAATCGACAGTACCAATAGAGCAAACTAAGGGAGATTTCCTAATTCAAATAATAAATAGGGAACAAATTAGGAAAAAATTATCCAAGTTACAACAGGAAGAAAGAAGTAAAATAGCTTACATTCACATTAGCACGATACAAATCATTCTAAAATCTACTATGAAAACAGGGATAAGTGCACCTATAGAACTAGAAATAAGAGATGATCGACTCATCAATAGAGAAGAGAGTACTATTGCAAAAGGAAAGGGAAATCTAGGAGTAGGAATAATCAAATTCGATATTAATTTACAACAAGGAATTACTTTAACAGATGGGAATCTCGACTCTTCCATTATTATAAAGTATGAATTGAAAAGAAAAATTTTTATGAATGAAAATAGTAAACCTTTTTCAGTAACATACCAGATAAACTATGCACTAACCAATAGTCATCATAGTCTAGCATTTAGAGACAAAAAAGTCATCACCATAGAAGATTTATTCAAACCATTAATTCAATTAGAATCTCCTCTAAAAGTAATAAAATCAAATTACGATCATCCAAGAATAAGTGTAGATGAGAGAGTCTCTTCCATGAGACTAACCGATAAGGAGAAGGAAAAGGAAAAAGAAGAAAACAAGGAAATAAAAAACATAACTATACTTCATCAAAATGATAATACTAGTGAAATAAAAAAGTTACAAGAACTAATCGTAGAAATGAGTGAAAAATTGTAAAGATTCCTAACGTTCAGTACATAAATAAATTGATAGATGAAATAGATGCAATAGACCTTACATCAGTAGACGACATTAATACGGTTACATTAGAATTATCTCACTTCGTATCAGATATTGTAGAAGAACAGATGTCTATCGAAAATTCAGAAACATTAGAGGAAGCCGTATCTAAAACTGAATTAATCACCGATATAATAACTAGTCTAAACAAAATAAAACAGAAACTAGAAAATAGATAAACAAAAACAACAAAATGAAAATTAACCACCTTTATTTGGACCATTCCATGAAAGAAAAAGAAAGAATGAGACTTGTTGCAGAAAATAAAGAAAAAGAAAGAATGATTAGACTCTTTAGTAGACTTTTTGAACCAAAGAAAATGAAGGAACAATTAAGACTTTTGAAAATGAAGAGACGCTTGAGACTTTTGAAAGAACAAGACCTTTTGGCATGAAACAAAGAAATTTAGGAATTTGAAATCGTAGAATTTTTTGGTATCAGAGCCTACGACCCCAACTAAACCAATCGACCCAAACATAAAAATAAAGAAACAAAAACTAAAATGGGGAAAGACCAAAAAGTGCAACCCGCTTCAACCCGACAAGCTCACTTTATACTCATGGGGATATTTATTTATTTATATATAGCTTGATCCATGAATACATCATCTGCCTCCATCATCAGCCTGGTAAATTGACTGTTTGACTTTACGTATTTGTTTTGCTTTGCAAAGTTACGTGGACAGGTGGCGTCCGGCTGATGCATGGAGGGTGCTGAACTGCTGAAGATAGGGGTTGTGAATAATAATTAATAATTAATGTAGTTGTGGTTGTCATGATATTATTCATGTAATATATGTGACCGTCCGTTAGATGTCAGTCAGTTCTTCTCTGTATGTGGCGTGGATTTCTTCTAATTTCTAGCGTTGTACACAAGGCAGGGTTTGTTGGTTCCAGATTTGTTTTGCTTTCTTGATCCTTGTAATTTAATTATGATGACGATTTGTTAGATTTTGTTACACGCTTGAGGGGTTTTCATGTTTCAATTTCGTGGATTTTTACTTTTTACTTCTTAGTGAGTGATATAACAATTTATTATTGAACCCTTTTCAACAATTCGAGTTATTGGGATCGATTGGTTCTTGAAATGATATCAGAGTCTTTTGTGGTTGAGAGGTCTTGTGCTCGAATTTCGATAACCTCATTTGTGAAGCACATGTATTCTTGTATTCATGACATGTGCAAACGAAAGCCCTTATAAGTTGAATGGCTTTCATTTGAGGAGGTGATAGGGCAAAAACGTATATGCCTAATTCCTATCTCGTAGTAAACCGGAAGTCCGGGTATCGTCTCTCAAGGACTGGTACAAGCTTATATTATATCAATTATGTGGAGCAAATTATAGGTGAAAATGATTTTAGTGATGAAACTACTATTTAATAATTAAACAAAACAAGCAACTAAAATTGTTGGGTTGAAATCAATGGTAGAAAGCTCTAGGAGAAACACCGGGACTCACTACCTATCATATCAAGATTAATTCATATATGCTTGCGAACCGGTGAAGATGTTCATGAGGATCCTCATTGCTAGCCCCGAAGAAAGTATACCCATTGGTGATCATGTTGATGAATGCTCGTGTAATCTCCATGGTTGCATCCCCAACCGGAATGACAACACATGAAGCTCGGGCTCCAGCCCTTCGATTCAAGCGAGCTCTGATCGAATGATCATCCTCTACCATGATGACAAGCTTGATGTCGCGCGATGGTGGCGGGACGACAGGTGATGAAGTCTGCCCTCTCTGTTGACGATTCCTGGTTAGGGAAGGCCTATGAGTTGTGGTTGGTTGCTTCCCTAACTTGACTTGCAACCTGTTCTGTCGGCAAGTCTTCTATATCTTTGGATCTAGTGACAGTAAATTGTCGGTCGTCCTCCTAGGCATGCACGAAAAGGATAAACTTGAAAATTCACTTGCGCACTAACACCCAGACCAAAACCGTCCACTCACTAAAAATCAATAAAAATAAGGTATATATGGCAGTCCCCGACAATGACGCCAAAGATTGTCATATAATGCTTGTTTGTTGGTCCAACTAAGCCTGAAATGGTTATATAACAATTACCTTTGAGTGCAAAATATTTTATTTGTTCTCAGGTGGAAAAAATGAGAAAATGACAGAACGGGCAGATTGCAGCTGCACATGCAAAAGTGTGATAGCGAAGCGTACAAAGAAAGCAGAAACTTAATTGAGCCAATTCTTTCCTGATCCAACACTACAAGCTTGCAGCTAACAAATTAGACTTCAGGCCCAAGTGTAGGACACAGATCCAGTTCCATATATTTCCTTCCATGGGCACGAAGAGGTTTAATTCCCGTAGGCCAAATTGCACAAAGAGCCATTCTTTAATTACTTGGACCGGGTCGATATACAAGAAGCAGCTAGCAGAGAGAAGTCCGGGGGAGGAAATATATTGGATCGGGGAATTATTGAGCAACTAGCGTGGGCGGGCCATTTGACCGGGAAGGTGAAGTATTAAATTTGATAATATAATAGGGTATATAGCTTATTTTGTATAGGTTTTTTTTTGGAAAACACGTGATAAAAATAGTTAATTTTAGGAGGAAAGAGACATAAATGATGCAACGAATAAAAAATCAGCTTTATGAACCAAAATCAACTACCTGTTACTAGGGATGGCAATGGGGCGGGTTTGGGGCGGGTTTGCTTAAACCATCCCCATACCCATCTTCAAATATCCAAACCCATACCCGCCCCATACCCATGCGGGGGAATGTTTTGCAAACCCATCCCCATACCCGTGGGTTTCGGGCACCCATGGGTAATACCCATACCCGTACATTCAACATTATTATACCTAAACTTACAAGAAAAGTTCTAATTATAATTTTAAACGAACATATTATATCATGAAGTCAACAAAACACGGTCATTTTTTTAATATGGTTCAAAGATTATGATCCTAAAATATCCATTTATACATAATATAGAGTATAATATTTTTCAAATTATTATGTTCTAACTCTGATACATCTACTAAATAATAATTAACTAACATAATCTTGTTGACAAGGGAGAAAGTGAAAGAGTGAAATGAGAATTGAGAGAAATGAATTAGATTTTGATTAAGGTGGTCACCAATTGCATTTCTACTATTTATTTTCTCAAGTTATCCTCATCATCATTGATAGATTATAATTTGATGCACATATTTTTTTTATATATGAAGAAATTATCTTGGTGGAGCGGGTATGGGGATGGGTATGGTTCGGGGGAGGCTAAAACCATACCCGCCCCATACCCATCAAACTTTTTGCGGGTTTTACCCATACCCGCCCCATACCCGGTCAAAGCGGGGATTCCCCGCGTTGACTGGGTCGGGGGCGGTCGGATACCCGCGGCCATGGGTTTGATTGCCATCCCTACCTGTTACCTTGTGAAACAATATTGTTTCTGGTAATATGATGAGGTGAAATAAGTTTTATAGAAACCAAATTCCAGAAAATCGAATAAAAAATCGCATATCCTGTCGATTGTCGGGAAATGAGCATCTCACAATCGTTGCTAGCTTTTACTCGGCCCGTTGGCCGATTAATTTGATTTATAAATCTTTCATCTTGTCATCATTGTGCTTTCTGGTTTTTTGCCAAGCCATGATAAAATCTAAAGAAATTAAGAATGAACAACACGATTTGGGATAGGAACCACCGTTCCTGTATCCCTAGAAAATGGTGGTAAACACGGACTCACCTGCCAAACTGGTTTGGATTGAGATTTTTATCGGGTATCAGGGAACCATGTGATTATAAATTAGACTTGATAAAAATGGGTCAAAACTTGAAATTCAGCATGTTTGACCGACTCATGCCAAACTCTAATTATTCTTTACTTTTAAACTTTCTATTTGAAAATAAAAAATAATGAAAGAAAAGAGATTACTGCAATTCGCCATTTGCACATCACTGATTCGAGAATAAAACTATAGAATTTCGAAAGAAAATTGAAAATGTTTAGGATCGTTTTAAAGTTAAAAATAACCAAATAGATCTTTCTGTTTAGTTTTTCAGTAACAAATACCAAACGATTCGCTATAATATACACTATAATTTAATCATTATGATATCAAATAATTACATAATATATATTTGAGATGATAAAAATTGGACTAATTGGGTTGGTCGAGGTTGAACCATTGAATAACTTTAAAATACATTATATTTTAGCCACTAAGATATAAAATAATAGCATAATATATATTATGCTAGAGAAAATAGCTTGTTTTAGAATGACAAACCCATGCTGTTCATTTGTTTTACTTGATGGTCAAATCCCGTGTAGGTTAGGCTCATTCAACTCTTTTATTTTATGATTAGCGGTTAGCCCATTAGAATTCATGCATTATTTTATTGTTAAATTTTTTTCTTTTTAGCAATAAAAGGAGTATTGTTTTTGCCTTTTCATATATATTTTACCACCACGGAGAAATAAAAGGACTTAAAGAAAAAAATTGACACTCCTGGACCCGTTTAAATCCTCATGTGTACGGTAAGTTGGCCCGTTCCACAAAGGAAAAAGAAAAAAATTGACACTCCCTATTCTACCCTTCCTACAAACGCTCATGGAGCAGGGAATTTAAAATGGGGGAGGGTTTTTTCCTCTCTGCGATGATATGTTTTTAATTTAAAAAGATAAAACAAATGTACTTAGTGTGATTGGTTATGATCTTTGTTTTTCTTTAAAGTGGTCATGGTTCGAATCCTAGTAAGTGTCTTTTTAATGAATAAAAAAAAGTAATTGTGAAGACCAATATGTCCTTCCTACTTTCACTCTGGATGCAGGAAATTTGAAATGGGGCAACAAGTTTTCTCATTTGGCTTTTATTTATTGTGTAGATAGTTGACTAGAGACGAATTGCTTTGGGCCTATTCTGGAGCGTTTTTGGATTTTTTTCCAACAAAGATAGCTTGCATTACCAAGAGAAAAATAGATCAAACGTTTACAACTCCGAACGGAGCCAAGCGCACAAATCAAATCCTAGCACAGAACTAACAGACAATACAAGGGCCTTCCTTGCTACCAAGTGGGCAACCCTATTGTTTTGCCTACCAACGAATCGTACTATAAACCCCGGGTACATATGTCAGAATGCCCTGATCTCCCGGAGAATCGCTCCACCCTTCGCGTCCATCACCTCTCGCGCATTCACTTTGTCAATGACAACCTTAGCATCAACCCAAAACCAGCATCGACTGCCACCCCCTGCATTATGCACCAATAAATATCCTCTCAAACCGCAACCAATTCCACCACGACCGGATCGAACGCTCCATCCACACGTTCGCCTTTTGCCAGCACCACGGTCCCCGTTTCATCCCGAATAACTATCCCAATTGCAGCATAAGATTGTCCATAAACATCACCATCAAAATATCACGTCAACCCCCCCCCCCCCCCCCACCCCCCACCAAGGGACACCCTGCCTCTCCCACCCCAACCTGTACTGGTGGGCAAATGGGCATACCAGCCCCGACATCTTCCAACACCCTTACCCACTCCTGAACTTGAAACGTGAGTTGTTGCCTAAAATGGACCGGTGTACCTGTTTGAACTCAAAGACCACCCAATTTCGTGCCTTCCAAATGCGCCATAAAACCGCCACTATCCTGCACACCATGACCACCGAGGTTGCCCGCTCAAAGACCCGACGAAGGAAAACCACGAAGTTCGTTCTATCAAGGTCGTTTTCCAATCCTAGGATTTCCCCCGCCTTCCACAAATCCTGAGCTACCGGGCAAAGAAAGAAGAGATGCGGCATAGAGGATTCCGTCAGTAAATGCCAAATTTCATCGCAATTGTGTTTTTGCGACGCTATGCAGCCGTCGCGCTCCGTTCCAAATACTAGCGTCACAAATAGTTTTTGTGTGACAAGCCATCAAAAAAGATTATTAATGACGAAATGAGGTTGTTCCTATAGTTAATGGATCACCAAAGAAGGCTTTTCCAAATTGACAAATCTGACGACCACACGACAATTCTGACAACATTTTGCTACTATTTGTGACAGAACTGAGTCGTCAGTGATATAGTTCGACCAATTATTATTATTTAGGTAATTTTATGAATAATTGTATTTTGAATTAAAAAAAACCAAAAATCTATAATATTTCATAAATTATGTTATATATTATTATGGGAACTCGTTGAAATATCCCCACAACATAAAACATATAAAATCACGGTGCCTTCTACGGTACCCCTGGTGAAATTCGGGGTACCTAGGGGTGAAAAACGTGACGGGATTTGGTACCCTTCCCGTTTGAAACGGGTACGCAATCCTATTTAGATACCAAAGCTCATCCCATATCCCAAACTCGAACGGGTAACGGGTACTCGTAAATCCGTACGGGACAGATAACGAGTACCCAAACTAGCCGTTTAATAATGAGAACATTTACAAAATAACAATAAGCTGCATATATATATATGGTCCGCCACCCTTCTCACATAATAACAACAATGGTCCTCCACCAATTTTCCAATTCACAGAAGTACAATAATGGATCTGATTAGTGGATTATATATTGTCCATCCAAAACGCACTTTACCAAATACACCCAGGGGCCAGCAGAAGAAATTAAAAAGGCCGAAAACATGCAGTACAGCAGACAACAGTAGCCAGTAGCATTATCTTGTCAAAATGGATCCAAAGTTATATATATGAATGGAAATGGAGAGATTCCAGTAGCTAGCTTGATTCATTCATACAGGAGCGGCCTGTGAGGGACGCCGAGGGCCCAGCAGAGTGAGGGAGAGGGCCTGGTAATGGGCTGGACGACTGGCCTTGGTTGGGTTTCAGATTTGGCTAATGACATTTAATAATTTAATAGGGTAATACGGGTACCCAAACTACCCAAACGGGTATTAGTGGGTAACCCGCGGGTACCCAAAGTTGAGATGGTTAATCTCAAATCCCATCCCACAACAAATATAACGGGTATTTGGGTACCCGTAACCCTCTTTAAACGGGACGGGTTTGGGTATACCGCATACCTTGAGTATGAAAAAGCTATCTAGACCTCGAATTAGCAGGATTTTTGGGCATGATATTATACCCTAACCCTTAATGAGTGAACCCTAGGTTCTAATTATCTAAATCATAAACTATAAATCCTAAGATGGTGCATTGATTCCCCCCTATATTTGGACGAATCATAACCGTCGATTATTATTTCTAATTAAATTGATCTTGGGGTATAAGATTTAGAGAATTAAGACCTAGGTTTTGATCTTTAAGGGCCAGAGTAGAGTATCATGTTCGAAAGATCAAGCAATTCAAGTTCTGGATAGTGTTTTCTTACTCAAAATATGCGGTACCCCAGATTTTACCCAGGGTACCGTAGAACTCGCCTAAAATCACATATATTTTATTCATCAGTTGTGAAGTTAATCATACATCATGATTTCTCTTTTCTAATTCAAGCATCAATTTTACTAATATATACATCTTTAACAACATATACTTTGTATTAAGGTGTATACATTGAGCTTATAAAAATGTACATACATTGAGTGTAACACCGCTGTATTTTAGATTTGGGTTCGACCATATTTAATGAGTGGTTAGTTTAACGGTTACGTACGAAGAATTAAAACTGCGGATTAAGAATAATGATAACTATTATTATTATATTATTAAAAAAAAGTAATCTATTAGTGGGGCGGCCAAAGTGGTTGGCGTCTCCACTCCCCCCACAAGTCAATTAATAAATCCCACCCTAATTCTTTCCCAACCGCAACGTCCTAGAGGAAAAAAAAAAAAACCCCAAACCATTCGGTAGCAGCCGCACAACGGACAAGGAAGAAGAGGGGGAAAAAAAGAAGAAGAAGAAAGGCAGCGCCTGCTCTCCACTGTCGACCCCAATTTCGCGACCCAGATCCCATCCCTTTCATATTTCTAGGTAAGGATCACGAACCCATTCACGATTTCTAAACTCGATTCATCGATAGTCTAATCCGAAACTCGTATTTTATTAGTGGTGACGTTTGAGGGTTCGATCATCGATCAACGAGGAGATCAAAGTCCCGGGCCATCCAATCTAGTCCTAGGCACGTTCTAGATGTAAGACAGTAAGAGTACTCAATCCCTTTGAGTTGGATCGATCGATTTGGTGATTTTTCGTGAGGTACAATTCTGGGTTTTTAGCAACACGCGTTACATGTTTTTAGTGACAGATTTTAGGTGGTCACTAAAGCTGCTGGGAATTTCCAAAAACGTATTTTTGGACGTTTTAATTGTTTCGAGTCTCTGTGGGTGTTTGTTCCTGGGATTAATAATTTTATACACTGAGGGAGGTCTAGAAGATGTCTTTAATTTAATTTGGGGATTTTTGAAGATGTATTTCTATTTTTAGAAATTGTTTGAATATTTGTTTTAATTAAATAAAAATCTTTCCGAGGGGTTTTAAGGGTTTGATAATTTTCCAGGGTATAGGTTCTCATGATTGACATGGAAAAATTATTATCTGAAATTTTAAGAAGGTTCAAGTTAGGTGAAAAATTCGTCCAAGATAAAAATAGTTGTGAAAAATGGTCGGTTTTGAAGGGATTAATTCTAGAAATTTTTTAATGGGGTTAAGGGACCTTTGGAATGAGGCTCGAGGACTGGAGTTTGAGGAGAGGATGTTCTAGTGATTCAAAAGGGGTTTTAAATCAAGAAAGGTCGTCTAAGAAAATGGAATTTTTTTAATAGGTTTCCCATAGATAATCTGGCTAAGGAGGGGTTTCGTCGAAGAAGAAATCGAGGAGTCATCTTTTCGACGTGAGTGTAAATGGGGGAAAATCTCTGTCTTAGGTCTTTTAGTTTATGCTTTTCATTCCAGTTATTAATTAGTTAATTTTTGAGTAATGCACGATATGTGTGTGAGGCATCCCACCGCCTATAAGGGTGGAGGCACGCGTTGTGCTATGTATGAATGTATGATTGTAATAGTTGATTAATGGTAAGATGAACCCCCGGGCGGTTGGGTCACTACTGGACGGCGAGAAGTAACACAGTAGTTGACCGGGGCATGGACTGGATGGGGAGACGTAACGCAGTGCCATTGCCGAGTTTGGGTATGAAACCGGTCGACGAGACGTAACGCGGTTGGCATACTAGGGTAGGGACACCGGACGGCGAGACGTAACGTGGTGGTCCCTAGTGTTGGTGTCTATGGATTAAAAATATAAGTAAGGAAATTCTAAAGATAAGATAGGAGTAGAGATCTCTTATAGACGGTTTGATAACAAAGTATAAAGGATGAAAGCGAGAACGACTTTTGTCTAAGTCAAGAACCCGAATAATGTGTTTAGTAAGGAGTTTCTTAGGGCAAAGACCTTAGGAAGTAACGACGAGACTGACCCCTTCTCACTCACCAGGTGCAGAGAGGGGAGGAGGACGCATCCATCAAGAGGAGGTTACTCGAGGAGAGCAGCCGCGACAAACCTGAAGATGTCAACTAGATCTGGGTAACGAGATGGGACCTCCCATATATCTGTCTTTAGTTTCATGTCTTAATGAGTATACTGGGAAATAGGGATGGCAATGGGTCGGGTTGGGTCAGGTTTACCCAAACCCAAACCCATAGGTTTATCCGTGAAAAAAATCCGGGGTAAAACCCACTGGGTTTGAAAAACTCAAACCCAACCCAACCCGCTGGGTATCCGCGGGTTCATGGGTGCCCACGGGTTTTTGTCGTAAAAAATTTACAATAAGAAGTTCCTATAAAAATTAAAGTCAAATATCAATCTCTCAATACAAATTATCCATATATAAAACACCATTCTAGAATATTCAAGCAAATCACAAATTAACTATACAAATTGTTCAACACCAATCTAGAAAACTCAAATACAAATTGTTCAACACCAATCTAGAAAACTCATAAAAATTGAAGCAAATCACAAATTATTCATAAATAACATGATTAATTGAAATTTGAAAGCTTCTTCCTTTCAATTAAGTTTCTTCACTCTCCACTCGATAACATCAACTTCATTTTACACAATTAGATAGACATGTCTCCATAAAAAATTAATTATATGGGTGTGGGCGGGTACCCATGGGTCGGATTTACCTAAACCCAAACCCAACCCAACCCGGTGAATAGTGAACATGTTTAAACCCAAACCCGGCCCAAAACCCGTCAACACGGATTTTACTCCCGTTGACCGGGTTGGGTCGGGTGGGTACCCGTGGGTTCGGGTTTTGTTGCCATCCCTACTAGGAAACTCAAGGATTGTGTTTTATGTTTTGTTGCTATGGGTTGAGGTCGCCCAAGTGTTTAGGGCATTTCACTTGAAAATCTTAAACATTGTAGTTGTTGATTTTTGGTTTTGACTTGTAAACCTGTTTTGGGTTGGATCGAAGTAACCGGTTTGTGATTTGAGAGGTTTGGTTTTCAAAAAGGATCGGGTCGTTTCATTGAGGAAGCGAAAAATGTCAAAACAATACTCATAAATCATAATGATATACAAAAATTAAAAATCACACTTCTATCCAGTGTCCATGCTTTAGCCTTTCCATCACCTCTCCATCATATACTCCAGATCTTGTTGCCACTGTTCCTTTTCAAAATCATCGCCCAAGTCAAGAACGAAAGTGAATAAGAAATGGAAAAAAAAACCCTGGAAAAAATCCATAGATCTAACAGTTAACAACATGTGCACCGACAAAATACAAAAGATTCACAAATATATATTCAAACGATGGATACGGTCTTCAAAATAGGCAAAGGATCATATATGTTACCGCTCCTTCATAAGAAACAGATCTATACGTCGTGGGAGGATCAGGCGACGAAAGCGGCAAAGGAGGTGGCAGCGCCTTAGTCAAGAAAATCACAGAGCGTCGATACAATTAATGGAAAATAAGGAGGCTCCATTTCAAGAGATCAGTGACTACGTTTATGATTCGACAAGAAGCAATGGAAGAAGAGAAACGATAGAGAAAAGCTCGAGGACTGAACGGGGAAAAAGAGAAGGTAAAGAAAGGAGAGAGCGCTGCCGCTATTAGAAGAGGAGAAAAAATTATTAACTAGCGGATCTGTGTTTTGGGCTTTTATGCTATCGATCATCGAAAAGTCAATTGTAATTTTAAATGGAAAACTGCAATGCTTTTAGATTAATCCATTACTACCACCAAAAAAAAAAAAATAAATTTTTTTTTTTTAACCCATTGCACATTTTCATTTTAAAAGTTGTTAAGTCGTTTCATTCTGTGGCACGATAGTCATTATCATAATACTTGTGTTTGATAACACCTAAAATTAATTTGGCTGGAATTAAATGCCGCATTAATTAGTCTCGGCATTTAGGTCGATACCGTGGATAAAAAACGGTATCGTTGGGAGTCGAGCGGTGTCGCGGAGAACTAAAACGGTACCGCAAGGAATCTCAACGGTACCGCAATACTGGAAACGACACCGCCTACGAAAAACAAAAGGGGGCGCACGGTTAGCATCGGAGAAGGAGTTTTCTCTAATTAATTATTATTTTTATTCCTTGTTGGATGGAAAGAAGCGGCACCGTGGAGAGTTAAAACGGTGCCGCGGATTTAAAAACGGTACCGCTATACTAGCAAACGACAGTGTTTAAAATAAAAAACAATATCGCGAGAGGAATAGCAAACGGAGCCGTTTTGGGCGTTGAAGGTGTCGTATTCAACACGCGAATTTGGCAAGTGGTCGCCGAATTGATCAATTAATATTTTAATGGCTTTTTAGCACGGTGTCGTTTAGCTGAAAACGATGCCGCAAGGGGGAGAAAACGACGCCGCAAGGCTTGAGGCGGGGTCGTTTACTATTAAAACGATGTCGTGGGTAGAATCAAACGGTGCTGTTCAACTAGAAACGACACCGTTAAGGCATCAACAATGCCGCGATATTACTAAGCGAGGCAGTTCAGTTCGAGACCATACCACAGCGGGTTGGATTTTGGCGAGGCCTGGCAAGCCCAACGGCACTGCAAGACGAGAACAACGGTGTCGTTTGGTTGAAAAAGAAACAATGTCGCGGAATGGAAAACGACATTGTTTGTCAGCATCGATTAGTGAAAGGTGATGCCGCGGTATTGGTGAAACGACATCGTTGCATGGACAAGGTTGTAGGATTTGGCTCAATGTCGTTTCGCCAAGTTTCTGCAAACAGGAGCGGTTTCGATGGCACGTGATTATCACGCAACAAGGAGGAAGTTACCTGCACGGTTGACAGGAATGAAGACGTGGGAGACAAAGGCGCGAAGGCAGTTACCACGACTACGGGGAGAAGACTGCAGTATAAACATCAGAAAGAGAGAGAAGCTGAGGACGGCAAAATCAAATCTCAAACTGCACAGTCGCAGATTATCAGTTTTTCTCTCTAGTTTTTGTAGAACCGCTCTGTGAAAGACCTCCTTTGCAGAGTCGTCGTAGTCGTAGTCGTAGTCGCGGAGCTCTCCAGAGGAACCTCCATAGGAGTAGAGGTAACATAACTTAGAACACTCCCGGTTCGATTTTCTGGTTATTCGCCGAACACCCTCGTTCGAACGTAGTTTGGAGAGGTGGTGAACGGAATAACGGTTGTTTGATTAGAAGTCAAAGGTGCATCGATCAAATCAAGGACGCCGACACCGGCGGCGGATATTTGTCGGTCATCTTTGTTTCTGTTCGATCGATCAAATCAACGGCGCCGACATCGGCAGCGGATATTTGACGATTTTGCTGATTTTGTGTTTGTGCTTACTTGAATACAGTGCGCATTGAACACGCGAGTTTCTGCCGTTGAGATTCCTTGCGGTACCGTTTAGTTCTCCGCGACACCGCTCGACTCCCAACGACACCGTTTTTTACCCACGGTATCGACCTAAATGCCGAGACTAATTAATGCGGCATTTAATTCCAGCCAAATTAATTTTAGGTGTTAACAAATGCCCCCCACAATTTGGTTTATAAGACTTATGAACCAAATTGTTGACAAAATAGTATAACACCTAAAATACTTGGCTCAAAGTGTTTAAACAAAATAAACACGTAGGCCAAAGTTAGCAATGAAGTCTTTAATTACCAATTATATAATCCTCATGCATGGCAAAATGATTTTGGCCACCAGTATTGCGGCTAATTGCAACAATGCGGCCAGACTACTCTTTTCCCTACCAGCGCTGTGAGCACTAATTAATAACAAATATATATATATATATATGGGCAGTTCTAGGTGCCCAGGACAAAATCCGGGGTACGGATAACCAGGGGCAAGGAAAATTACCAAAAGCATCACGAAGCGTTTAAGCGTTTTTCATTGGACTTCAACCTAACTGTACCCGGTTTAATTATATCGATTAAGAGGTTAAACCCTATGGATACGACCCGCCGCCCTAACCAATTTCTAGTCCCTCATTCGTCTTGGAGGGGATGTCCACTCTTAGTTCGAAGTTCGAACATAATCCTTTTATCATCGTTTCTGAAATCTGAAATCCTTTTTATCATTTGATCGACATTCGATTTAGCTCCCAATCCAATATTAAATCCCCAACATCATCATGTTTTGAACCCCAAATCTATGTATCCACGTTCGAAGAGAAGATCCCTTTTCAATCTAAAATCCCCACATAATCATCATTTTGAACCACAAATCCTTGTATCCACAATCGACGTTTTGTTCTTCGCCATTTTATTTCCGACCGGAATAAAAAATCTCCACATAATCATCGTTTCCTTGTATCCACAATCGACTTTTTGTTCTTCGCCATTATATTTCCGACCGGAATTTACACAAATTGAAGATGAAATAAGCAACACAGTCTTCGACCTAATTGAGGAAGAAGATGAAGAAGACAGGATTTGATTCGAATCGGATGGAGAGGTCGCCTTAACTTGTATTTATGTATTAACGGTGCGTTTAGGACAAAGTCTAGTTGGGCTTTTAAATTCCCTTCAAAAGTGGGCTTGTATACATGATCCGGATTGTGAAGAGGTTGGGCTTTTATTTACATCTGCGCCTGCTTCTGCTTCTGCTTCTAAATCCTGATCATGTCTTGCGTTCACGCAATTTAAACACAATTATGTGTTCCATCTTTTTTTTGGGATTCGGTAAATGGTAGCGTGTCTCTTTACACATTTATCGGTACGAGGTAAAAAACAATCCGCCCAATTTAACTCTTTATTAATTGCCCATATTCCACTCTCTCACTGTTTGCCCCTCTTGACATAACAAACCTCTTGTAGACTAATTAGAGGCTTGTGGTTGGATACTTAGTGAGGACATTTTTTAAATTTATGTTTTGAAACGAAAGTTAGAATTTCACTTTTGAAGTACTTGTGTACTTTACTTGGGCAAGTATTTTCAAAATGTAAAATTTTATCAGCGTATAGGTATGCGATTATTGTATAAGGTGTTTATGGTTAAGTTAATGATTACTGACTGGTTAGTGTATTAGGTTGTTGATGGTTTAGAGTATATGGTATATGGGATGGTTTAGAGTATATGGTATATGGTATATGGTTTAGAGTATATGGTATATGGGATGGTTTATAAGGTGTTGAATTGTTGATGGTCCAGAGCATATTGTATTGATTGATTCGGCTGAGGGTAGGTGTTGTTTTATTTTTCTCGATTTTATATTGTCTTAACATCTTCTTATAAATGCTGATCATGCCTTATTATCAGGAAATTTAGATATAATTATTGTAGCGTGTCTCTTTACACATTTATCGGTACGAGATAAAATGATTTGGTGTGTGCAAAGTAGGTTCTCATTAACGATTTTGCCATGTTGGTTATCCCGCCCATTAGCGATTCGCCACATATGGAATCAAAATTAGTTAGAGTTCTTAACTTCATCTTTCTTCATTTATTCTTTGACTTGAACCAACATGTCTTTGCTCCGAAGGATTTTGGGTGGTAGTGGCGTGCTAAAGACAATCCGTCCAATTTAACTCTTCGTTAATTCCCCCTTTTCTTTTCTTTTTTGGTAGAATAATTACCCCTTTTCCACTCTCTCAGTCCCCGACGAAGTTGAAACAATCCCCTGTGATATATTTATCGTTCATTTTAACCCTTCACTTAATAAGAAAGCGAAATTATGCAAGATGGTCATCAATGTGATGTAGCTTAATTGGTTAATTGTCTGTTATTTGCTTAGTCAATAAAGTAGAGGTTTGTGGTTCGATACTTAGTGAGTATCAATTTTTAATTTATGTTTTGAAAAACAAGTTATAATTTTAATTTATCAGCGTATAGGTATATGATATTGTATAAGGTGTTGATGGTTTAGAGTACATGGTATTGGGTTAGTGTATTGATCATCTCCATCCCTAAAATACGATATTGTATAAGGTGTTGATGGTTTAGAGTATATGGTATTGGGTTAGTGTATTGATCATCTTCATCCCTAAAATTGAACAACAATTTCTAAACGAGGTCCCTACCGCCACATCATCAATTTTAGCAATTCATCACTTAACAATTTCTATTCATCTACATCCCTAAATTATGCTAGCAATTGCCAAGGTGGGTTCCATTTTATATTTCAAAGGAAACACTTATTATAAATTGAAAGTTGGGGATGGAGATAGAAGAAGGTGTTGTTGGTATTTAGTATAAGGTCTTGAAGGTTATGGTATAAGGGAGGAGCAAGGTGTTGATGGTTTAAGGTATATATGTTATTGATTGGTTACGGTATAAGCCTATAAGGTGTTGTTATTGTTGTAGAGTATATGATATTGATTGGTTCGTGTATTAGGGTTTGGTTTAGGGTTTAGGGTTTAGGGTTATGATTCAAGTTAGAATAACATAAACCAGATCAATAGAGTAATGTTGGTAAACGAAAAAGTTAGTTAATCTAAAATTCAGACTATTTATAAAAGTACATCCCCATTTCCCACCGTCAATTCCTAAACTTTTCCCTTAATCCGATGGTGAAATACCTTCGATCCTTGTCGCGTGCGTGTCACCCAATCAGATATTGCCGAATTCGGAAAGTCGCTTTTGCCCATAACCAATGCTGGCGTTACCAAGGCCGAGGCAGTGGTAGGGAGTGTAATTTTCAGTAAATGTGAAGGGAGGGAAAGTAAAAGTAATTACGAGTCAATCTATAAATTCGTTAATCAGTGAAGGAGAGACCGTGCTCCGAAACCCGAGTGGCACTCATCTCCTGCTGCTGTTCGTTCCTCCTCCTCTCAATCCCTAAAAAGAACCCTTTCTTCCATCTTCTCAATATGAAACTCCGAAAATCAACCCCATCCGCCTCTTCGTCCTCCTATCCCATGCTTTATCTTCGGGTGCAGTGGTAATGATGAGACTGCGTATTATTTTAGATATCATTTCCTTTCATTATGTCATTGTTAGATCATGAATGTTAAACTAAATCCTTCGTTGTATTGTTTCTCCTTTTCTCTCCATGCAGGGTCTTTGTTAGAGGCAGGGAGGGGAGCAATGACAATAAGTCGCCGTCTGAATATCGCCGAAAGAATCATCACATGTTGTTGCGATTCCATAATAGGTGTTGTGGAACCCTACTTCATGTGGTGATTCTTTTGGGCGATATTGACGCGTACTTGTTGATCATGCTCCCAAAATGTATACAAGATAGGAAAGTTGCCATATGTATAATAGGATAAAATAGGGAGGGAAAGTACAGCTTTTTGTTTTTGTTGGACTATATGTAACATTTGTTTATATTTGTATACTGTTTTGTTATTTTTTCTTCTGCTTCTCTCTTCGCTTCCATGGCGGCTTCCAAAAGTGTTTGAGATCTTCTAAATCTGCGAGGGATCCTCCACTCCCAATAAAAAGACTGTACTTTGTACTATTAGCGTTTGAGATCTTCTAAATCTGCAGGGGATCCTACACTCCCAATAAAAATACTGTACTTTGTACTATTAGCGTTTGAGATCTTCTAAATCCGCAGGGGATCCTACACTCCCAATAAAAATACTGTAGTTTATTTGTTGACTACTGACTCCATTTTTAGAAGTCTTTACGATTGGGCCAACCGAATTTTTTGCCGGATTTCGAACTCTGCTCCTCTGTCGCCACATGCTCTAACCATTTAATGAGTGCTCAAAATTAGTGCAAAAAATACGATATAATAATTGAATAAAAAAAACTAGTTCTCAAGATTATTCAACTGAAATGTTGCACATGATTTATTTAGAGTGCTTAAAAATTGCCTTTAAGTGACCATTAATGAGTGCATAAATTAAACGACACCGCAAGAGCCAACAGTCTTCTTATATACCAAACGACTCGGCATAGGAGGACTTCCAGTTTCGGTTCAAGTTTCCAACACCGAGCAAATATATGGTCCCAATTGCCACTTCAGCAACTTTAACTATACATCAATTGTGACCGTGGGTCCTACTTAATTTTCAATGCAATTCAATATTAATTGGCGAGTTTGTTATATTAATTTGAGTTTTCTCTCAAGTTGTTTTTTGTCGTTGTGTTATTCGAATTATGTAAAGTATTATGATTGGAATTGTATATATGTGTGTGCTGCATGAAAATTTGCAACTGCATGAAAACATTCATCAGATGCAAATTTGCAACTTTTGTAATTGATCCCACATCAATGCAACTCACCATCCCACTTTCACTCCCTTGCCACATCAGCTTGCAATTCTCAAGAATTGCACCATTGGAGATGGTCTAAATAAGCAAGGTGTTGATGGTTTAGAGTATATATGGTATTGATTGGTTAGGGTATAAGCCGATAAGGTGTTATTGTTGTAGAGTATATGTTATTGATTGGTTCGTGTATTAGGGTTTGGCATTGCAAGAAGAATTCCTAATTTAGCAATCTTGCTAGTTTAGAAAAAATATCCTAGGTGGCATTGCAATCTTGCTAAATAATGGTGCCACCTAGGATTCCACTAAATAAGCAATGGGATGGATTGGTTCGGGTATAAGCCTATAAGGTGTTATTGTTGTAGAGTATATGGTATTGATTGGTTCGGGTTTAGGGTTTTGGGATTCGGGTTTAGGGTTTAGGGTTTACAATTACATGTACCAAATCAGTAGATTAATTTTGGTAAACGAAAAAGTTAGTTAATCTACAAAGCCAGTCTAAAAGCACATCCCCATCTCCCGCCGTCAATTCCTAAACTTTTCCTTTAATCCGATGGTGAAAGAGCTTCAATCCTAACCACGGCGTGTCACCCAATCAGATATCGCCGTTTTCGGAAAGTCGCATTTGCCCCTAACAAGTGCTGACGTTACCAAGGCCGAGGCAGCGGTAGGGAGTGTGATTTTCAGTAAATGGGAAGGGCTGGAAAGGCAAAGTAAATTTATGAGCTCATTTATAAATTCTTTAATCAGAGAGGGAGAGACCATGCTCCGAAACCCAAGAGGCACTCATCTCCTGCTGTTGTTCGTTCCTCCTCTCAATCCCTGAAAAGACCCCTTTCTCCCATCTTCTCAACCCCGAAAATCAACCCCATCCGCCTCTTCGTCCTCCTGTCCATGCTTTATTTTCGGGTGCAGTGGTAAAGATGAGACTGCGTATTATTTTAGATCTCAGTTCCTTTAATTATGTCATTGTTAGATCATGACTGTTAAACTAAATCCTTCGTTGTATAGTTTCTCCTTTGCTCTCCATGCAGGGTCTTTGTTAGAGGCAGGGAGGGGAGCAATGACAATAAGTCGCCGTTTGAATATCGCCCAAAGAATCATCATATGTTGTTACGATTCCATAATAGGTGTTGTGGAACCCTACGTCATATGATGGTTCTTCTGGGCGATATTGACGCGTACTTGTTGATCATGCTCCCAAAATATATACAAGAGGGGAAAGTTGCCATATGTATAGTATAAAAGTGGGAGGAGGGAAAGTACATTTTTTTGTTTTTCAAGATTTGTACTTTTAGTGTTTGAGATCTTAATAATATATCGGTGAGGGATCTTTCACTCAATAAAAACACTGTAGTTTATTTCTTGATTACTGCCTCCATTTTCAGAAGTCCTCTGTCGGCGCATGCTCTTGTCATTTCACGCCCAAATTACATTTCATAATTTTAGTAGCCAAAATTAAGTAATTTTATAAACAAGTAAAAAATCCGATTTAATAATTCAATAAAAAAAAACGAGTGAGAAAAATAATTCAACTGAAATGTTGCACATGATTTATTTAGGGAGCAACCTCCATATCGAATTCAATCAAATCCATCCGAACTAAATAAAACGACACCGTAGAAGGCAGTAGTCTTCTTATAAACCAAAGAGACACATAAATAAAACGACACACAAGTAAAACGACACCGCAGACGGCAACAGTCTTCTTATAAATCAAACGACGCCGCTTCAAGCTGATACTGGCAGTCTTCACATAGTCCATTAGTCCTAATCCGAATAGGATAAGGACGTCCATCTTCACTTCAAGTTTTCAACAATCCTTAGCTTGCTATTTCTTGTAACAGGCCTCTTCTGCAAAATCGATAACGACGATTTTAGACGTACAAAAATATTGGATGCAACTGCATTGTGTAGTCACGAACAATTATATCTTATTCTTACCCTAGGTTGCTCATAATCGTCGTCATCGTCATTTTGATCATCGGATGGCCCAGACCCAGTACACGTTCTTGAATTATGATTGGTAGAACCGCACTTACTGCAATGCTTTTGCCTTCTCTTCGGTACTGTTTCCGAATGATCTTGAGTGGTGGGAGGATCAACATCGGTGTCATTGCCACCGCCACCTTCTTCCGAAACACCATCATTCGGGGCATCACCGTTTGAGGTTGGCTTCACATAGCCAACAGGATGTGGGCATCGGGTCCTATAGTGGCGCCATTCACCGCAATTGCTACACTGTCGTGGTTCTCCTTTCTTCCTTTTAGATTTTTTAGCCCCCGAACCTTTAGCTTTGACTTGTAATGGATCCAACAAAATTTCATTCGCCTTCGGTCTATTAATGCCGGGTATGTCCACGTTGCCAGTGTCCACCATGTCCAACTTTTCACATAATGATTGAATTCCCTCACGAGCAATCTTGAAGCACTCACTAGATTTTGCCCCTTTTAACATTAGTTGTAAGCTGTGTTGTTGAATAGTACCATACCTGATTGACACAAGATTTTATACAAAGTGAGTAAAATTAATGTTCACCTAGCTTCGAACCAATATTAAAAAAAAAATTAAAAGTGATAGTCATGGCAAACCTCAATGCGAAAAGTTGCGATTCATCTAGTCTGCCCGGTTCCTCCAAGCTCTCTAGTGTCTTCGGCTTCTTTGACCATCTTCGACGTACTAGGCCTTCAGGAAGTTCCAGTATGCTCTCTTCTTTCAGTACAAAAATCATATGACGACATGGTATTCCCATATAATTGTAGTGATTACAACTACATTCCATTGCAAAGGGTTCAACTGCGTACGTGACTTGAAAAACCTTATCCATGCCAGACACCTTGACCTTGTACACATGCTCAATTTCCGATCGCTCTGTCTCCAACCTTATGCAACATGCCGACTTTTCACATTCGTCTCTCAATAAGAAGAATGCGTTCTTTGTGAAAACCGCCGCTCCACTCTTCTGAAGTGAGACTAAGACATTGCTTGTGATGGTTCGTTCTCGATGAATGGATTCAAAATCAGCATGACGCTCATTCTCCCTCATATCCCTAGTCCAACGATCAAAGTGAATAAAGAACTCAAGGAGATTTTTATCCTTCTCGATATAATTGGCAAGTTGAGAGTTCAGTCCTTCACATCTTGATGTTGTACTCAATCCTGCGAAGAACTTCGAACGCAAATATGCATACCCCCATTCATGTCTTTGCTCAAATAAATTGGAGACCCAATTGTTGTGCTGAAGGGAGCATTCCTCAACCACTGATTTCCACTTTTCTTTGAATTCTGAAGGTTCCTAGTCAGCTGACACAAAATGCTTCCATCGGGGCAAAAAAGTAGGATGATTCTTCACATTTCTGGTTATAGTATTGTCTATATGCCAGGAACATAGACGATGTGTTGCATCGGGAAATACTTTCTGAATAGCATTACGCATTGCTCTATCCCCATCTGTAATAACAGTCTTGGGATCTACACCGCCTAGCCTTCTCTTCAAAGCTCCCAACACCCAAATATAATTTTTCTCTCTCTCGTTAGCCAAGAAAGCACATGCAAATACGCAAGTTTGCGAATGGTGGTTGACACCTAAAAAAGTTCAAACAAAGTTAGATTATGCAAACTTCTAGGGTTATTTTAGCATGCTCGGGATAATTCTATGTGTGAAGGAAAAGTACCTGAAAAAATCACGAGAGGCATCTGGTAAATGTTCCTTTTGTAAGTAGCATCGAATGACAGTAATTCTCCAAAGCATGCATAATCAGCAACAAAAATACTATTGGCCCAGAAAATGTTAATAAGCTGGTCGTCGTCATCCTTCTTTAGTTCAATAACGAAATGCTCGTCCGCACTGCATTTAGCTTGCAGGTAGGCTAGGGCTGTTGCGGCATCACCTTCACTGATTTGTTCTTTCCTATCTTTGTCCACATAATTATATGCATCCTTCCTCGTGTACCCCAAATTGTCGTAGCCTCCTGCTTCTGATACGGCCAGATTCACAATTTGAGAAGTTTTCATACCTGGAGCTCTTCTAAAATTTATCGCTGCTTTGACTGCATCACTCATACGACGTTTCCCTTTCATGTAGTGTCTATATTCTCCGGGGATCGTTTCATGTGTGTGTACATCATCAAACTGGTGCACATACCACTTCCCATCGACATTGTCTTGTTCAACACGCATCTTGGCTCTGCAGTTAAATCTGGTCTCCCCTCTTGCTTCTCTCTTTCATTCTGTGCTCTTCATGCGCCTCTTTCCCTCGCCAGAGCATACATAGTCACGCCATATCATAACTTTGTTCTTATCACGACCAATGTCTGATTTTCTGATGTCGAAGCCTTTGACTAACCCGTAGTCCATGTAGAAATCATAGGCTTCTTCTGTATCATCGAACTTCATTTTTTTAATATCTTCCGGCTGTAGAAATATGAGATCGGCGACATTATCTTCCTGGGTGGTGTGACTGGCTCCGGCACCAGCATTTTCTTGGACTTCCTCCGACGTCAATACTAGGACTTCCTCCGACGTCAATGGTGAGTCTGCCTCCGACGTCATTGTCACGGCTGGAAATTTTGGGGAACCAAGGACGTAGATTACAAAATCCTACTGGGAATGATGGCCGAATTAATGCTTCAATGGGCCACTTAATAATTATCCCCATTAATAACACGATTTGTGATATCTTATATTTTTGGTAGGAACGAGTTGAACTTTATGTTCTTTATCTTAGTGATTTCTTTACCATTTTCACAAATAACGAAAATATTTAAAATGAAAAACCTTTCTTAGTAAAGCCAAACGCCAGCTGACTCTAGCTGTGTACTACGTGTATTGGGAAGGATCAAATATTAATATGAGCGAATATTTACTAATAGCACTCAATTCTTTATTCAATCGAAAAAAGTATATTTTTAATTTTAGGTTTAATAACTACCCATGTCTATCCCAAGTTCATGTACCTTAGACTAAACCCTAACTATTTTTCCGCGGGAAAAATATGGCGCCACAATTTATCGTAACCTTGTATATATAATTAACCTTCATCGGTAGAGCAGTGGTTCCATATCCTTCTTTGCCGCGATTTTGAGTACAGAGTAAAGCTTAGATTAGAGGCACAACATGGAAAATAGAAGAATTACTCGCTCTTCGTCCAAGCTTGTGGTATGTATAATAGCTCTTTTTACCATTGAGATTCATTCTAGTTAATTTATTAATCGTAGGTTCACTGTCATTGTAGGAGACAACCGAATTTGTGACTCCAACAAAGAAACCAAGGATACCCAAAGGTGTAAGCACTCCACCCACTCCTGCTTCAGTCATCGTTTTTATTTCGGACGATGAATCTGACTCTGAGGTCACACCAAAGAAGCCAAATGGAAAAAGTATTTGTCTACCTTCTGTTGACAAGGTCATGTTTGCCATTGAAGTGTTCTTTGCCGTTATTCCGTCATAACGAATGCATTTCAACTCGTGTTTATTTGTGGCCCCTATTCCAGGTTGTTTTGAAGTTTAAGCTACCTACCACTATGGAATACGATGATGAGCAAATCCAGCTTGCTCACTATATATTTTTAGCCCATCTGCCACCTGACGAAGTATTGGTCAAAACCTCTAACAACTCTTGTACGAGGAAGTCATTGTGGTCCTTAAGCCCTCGCTCATTCGTAGATGCTGAAGTAATCAACGGAACTCCAAAATTTTGTTTTGTTTGTCCACTATCAATGCTTTCTACGTAGAATTATTTTATAACAACTCGATAGTATCATGAAGTGTTTTTTGTCCATGTTATATTAGGTTATAATAGCGATGGCCTGCCACTTGACTCTAGAAGAGTTGTGGACAAATTCCAAGGACGGAAAAGGAGTGTGCTATCTGCCTGCTGAACTACAGGTTGTGGTCCGATTATACTTAATGACAATTTCCTCTCACCAAAAAAATTACAACACATGTTTTTTTAACGTGAATCATATTGTGTTGACAAAATTTCAATTGTGCAACTACCACATGGGCAGGAACTAGTGATTTCATGTGGAATAACACCCAAGATGGCATTAGACCTATACAAATCAAAATTCCTTAGTCGAACCAATATGGTGAACAAGGTAAACTGTTCGTCTTAATAAGTATTACATGATTTGCCGTTTATTTTTTTAATACGTGTTGACAATTTCCGCATATGTAGGTGTGTGTTCCGATGAGAGATAATGCCCATTGGTACTTGGCTGTCATTAAGTTGGACAAGGAAGAAGTCCATATCTTGGATCCACAACCAAATGAAGACCACAATTCCTTTCGACTACAATCTGTTCAAACAATGGTAAATTTGTGACATTGTGCCGTTATAACGCAAAAAAATGTAAATAACTCTTTCTAAGTACAAACGTTTCTTAATTTGTACAGATGAGCTTTATGCAAGCCTTGTGGAAGATTCTCTATCGTGAACAAGGTCCGGGATTGTCGCCACCAAGGATTGCGGATTTTTCGTACCCAAATCCTTCAAAGGATCAAGAACAACTTCATTGGTAAGTATGCCCATTTTTTTGTGATATTAAACGACGACTTATCAACTTGGTTCTTATCACGCAATGCTTTTATTTTATGTAGGTCTGACAGTGGAGTCTGGGTATGCATGTGGATGTATGGCGCAAGCTGGGACTCCTCTTATATTTGGGTAAAGACAATTCTAATTCGCATATTAGAAAACCACAATTGATTGTTATTTTTGAATCATGCGGTAAGCACCATGTTTGTTGATGTTGATAGCCATGCACTCAAGTGAGGAGGATGCAGATCGCTTTGTACCTTGTTCGAGAGCCCATGAACTAACTACATAAGGCATATGGTGCTCACGGAAGCAAGAAGAGTTGCACCTCAAGTTGAAGCTGCAGTGGAAGAGTACAAGAAAACCCATGAAAGGAGGAAAAAGGAAAGAGAAGAGCACAAGGAAACCCAGTCAACGAGCCCAAGAACAACCTGATTTTGCGTTTTAGTTTTCAAGATGATGGACAACAGTTATGTTTTTTTTTCTCAGGATGATGGACAACCGTTTTTTATTTGGTTCGGTGAATGCTTTTTATTTTTGGCTTTTATATTTGGTTTTTGGTTTGGTGAATGCTTTTTATATTTGGTTTTTGGTTTGGTTTGGTGAATGCTTTTTATATTTGGTTTT
The DNA here is from genome assembly GCA_946122785.1 of Linum tenue. Lineage (NCBI taxonomy): Eukaryota > Viridiplantae > Streptophyta > Magnoliopsida > Malpighiales > Linaceae > Linum > Linum tenue. The sequence continues at coordinate 30,385,951 of CAMGYJ010000011.1, forward strand.
TGGTTTGGTTTTTGGTTTGGTGAATGCTTTCTATATTTGGTTTTTGGTATTGTGAATGCTTTCTATATTTGGTTTGGTTTGGTTTGTTTTTTCGTGGAAATGGCAAAGGGACTTCACCAAAATTCCAGCTTCCAACTTGTGAGTGAGGTTGCTTCTGTTCAAGGCTTCAAGCCATTGTATCTTGTAGAGAGGTTTAATTGGGATCATTTATTGTTAAACTGATTGGCTCTCAATCGTATAATTAAATTTGCATTCATGTATAGGTAACCCAAAAGGTAAAACTGATTGGCTCCCAATCGTATAATTAAATTTGCATTCATGTATAGGTAACCCAAAAGGTAAAACTGATTGGCTCCCAATCAGTATAATTAATGACCAAACCCAGTACAAGGCAGATAGAAAATTCTTATGTAATTAATTTAATGTTCCTAGGATATGGAAAGGTTTCCATTCCTTGAATTTCCACCAACGATGTTTTCACTCCCCTTTTAGTTAGAGAATTCATTGTAGTAATAAATACAATAAAAAGGCATACATAATTAATGGATTCTTTATTGTGTATAATTAAAAGGATATTTTACTATAAACGAAGCATGATAGATCCACAGGGGGATAAAAGAAGCATGAGTCTTGATGAAAAAGGGGAAAAAAATCACCATAGATAAAAAATCATTATAATCAAGCCATATCCATACTATTCACGCCTATCATCGTCACTATACTTGTGACCAAATATAAATAAAACCATAATTTTCGAAAACATTGCAATTTCATAGGTATTCCCTACTTCCACTTCTAAATAAAACCATAATTTTCGAAAACATTGCAATTTCATAGGTAGTCCCTACTTCGACCTAATTGGAACTGCTTAGAACAAAAGCGGATTAAAATCTCCCCCAATGAAATTCATTTTCAATTTCATAGGTAGTCCCTACTTCCACTTCTATACTTTTGAGAAAACATTGCAATTTCATTAATAGTCCCCACTCGTGGGCCAATTTCAATTGCAACCAAATTTGCACCCTTGCAATAGCTTCTCACATCATAGCAAGTGTAGGATGCAATTGCACCTCCTTGCTTAGGGATGACCATTACTGCATCTCGTCACCTGTCTTAGGGAAATTAGCCATGGCAAATTCACAAAATACTGTATGCATAGAAAAATATTTGTCTGGATAATTAAAAAAATGGGAGACTTTCCTAGTCAGATGATGTACTGGCTCCCCTCAGTACCTGACAGTTTTGAGTGCTGGAGAAAAAGACTGAAAAAAAAACAACAAAGCCTTACAGTAAACTTCTTAACAAAAGACATCCAATGCTGGCCCCTTTGCTGCTCCAACGCTCCACCCCGCCCTGCATCAATCGACTCTCATGTAAGCCGAGGACGTTTGCTTGAGGATGCCTCAGGGGTCTCTTCATGCTCCGTATGCCGAAGGTCAATAAAAGTATTGGTCAATTCGGCGATACGGTAGACTGGCAAATAGGCGCACTGGTCCTCCTTAGCATAAACCCCCATATCCATCCCAACCCTTTCAAGAAAGGTGGTCAAGAAGGTGGCATATGGAAAGGCAGTGTACCAGTTTTCCCCTCTAGGAGCAGCCTCAACCATGTTCAGGCACATGAGAGATGCGAGGTTAACAGAAACACCTCTTTGAGCTTGCACAAGGATAAACAGGTCAAGTTTACGAATTATCGAATGACACCGGTACCTTGGCATGAAGCAGTTGACGATCATCCGGTGGAGGAATCGAAGAGGATCTGGGAGGAAAGAAGCCTGGATGCGCCCCTTCGTCAGTTTCGCCAGTTCAACTTCAAACTCAAAATCGTACAGCCGCCCAAGATCGCTTCTGCTATCAATGGGGTGTCCTTCGGCGGGGAGATCGAGGATCTCAGCAAACTGATGAGGCTGGAAGCAGACTCTATAACCCAGGAAGATCGACACGAGATGAGAATCGCAGGGACCAGACAGCTCTAAATTGTGGTAGAACTTCCTCACCACATGCGGGCAGTAACTGGTGCTTCCTCGACTCCGGAGATCAAAGAACTTTTCCCAGCCAAGATTTTTAATTAACTTCTTCACTTCTTGAGGGAAAGGACTCAGGTGGATGAACTCGTACTCGGCCACAATAGATGTCTTGCTTGTGAATGAAAGATAGTCTCCAAGACTTGGGGTGGATCGGCAGTCGTCGTTTGATAGAGATAGTATGCCCATTTCCGCAAACGATTTACCTTTGTTTGCCATGGAGTCAGAGGAAGAAGGAACAAGGGAAGGTGAAGATGGAGGAAAGAGAGATTGTAGGTGTAAGAAAAAGTGATCGTGGGGGTTGAGTGTGGAGACGTGAGTGTGATGGAGACGGTTGAGTCTGAAATGTCAAGAGTTAGAAGATTTCGGAAGATATGTAGTAATGATGATGTTAACTCGTGTAGGTTAAACTAGGGTAAGTAAAGCTAGTTAAACTAGGGTTGGCGCACGAATGGATACCGCAGGAGAAAACAAATGGGCTCGCACGTTCCAGGCCCACTTTTGAATATTGCATGGGTCATGTACAAGCCCACGTTTGAATGTTATTTAAAAGCCTGCAAAAATCAATGATCAGACCCAGTCCAACTAGAATTACTCCTAAACGCACCGTTAATACATACACACAAACTAAGGAGACCTCTCCATCCGATTCAAATCAAATTATGTGTTCTTCATCTTCTTCCTCAATCCTCTGGGCGAGACGAACACTACATATCAGGAAACCTAAATTTCACCGAGAGATATAAGGTTCGAGAAAATCACAATAACGCTAAGACAAGATGATAAAGCACTAGTGACATGAACCCTAGGGTTAGCAAACCTCTTTCAAGGGTTCTTTTGCAAATGAAAAGTTTGATGAACACAATAATAGACATGGTCGCCGTAATCGTGTTAGAAAGAGATAGGCGAGGGGAAATACAATGGCGAAGAAGAAACAAGACAAATTTTTTTTGGGAAATTCAATCTACGTCGAATGTGGATGCAAGTAATTGGGATTAAAAAAGATGATTAAGTTGGGGAGTTCAAATTGGATTGGGAGCTTCTCTTGGAACTGTGAAGGGGCGTCCCTCCAAGACGAGAGAGGGATCGTGTAATTGGTTAGGGAGACTCGAAATTGGTTAGGGTCTACCCAATTGGGTTATATAATTTAATCGGGCCCGTTAGTTGGACTAGGATGAAAACAAACATAACGCGGCAAGAGGCTTTTTGTAATTTGTTTAGTTATTTAGTGGCGCAGTTAGGTTTAACAAACGTGAGCCATAGAGATTGAAAATGAATGGTTAAGATCGGCCAAGGTACCCGTACCCGGAATTTGCCCTGGGCACCGTAGTAGTCACCATATATATATATTTTTTATTAAATGCGGCCGGTTAAGCAGCCTTGCATTCGCAGCCCTGTTCCGCATCCAAGCAGGCCTGGTTTTGATTTTTGATTTTCTGTTTTTATTATTTTTTATCTCTCCACCAGCGCTGCATCCAAAAAATAATTTTTTTTTCAAGTCAGTTTGGAAACAGCGGCATGCATATTTTTCAAGTCATTATTTTATTATTTTTTTTCACTAGCGCCGCTGCTCTCCTCCGCCAGCACTGCATGCATATAATTTTTTTTCTCTTCAGGGCTGTTGGGAACAGCAGCAGGGTTGGGAGTCTCCTTTTTTTTTTCTTTTCAATCAGGGCTGTTAGCGGCCCTCTTTTATTTATTATTAATTTTTTTTTATATTCCGCCAGAGCTGTTTGGAAACAGCGGCAGAACTGAATTTTTTTTTCCTTCACGGCTGGGGAAAAAGCGGGCAGCGCTGCATGATTAATTTTTTTTTTTATATTTTTTTCGCTACCAGTGCTGCATACCACATGAGAATACTTTTTTTTCGTTCCTTTCTCATCAAGGGAAGCAAACAAATCTCTAGACCTTCCTTGTGGTGGAAAGACTTCAAAGTAACCCTTTTCCATACCGGTTTGGGCATTTACTCTCATTCTCTATAAATAAGCAGCCTTGCTACCCTCATAATTCCCATTCATCACCGTTGAATTTCGGCAAAGCTCTCCACCCCGCCCTCGACTCTTCCTCGTGCACGCAACTCCAACCTTTTCAACACACATCAAGGCCCCAACATGGCTCCTGGCGGTCGAGTACCTCCTCAAATCTGGTACTTAATTTTTCACGCCAAACTCTCTCTCTCTCTCTTTTTCGGCGCCCTTGTATATGGTATGCAACTTGGCATAAACCAATGTAAATTACTTGTACCTTTTCATTCCCGCCAGCTGATGTTTGTGCTTTACTTCCTGTGCGGCACTCCTCTATCTTTGCTGCTTTCCTTGATTATTCCATGCATGCTCCATACGTGAACCGCCATGTACCCAACTGCCCTGTCTTTCTTTAAATCGAATTACTACCCCCGCCTTTTAACTTTTACTTGTTGGCCTCTTCTCTTGACAGGCCCCCTCCAGTTGACCTCGCGGCTCACATATGCAGTATTGACGATCCACAGGAAAGATGGAGGAACCTAGATAGCTCTCACGCCATAGAACTTGACACCCTTTCACTAACAGACAAAGGAGAGGGATTGCACGGTCCTGCTATCGTCAACCCCGGCGATCCAACCATGGCCGATCTGAACATTTACCCCACCGCTCACGCTCGGCTACTCCTTCGTTGTTCACCCACCGACAATCCATACTTCACTCAATAGAAGCCGAAACGACCTCTATCTTCCTGGGTTCTCTTCGACAAGGACTTTGTGAGATGGTATTCTCGCCTGCTCGCTGATGAAGCCACTGCTGTTCAATGGAGGGACGCAGGCTTAGATCGCTTCTTGTCTCTCTGCGCCGATCTCCCCCAACCAGATGTAGATCTATTCAAGGCTGCCATATGCTTCTGGTCCACCGAATCCAACAGTTTCGTATTTCCACTGGGGACCATGACCATGACCCTACTGGATCTTGTCGCACTAACCGGTCTCTTGAGATGCCGACCTCCCGCCGTTGCTAGAACTCCTTTCATCCCCAACAACCCCGGTCACTTTGATCGCTCCTATCGCTCTATTTACAACACTAATTCCCCGGCGGACCCCGCGGCACCGGTCACGGACAAGGAGCGAGCATACTTCATTCACTACTGGCTAAATAAGTTCATTCTTTGTCGAGGCGGCAGCAAACTCGTGCAAGACACCGAGACTTCCTCTGAGATTTCTGCTGGAAGATGTATCAACCTTGCGGAGATCTTACTGTGTCATCTCTACCTGGGCATGTATTTGACCGTCAAACAAATAAAAAGGGTCACTGCGAAGAGGGAAGTCACCGGCGCTGGCCCCCTTTGGCTAGTGCAGCTGTGGTTATATGCTTACTTCCCCGCCGTGCGAAGTTCGTTGCCAGCGCCCATCAACATGGTCTCCGATGTCGGGATCCTATCCTACGACCATTATTATGCCAAAGCTGTTCCACTAAAGAAGGACTTTTCCATATACTTCCCGATTTTCTACAAGGCCAGAAGTGTAGAGAATTTCACCCCTTTTGAGGCTCGGTTTTTTGGACCTCCCTCGTTCAAACTCGTTTTTAGCCAAAAACCAACAGGAGAGGATGGCTCGCTTGACGATTACAACTGGTACATGGAAGAATGGGCTCATTGGATAGTGGCTAGAGATATGCTTTTTGCCCCTAGAGCTTCGGCCGATCTCAGCATCGAGGTCTACAACCCACACTTTTCTTCCTGCCAGTTCGGATTGGTGCAACGATGGCCTCTTGCGCTTGCTTTCTCGAAGAATTACCCACGGCTGTATACTCGGATAGCATCACTCCCTGCGCAGGGCATCGCGGACGTGGAAGCCTGTCAGGACTATTTGCTTCCCAACGCATTCAAGCACTTCAATGCAACCGAGGGTGCCGTGACATCGCCGTATAGGTTGGCCTGGAATACTAAAGAGTTTCGTTACTTCAAAGAACCGACGGCCAATGTCATCAATCGCATCACCCAGTGCGGGCTCGATGGAACTGACGATAACGATGGCGATGTATCTCTCCATCCGGATTCAGCCAAACGCCGAGCATGTATGTACCTCTACTTATTTCGGTTATTATATATATTTTTTTATATTTTTTTTCTCTGCGGGCCTCTTCTTTAACCAATTTACACGGCCATCTTTCGCGCGTAGCTGGTGGGAAACTTCCTGGTGATACTCGCCCTGCCAAACAGAGTCGTCCGATCACCCCTCTTGAGGTAATTCCTTCTTCACAGCTTCCCTTGAGAAACCATTAGCATTCCCTTCGTTTTGTCATCACCTCGTAGCTATACTTGTCACGCTTCCGCTTTTCTTTCCTGGACTAGGCGACCTTTTAAGCAACCCTCTTTCTTTGTAGGATCAAGGGGATGAGGAGTCCGATGACGAAAACGACTCTACCTCCGATAGCATGAGCATTGAATCCGAGGCTGACTCCGACGATGATGGAGACACCTTAACAGATTCGACTCCTGATCGTGACAGCAACAACCCTGCGGGACAGGCTAGCCATTCAGAGTCTGATTCTCCGTTGAACAAGAGCTCTGGCCCGCTACTGACGGCCGAGCGCGAAGGCACCCTTGCTCCCTCCATTCAAGCTCGGACACCGCTGGCCACCCCTATTAGCCTTGCCCTTCCTTCTTCAGGCACAAGAAACACCACCAGTACTGCTCAGACCATCTCACCTCTCCGACCCGCCAGCTTCGTTTTGACAGCTACGCGCACCTCCTCAGCTAGCACGACCCTACCATCTTTCACATCCTTGGCAGCTCGATCGTCTCCATTCGCCGACATTTCCCGATCCGCTCCATCTACCGTCGGTGTTACTTCACTGAACACGGCAATGACGGTAACCCTAACCACTCATCCTTCTTTATAGTGATTCTTTCTTCGCTGCGGTATTCTTGACCATTCTTTCTCTGGTTTTGCAGGCGCCGCCAGACCTGGAGACTGCAGGGCAGTTCTTCACCTCCTTGGCTAAAGCTCGACCTCCACTCTCTACGGAGGTCCATCTTGATCCACGAACCCAAGCTATAAAAGATGCTATCATCAAGATTACCCAGTTTCTCTCTCTATCTTTAGAAGAAGCGGTTAACCCTCCACAACCAAGCGAGCTTGAATCAGCTTTTTCTGTATTGGGAGGATTGGGTGCTTCCGAAATCCTGCCTGGACTTGGCCTAGAAGAGACGACTACGGCCAAGCGATCTCAACAACTTGCGCAAAACTACCTACAGTGGGCTCACGACGCTCTCGAGCTGGAAAAGAACAGTGCTGAAAGAGGATCGGCCCTCCAATCCATTAGGGAGCATCTCGTTGCTAACACCGCGCGCTTCAAGGATCTATCCTCTCAATACGATGCTCGATCTCAGCAGTGCACAACTCGTGAGCAAGAAATTTTCTCAGATGAACTTAAAATTGCTGAGATGAAGGCCGAATTGAACAGACTCGAGGCAGACGTGCACGCCAAGGAAAAAGAACTGGCAGGAGATGTCTCCCAACGCACAGCAATTCAGGCCTCTATTACAGCTCTCACTGTTGAAACTCAGACACTAGCGGCGCAGGAGACAACCTTGGTCAATGACAAGCTTGAGATCAAGCAGGCGCAAGCCGTTCAACTTCGGCAAACAGCAAGAACCGGTCTTGACACCTTGCGGGCGGAGCTAGCCTATATTGCCAAGCATCTCAATGGCTAGTAGATTTAGTATCTCGTACATTTACTTTCAACCTCTATTTACTTCGAACTGAATTTATTTTGTTTCGGCCTGCTCGTGTGGCCACTAATGTTTCTTTTGCACTCTGTTTGCTCTCGTGAACAATCGGAATTTTCTATTTTAGTTCATCATCGATGCCGAAAAATTTTCTCTACCCGCACTGATATTTCAGTAACCACCACTGTTCTGGCCGAACTTAACAACGCAACACTGCTTTGGCATTCCAAACAATGGCATTTCACCATATTATTAATCCGCAATGCTAGCTCGACAATGCTATTTAGGCCAAAGAAACAGTCTCGTTGCAAGTTGCAACAGCTACGCAGCGACCCTGTTTAGCCCAAACCGATCGGGTCTAGCTAAAATTTTTTTTTTTTTATATTTTCCGCCAGAGCTGTTTGGAACAGCGGCAGAGCTGAATTTTTTTTTTTATACTTTCCGCCAGAGCTGTTTGCAACAGCGGCAGAGTTGAATTTTTTTTTTCCGCCAGGGCTGTTTGGCCGCCCTCTCAACTTTTTTTTTATTTTCAGCGCTGCTAGCAACCGCGGCAGCTCTGCCTGCCCAAATTCTTTTTTTTTTTTACGTATTTGACCCAAATGCGACGCCAAGTTTCCCGCCTCAACAAAACCGCATGTCCAGTCCCGGTCCATCTCTGCAATGCTGCTTTGGCAAAACTAAAAGTCAAATTCGCAGCACTGCTCCCTTTCTCCCGCAGCGCTGTGGATGATAGAACAGTAGTGTTTTCCGTAGACTTGCTCCAATTCATCTCCGCACTGTGCAATAGCCAAACAAAGTTGTTTTGGCCAATTTTCTATTCGAGGCAACTTCAAAATATTGGTTGTGCCATGCCAAGTATGCCTCCGTTTTTTGTTAAATCTTGGCCAAGAGCATAATTTTCTATTATTATTTAATTTTGGCCAAATATAATCTCCTCACCATATCAATTTAACGGCTCGCCCCTGCGATGTTGCTTCGGCAGCGTTGGTGGATCTCTAACTTGAGATCCTATTCCCTTCCAACGTTGTAATCCCAAACCAAAAGGGACACTACTTCTTTCTAGCCCGCCGCGGCGATTCCCAATAAATAGGTCACCCATGCCAACCCTAAACTTATCCGAGTACAAACAACAACACAAAACTTCACCCAACAACGATTCACTGAAACCGTACCTCAGATTTCTGCGAAGCTGAAGTTACCGCCATGTCATTGCGAGGGTTTTCGTCGATCACCGAGTAAGTTTTGCGATCTCAACTTCGCATTGATATTGGAGCCGTATCACTCCCCTTAATCGTTGCCATCGCTAGCCGTTTATACGCCCGTCTTTGGTCTAGCGAGCGGCCACCGCTGCATGTATGACTATCAATAACCCAACTAACCTCTTTGTATGCAGCCTCGTCACGTTTCTTCTCCCATTATCTCTAGGGGAACGACGGGACTTTCTGGAAAACATGGCCAATGCTGATTTCACTCTCGAGATAATATCGAAAGACGACAATGAGGAGGGCTGGCTTGGTCCACTCATTCATGACCGAACCACTGCCATCATGGAGCTATTGGACGTTTTTCCAATTCATGAATCTCAGCTTCTGTTTTGTCTCCCCGTCATCAGCCCACTCTTCAAACGGAAAACCCGAGCCCTCCCGTCGGCCATCCCGGATCCCGTCATCCCGCATACGACCGCTGCAATCTTCACTGGCAAATGTGTCAATCTTGATGAAATTGTGCTCTGCCACCTCTATCGCGGTCTGTATACCATCATGAACCGTGTCAAGGAGGCTCCAAGCGAAGGTGGCATCCTCAGTGCTGGCCCTTTATGGCTACTGCAACTTTGGTTGCATGCTTATTTCACGACGACTCGCGGCCCTCTACCAGCTCTTCAAACGGCAGTTCAAGATACCACCATGCTCACATATGGCCATTGTTTGGCTAAAGCAGCTTCGCAAAAAGGGGATTTTGCTAATTATTTCACCTTCTTTTATGGGCCAGAGAGATACTCAGCTTCACTCCTTTTGCGGAACGGATATTCGGCCCCGCTTCGTTCAAACTCGTTTTTGACGAGCCACCACCGCGAGGTGATCTCGCTGCCGCCGCTTACCATGAGTTCCTCGAGGAGCGCAAACGCTACCTAACAGCTCGGGACCTCCTCTTTGCTCCTACCGGCTTAGAAGTACTCAGTATTGAGACTTACAACCCTCAACTTGCAGCTCGACAATTCAAACTCGTTCAAGCATGGCCTATGTTACCTCCCTCGTCTTTGAATTTTCCAAAATTCCACCAACGACCCTCAGAACTTACCGCTGGCCAAATTATGGAGGTACGAGGTCACCAAGAATCTGCACAATACTTTCCTCCTCATAAAAACGTGGTGAACAAAGTCTCACCCCAGTTCAAGGATGCATGGAATCCACTAGCATCCCGCATTTTCGGCAAGCCATTATCTGATATCCTCGCCCGGCTTGCTCCTGACCACGATGGTGGTTCAACTATGTCAGCATTCAATACTCACTTGAAACGGCGAGCAGGTACGATCCTCGTCCTTGCACTCTTCTTTATGCTTGCTGTGACATTTACTCATGTACGTGTTCGCCGCCCTCTTGAAACCTTGATTATTGCAGTTATTGAGAGTCGTCACCCATTTACTCGCCCCCCTCCATCTCTTCGCACCACTCCCCTCATCGAGGTTAGCTTTACCCATGCTTTCTCATACCACGCGACCATCTTTTAGCTAACCTCCTATTCACACCCTTGCTTCCTTTTGCAGCAGGACACCGCCGATTTTGACACCAGGTACGGCTTCAATACTGCGATGGAATCATCTAGCTCCCTCTCCGTGTCGCCCATGGCTGAACTTCGACACCGAGTCAAAGAAGCATTGAAGATGATGGATCAATTTCTTAGCATTCCTCTGGTGACTTCCATGAGTGACCAAACCATATTATGGCCCGGCTCTGCTTGCAAAACTCTGGAGACCTTGAGCATTAACATCCCACCAATTAGTGCTGCTGACATGGCGTTCCTCCGCACAGTGGGTAAAGACCTAGTGGAACGCGGGAAAGCCGTGGCACCAGCTCTGCAGGTGGTTAGAGCAAGTACAATGCCGACTCTCGTCAAAGGGGCTGAACAAATGCGACGTGAGGATGCGGTCCGACTCGCCACTGACCCCACTCGCGCAGAGATAGAAGCACAGGCTGAGCTGCAAGCAGTGCAGAGCTTTTTCACTCGGGTCCGCACCACTCTATCCCGCATTGCCCAGCAGCTCGCCGATTAAGAGTTGTCCGACTCCTAGAGTACTTCTTTTCTGCATTTTGGAATTTACCTTGGATTTTTGTTTTGGCTTCGTTTCTCGGATTGCACATTCTTATTTGCCATGTCAACTCGACCTATGAAAAACTTTGTTTGCTCATCATTGTTTATCTAATTTTGGCAAACGGCCGCTCTCTTTTCTTTAACCCGTAACGTCGCTCTAACCTCGACGGCCGTGTTTGAGCATGGCTGACTGGCTAGTTCTAGCCACGATAGCCTTCTTGATTTTTCTTATGCCAAGTACCGAATCGTCTATGCCCAACAACGTTGTTACCCATGCCTACTTCTCGTGGCAAAAACAGCTTCGTTTGATAAGAATGGAAAATTTTGGTACCGAACAGCGGTACAGCACCGGCTGGACTCGAGTGAACCCTGCCGTTGGCCTTAAAGGCATTAAAAAATTTCTTTATTGGTAACGAAGCTGGCGAATTAGTTTATTTGTTGCCTACTTCGCCATTCCCGTACTATTCAACCACGTTGTGCGAGCTTGGTGGCCGACGAGGCCCCACCCTTTTAGCACATGGTTGATCGTCATTATTCAGATTAATGACCAGCTGCGTCCCATAAGGACGGCACATATGGCTTTAAATATTTGCCATTTATCAAACGCTCATGCATCACTCCATCTAAGTCTTTTAGCAGGTACGCTCCATTAGGACGCACAGAATGTACCACAAATGGTCCACGCCAATTTGGCGACCATTTTGCAAACTTGGGATCTTTTTCCCCAATCGGCAAGTGAGCTTTCCAAACCAGTTCGCCCTCCTCGAATGATTTGTGTCGAACCTTCTTGTTATAAGCCCTTGCCACTCTTGCTTTCTGTACTTGAACATTATCGAGGGCGCGGAGTTGTAGTTCATCAAGATCGCAAAGCTCGAGCATCATCGATTCATGATACTCCTGAGGTGTTAACTCGTGTTGCTTCATATATCGGAGTGAGTTGACGGTCACCTCCATGGGAAGGAATGCTTCATGATCGTAGGTTAACGAGAATGGACTCACTCTCGTACTGCTCTGCGGGGACATCCTGTATGCCCACAACGCTGCTGACAAAATTTCATGCCAACGTCGCGGATTGTCCTCAATCAACTTCGTCAAAATATTTTTCACGACCTTGTTGGATGCTTCCGCTTGCCCGTTAGCTTGTGCGTAATACGGCGTGGAATGTATAATTTTTATCCCCCGCTCCTCCGCGAACTCCATAACTTGCCCCCCAGTGAACACAGTTCCTTGGTCCGCCGTTATTGTCGCTGGCAACCCAAATCGGTGAATAATATGTTCTTGTATGAAAGAAATCACTTCCTCTTGGTTCGCCACCTTCAACGGTTTGGCCTCCACCCACTTAGTGAAGTAGTCAATGGCCAAGATTATGAAAACATGTTTCTTTGACGATGGGAGATAAATCATACCAATCAAATCCATGGCCCAACCATAAAACGGCCTCGGTTTGATTATTGACTTCAGGTCAACCGCCGGCGCTCTCTGAACAGGACCGTGACGTTAACAAGCTTCGCAGCCCTTGGCATATGCGGCACAATCTGGCCCGATGGTGGGCCAGTAGAATCCATAGCGATGTAGAATCCATCGCATGGAAGGACCGTCTTGGTGAGCTCCGCATATCCCTTCATGCACCTCTGCCATGGCTTGCAATGCCTCCTTGCCCCCCAAGCATTTCAGCAATAACCCATCAGGTCTGCGTTTATACAAGGTCCCATCCAAAACTACGTAGCTCCTTGCTCTAAACTTGACGGCATGGTCAACAACCTTGTTCGGATCTTGCAAGTAAGACAACAGTGGTGCACGCCAGTCATCGACGTCTTTCTCTATTACGCAAACTTGCTCAACTCTCAACCGCTCCCGCAAGGGCTTAAGTGTTTGTACCACTATTTGCTCTACTGCATTGCTTTTCGCAAACTCCTTAAACCCCGAAGCCATTTGTGCAAGATAGTTGGCTTCACTATTATCCATTCGAGGAACAAAGTTGATCGCCATACTGTCGAAGTGGGAAGTCAACGACAACACATAGTCCAGATATGTTTCTAGAACGCTATTGATACAGCGAAAATCCCCGCGAACCTGATGAATCACCAACTGTGAATCTCCCTTAACATCCACGTAGCGGACTCCAAGCTCAATGAGAATTTCCAGCCCGACTACCAAAGCTTCATATTCAGCTTGGTTGTTGGTGCAAGGAAAATCCAACGAGAATGCAAAATGCATGGCCCGGCTGATGGTGCTTTCAACATCACGCCAGCCCCGGCACCGCCACGAGTTTTGGATCCGTCAAAATACAGGATCCATGGCGTTATGCCAACCTCACAAACTTCTACGGGATCGATTGGCACCTCAATGCAGGGATGATCTGCCAAGAAGTCCGCCAATGCTTGCACTTTTATGGCTCGTTGAGGTACATACTCTAAATTAAATTCAGACAGAGCCAAGGTCCATTTGCCAATTCGGCCATGAATAATTGGCCAAGATAGCATGTATTTAATCAAGTCGGTTTGGCAAATGAGTTGTACCTGGACAGGGACCAGGTAGTAGCGTAGCTTTGTACAAGAAAGTAGGCTTCTGAAGTTATGTTTAGCGTTGTACTTTTCTTGTACAAAGCTACGCTACTACCTGGTCCCTGTCCAGGTAGGCTTGCCCGTTACCTTGTGCTTCTAGACAGGGACCAGGGGGAATACTTTCTCTCGCCCTCGTTCAGAAGCCTACTTAGATAATAAATGGCTTCTTCATTGCCTGCTTCGTTGTCTTGAGCCAACAAACATGCCACAGAAGTGTCCGTGGCCGACAAGTACAACTTCAGCGGCAGTCCTGCTTTGGGAGAGTTCATCACCGGCGGAGTCGCCAGGTATATCTTGATATCATCAAACGCTCGTTGATGTTCTTCCCTCCATACAAACTTGTCTTCCTTCTTCAACTTCAGCAGTGAGGAAAACACTTGGGTCCGGCCTGCACAATTCGAGATAAATCTTCGAATGTAATTTACCTGGCCGAGGAAATGTTGCAACTCTTTTTTACTGGATGGTGGTGCGGCATTGATGATGGCTTTTGTTTTATTGCCATCTACCTCAATTTCACGTTGGTTTACCAGAAAACCAAGAAAATTTCCTGCACTCACACCAAACGCACATAAGAAAATTCAACTTATGAACACGCATACGTAGAAATGCTTTGCGCAGATGAGCAAGGTGGTGGTTTGTCACCTTTGATTTGATGATGATGTCGTCCACATACACTTCGACAAGATCGCCAATCAAGTCATGAAATATTGCATTCATGGCTCGTTGGTAAGTTGCCCCGATGTTGGCCAATCCAAATGGCATCATGATCCACTCGAAACAGCCAATGGATCCCGGAGACCGGAACGCCGTTTTTTGTACATCCTCCTCGGCTATGTATATCTGGTTATAGCCCGAGTAACAGTCCATGAAAGAAAACCTGACATGCCTGGTTACGACATCGATTAACATGTCAGCCACGAGCATGGGATACAAATCTTTCGGTGTAGCATTGTTCAAATTTCTAAAATCCACACAAACACGTATTTTGCCATTTTTCTTTCTCACAGGCACAATATTGGACAACCACAACACGTATCTAGCAGTCCTGATAAACTTAGCCTTCATTAAACGTTCAATTTCCTTTTTCACTTCAGGCAAGATATCATGCGAAAAACACCTAGGTGGTTGTCTATGTGGCTTATACCCTTCTTTAATTGGAAGTCTATGTTCAACTAACTTCCTATCGAGACCAGGCATTTCATGATAATCCCATGCAAAGCAGTCTTTAAAATCTTTAAGGAATTCAATTAATTCGTACCTGTCAGACTCTAGCAAACCGACACTGATGAAGGTTGGGCGTGGATCCTCCTCCATGCCAAGGTTGATCTCCTCTAAAATGTCACATGCAGCAAGGTTGCTTTTCTTTTCCACTTCGTCACTCACACCCTCGTCGTTAGTCGGCAAGTCATCATCGTCGGGAACACAGTCGGCCATCAAGACAGGCTCTATGCATACAAGTCTCTGTTCACACTGATAGACGGCCAACTTCTCCCGCAAGGCCGTGATTTTGGCCTCCACCACCTTCTCTCGAGGTGGTTCACTCATCATCGACTGGCTCATCAGATTTCAGTGGACCATCCAATGTGATCATCGATGGTCTCACGATTTCGGACAATGGATCCAAGCACGCCTTACTCAGCACCTGTGCACTTGACACTATGACGTTGGTCGTTCCTCCATCCCCGCTCCTGATTTCGAGTGGTCCAAAATCTCCATGGTACAAATAAGCTTCAGCCACGTTGGCCCCAACGGCAAACGGCTTTGTGTCAGCCTGTACCACCTGAACAACACCGTCTTCATTCCAAAACATCAAACACTGATGTAGGATGAAGGAACGCACTTGTTGACGTGGATCCAATCCCGGCCAAGTAGTGCGTTGTAGCTTATCATTCCATCCACCATGAAGAAAGCACCCATCCGCTTCTGTGACCCAACTCCCACAACAACTGGGAGGATTCCCCTAGCAGAAGTGGACCCGCCATTGAAACTTGTCACAAACACTTCCGTTGGGATCAAGTCATTAGTGCTCTTGCCCAACTTCTTCAGCATCCTTGTTAGCATCACATTTACTGCGGCGCCATTGTCAACTAAGACTCTCGACATTGGTACGTCATCAAGTGTGGCCTTGATGTAGAGAGGCCTCAAATGACGCATCATCTTCGGCTCGGGCTCGTTAAAAACAACGACCCTGTCTGATTCTTCACCCGTGGTTCCTTCGTCCACGGCTTTCCCCTTCTCTTCTGCAGCCCGGATAGATTTCTCCATCTCGTCGAAGTCTGATCCCCATGTGATGTTCTCCACCGGCACACTTGTTGACTCTTTCGGGCCTTGGTACAACACGTAAATAGGATATCTTCCCCCATCTTCGCCCAGTAGCCCAACAGCTTTGTGGCCTGCTTCGTACAGCTCTTTCAGGATCTGCTGCGAAGTCTTGTTTTGCTTGGCTGAATCTACTGCCAAGTCAATTCGCCCATTCGTGCGAGCCATCATTGCACTCCACGGCTCAGCCTCGATTGGCAGATTCGCAGACTCGCCAACCAGCTCTGCCGCCACTGGCTCCTCATTCTCCTCCTCTAAAGTCAGTTGAGCAAAACCGCTCACCAGCTCGGCGACGTTAACCTCTTGAGCAGCCTCGTCCAGCTCTTCAACCTCCATCACGACCTCGCCATTCTCTCCCTGATTTTCCAAATCAATGTGGAAGATCAAAGGCGAGATGTAGTTGTTCACCACCACCGGTGGTAGACTTCCAAACTGGATCGTCATGGGTGCACCTTGGTTGTCATCATCATCATCCTTGTTTTTCCGATGGAATTTCGACTTCGGCTCCTCCAATTCCAGCATCTCCTCTTCGATGAGGGAGTCGTCCAACTCAGCATCGTACTCAGCCTCTCCCGGGACTCCTTGATCGTTCCCGTCAAGATTGTCCTCGACAACTTTTCCAGCAACGGCCACGGTCACTCTCAGACCCGTGGCAGAGTTGTCTACATTGACATTTGCTTGCAAGTTGGCAATCCTCCTTCCTTGAGCATTCTTGCGGAGGTACCTTCGATACTGCGTCCTTGTCATCCCGTCAATCGCGATTGGCTGCTGACGACGGACGTCGTAGGTGTGCCAACCACCCCGTGGCACATTTGGCATCCTGAAGGTTCTCCTGGCGGGTGGGGCACCCCTCATCGGTTGGGAAAGTCCAAAAGGTGGACTTTTGAAAGATGGGGCACTTTGAGCAACCCACTGCCTGAGTTGCCCTCTTCCCCATGCAGGTGCTCGTACTCCTTCGACACTGCGTTCATATGAGGGGTACCTCGGTTTGAACTGTCGTGGTCCCAATCTCTGGTGGACCGACTGGCTCGGCCCTGCTCCCCCAATGTTTAGCTTTCCACGACAATGGGCACAAAGCTTCTCTTCCTCAGTTGGGTCCAAGCGTGGCCCCTCCTGCACTTGGGAGGATGAAGCTCCCTGGGCCACATCAGAACTACCACTCGGCGGTGGCGTCGTATCCACCACCAGCTTGAAGCGTGGCAGGTTGATCTTAGAGAAATCGGGATTGACCATGTTGACGCCGACAACGTTAGGAAACGAGTCTATGTCAACAATCATGGCCTCCTTCCTCGGCTCTGGGAACTTGAACCGACCCTTCTCAATTGCATCCTGCACAACATTGCGAAACACAACACACATGTTAGTTGAATGAGATGCACTGTTGTGCCATTTATAGTGTCGTTTCCCTTTTAATTTTTCAGCTGGCGGGATAGTATGCCCCCCAGT
Source organism: Linum tenue (assembly GCA_946122785.1). Lineage (NCBI taxonomy): Eukaryota > Viridiplantae > Streptophyta > Magnoliopsida > Malpighiales > Linaceae > Linum > Linum tenue. Next base: position 30,403,312 of record CAMGYJ010000011.1, read on the forward strand.
CAACTTAATTTGACCATCTTTGTAAAGCTGGTCGAAAATCAGTTCTGATTTTGAAACATCAAAGGAATATTTTCTAGTTTGAATCGGAGCACGATTGGGCTTTCCACCTTGTGGTTCCCCATTGGCCTTGGCTAGAGAAGCACACACATATGGCTTCCCCTGCACAATCTCGGCCAAATCAACTTCAACCTCGTTAACGTCGCTACCGACGTTATTCACACCATAGTTTTCAAAATTAAGGAAATATTGTCCGCGAGAGCCACTTCTCTTATGTTCTTCTTCATGGAGAAGAGATTCATATCTAACAGCGCAGGACATCAATTGAAACAAATCAGAAAACTCCCTATCTTGAAACTTTTTACGAAGTTCAAAATTCAATCCACCCTGGGCCAGTTTAACAAACTCGCGTTCTGTCAAATTCACAAAACAGCGATTCCTTGCATTTTTAAAGTTTGTTAAAAAGTGTTCCACTGTTTCTCCTGGCTGTTGGCGCATTCATGCCAAGTCTACCATTGTTACTTCTGGCTCAGAACGGTAGAACTGGGCATGGAACATTTGTTCCATTTGCTGCCAAGTTTGAACCGAATTCGATGGCAAATTGACGTACCACGCGAATGCGGGACCGGTCAACGAATTGCCAAACAAACGCAACTTCAAGAAATCACTCACATCACCACACTGAACCGTGAATCGTCCAACATGCTCGACGGTGGACTGATCCCCAGTCCCGCTGAAGGTGATGAAATCAGGCACGCGAAAACCACGTGGAAAGGGGTAGTATCTATCAACCCAATCCGGATATGGTTTTCGATACACCGGCGGCATCGCTGGTTTAATCCCTAAACCAAACTGATCCGCCAGCATCTGTGCTACCTGATCTCGTATCACGTTAATTTCTTGCCCCCCGAGTTGCCCCCCTTGTGGTACGAATCCACCATGATCCATGCCAAGCCCGTTTGGAGGAGGAGGGACGTTTTGTGGGTAGCCGCGTGGCGGAACATGATCATTGTTGATCGCTCCTCCACCAACAGTACCGCTCATCGGAGGCACGTAGGGTCTTGCCTCCGGGATATTTTGTGGACTCACATTGTGCACTGGTGGTGGCTCAACACGAGTGTTAGCCGCAGTACTGGTCTCGCCAAGATTTACTCTCGACGGACTTGTTGGGTTCAACGCCGGTGTCGGCGAAATGCCCTGTCTCGGCTGAGTATCTCGGCCACCAGTAACCGGAAAGCTATTGGTGCAAGTGTCGTTGTGTAACGGATTCTCGCCGCTTAACGGCAAAGCCCTTGTTTGCGGCACTGGCCTATTCAAAAACTCTCTAAAATCATTAAAATCACGTCTGTTACTTTCAAAATCCATTCTGTTTTTATCAACGAATTCAACCAGTTGGCTAACACGTCTATCAACCGAGAGCTAAGACCATCAAGACGTCCATCCAAAGAGGCTAAGTGAAGTTTTACCTGTTGGTTATCAGCCATGACTTGGCGAAGCATGCACGTTATCTCACCCTGGTCGGCAGTTTATGCCACTGCTGGCACTTCCCCTCCGGCGTCGTTGCTCGAGCCGCCGTTTGAACCGCCACCTGGTCAGTCTCTACATTGACCATTGGCTCTTCCTCCACTGAAGTTGGTGGAAGATCGCCCTCGTGATTCCTCTGTCGCTGAGCCATTCGAACACACGTGTCCCACCAGGTGTGCCAATTTGTTTCGTTGGCGAAACTCGCGTGTTCAATGCGCATTGTATTCAAATAAGCACAAACACAAAATCAGCAAAATCGTCAAATATCCGTCGCCGATGTCGGCACCGTTGATTTGATTGATCGAACAGAAACAACGACGACCGACAAATATCCGCCGCCGGTGTCGGCGTTGTTGATTTGATTGATGCACCTTTGACTTCTAATCAAACAACCGTTATTCGGTTCACCACCTCTCCAAACTACATTCGAACGAGGGTGTTCGGCGAATAACCAGAAAATCGAACCGGGAGTGTTCTAAGTTACGTTACCTTTACTCCTATGGAGGTTCCTCTGGAGAGCTTCGCGACTACGACTACTACGACTCTGCAAAGGAGGTCTTTGACAGAGCGGTTCTACGAAAACTAGAGAGAAAAACTGATAATCTGCGACTGTGCAGTTTGAGATTTGATTTTGCCGTCCTCAGCTTCTCTCTCTTCCTTATGTTTATACTGCAGTCTTCTGCCCGTAGTCGTGGTAACTGCATTCGCGCCTTTGTCTCCCACGTCTTCATTCCTGTCAACCGTGCAGGTAACTTCCTCCTTGTTGCGTGATAATCACGTGCCATCGAAACCGCTCCTGTTTGCAGAAACTTGGCGAAACGACATTGAGCCAAATCCTACAACCTTGTCCATGCAACGATGTCGTTTCACCAATACCGCGGCATCACCTTTCACTAATCGATGCTGACAAACAATGTCGTTTTCCATTCCGCGACATTGTTTCTTTTTCAACCAAACGACACCGTTGTTCTCGTCTTGCAGTGCCGTTGGGCTTGCCAGGCCTCGCCAAAATCCAACCCGCTGTGGTATGGTCTCGAACTGAACTGCCTCGCTTAGTAATATCGCGGCGTTGTTGATGCCTCAAGCGGTGTCGTTTCTAGTTGAACAGCACCGCTTGATTCTACCCACGATACTGTTTTAATAGTAAACGTCCCTGCCTCAAGCCTTGCGGCGTCGTTTTCTCCCCCTTGCGGCATCGTTTTCAGCTAAACGACACCGTGCTAAAAAGCCATTAAAATATTAATTGATCAATTCGGCGACCACTTGCCAAATTCGCGTGTTGAATACGACACCGTCAACGCCCAAAACGGCTCCGTTTGCTATTCCTCTCGCGATATTGTTTTTTATTTTAAACACTGTCGTTTGCTAGTATAGCGGTACCGTTTTTAAATCCGCGACACCGTTTTAACTCTCCACGGTGCCGCTTCTTTCCATCCAACAAGGAATAAAAATAATAATTAATTAGAGAAAACTCCTTCTCCGATGCTAACCGTGCGCCCCCTTTTGTTTTTCGTAGGCGGTGTCGTTTCCAGTATTGCGGTACCGTTGAGATTCCTTGCGATACCGTTTTAGTTCTCCGCGACACCTCTCGACTCCCAACGACACCGTTTTTTACCCACGGTATCGACCTAAATGCCGAGACTAATTAATGCGGCATTTAATTCCAGCCAAATTAAGTTTAGGTGTTAACAGTGTTTTTTAAAATAATTGTGCAACATGATCTTGCTTAAGTCAATATTTTGATTATATAAAAATTAATATTAAAAGTTCATGAGTTTTTGTGATGCCATATATTTGTCGCAAATGATAATATTACTAGCGGCATGTTTATTCTCACAAAAAAGAGAAGATGGAAAATTTTCGGGTTAATTGCAAGGATGGTCAATGGGTTTACTAAAATCGTTCATGTTTGGTCACTGTAAATATTTAATTCCAGTCATGGTCACTAAGATTAGTTCAATAGTTCAAGTTTGGTCACTCTCCGTTAGTCTCCGTTAGTTTTTGCTGATGTGGCAGTCAACTATTATAGTTGACCGTTAAATGAGTGACGTGGCCAATAAAAAATAATAAAATAATAAAAATTAGATATTTACAATTTCCACCTCATTTTACAACTATTAAACTAATAAAAAATAAATATTTACAATTTCCACCTCTCCACCAAGATCGGCCCGGAGAACAAGCAATTCCGCGTCGGCAAGTTTCACAAGAAGAAGCAATTCGCCACCGCGCTGGTCGGTGGGGAGACGGTCGTCGACGTGTTCGACGGCGAGGAGATGGAGTGGCACCTGCCTCATGCGAAAGGTAGATGGATGATCAGCCGGGCTGGAGGGCTCGCCGGACGGGGACTGATCGGAGAAGGTGGCGGTGGTGATGCCGGCGATGATGATGGCTACGGGAGTTCCGATCTTTGCTACCGGTTGACGTTTCAGTCGCGGAATCGAGGCAAGGTTTTGAATCGCTACCTCCGCGATGTCTACCAGGTGTTCGAGGAAATGTGTCCCGAGTTGCAGCTGTTCACGTGGTGTTGGTCCGAATGTCTTCGCGCCGGGGGTAGGAGACCGATGGAGTCGAGGCATCCGAAGACGTTCGACACGATCGCCATGGACGGGGAGCTGAAGAGGAGAATTGTGGATGATCTGGAGAGGTTTGTGGCGAGGAGGGATTTCTACAAGAAGAATGGGGATCCTTGGAAGAGGGGTTACTTGCTATACGGGCCACCTAGAACTGGGAAATCGAGTGTTGTGGCTGCCATGTCCAATCACTTGAAGTTCATCTCGACGAGCTCCTTCACATTGCCGATGAAGAATCGATACGGCGGGCCGCGGATGCCCTGTTTCGAGAAATGGTCCTCAATTCTCCTGGGCTTCCACCAGAGGAGAACAACGATCTTGAGGACGAACACCGCCGCCAGAAACGAGGCCGCCGCCAGCTTCAGCATCAGCCATAATACCACCACCACCACCTCTTCCCTGTCCATTTCGTTTCTTCCTTCCTTCTTATCTCCTTCTCTGTTTCTCTCTGTTTTCTGGTTTCTCTTTGTTTTGTGACGAGGAGAGGTGATATATATGGAGACTCTGGTTTTTGTTTCTTGTGAAAGAGGAAGAGGAAGGGGGGGGGGGGGGAGAGAAGTTTGTTAGTAGGAGAATTGTGGACAACCGTCTCCCAACCGACCAGTGCGGTGGCGAATAGCTTCTTCTTGTCAAACTTGCCGACGGGGAATTGCTTGTTCTCCGGGCCGATCTTGGCGGGGAGGTGGAAATTGTAAATATTTATTTTTTATTAGTTTAATAGTTGTAAAATATTTATTTTTAATAGTTGTAAAATGAGGTGGAAATTGTAAATATTTAAATTTTTTAATTTTTTTATTGGCCACGTCACTCATTTAACGGTCAACTATAATAGTTGACTGCAACATCAGCAAAAACTAACGGAGACTAACGGAGAGTGACCAAACTTGAACTATTGAACTAATTTTAGTGACCATGAATGGAATTAAATATTTACAGTGACCAAACATGAACGGTTTTAGTAAACCCAATGACCATCCTTGCAATTAACCCGAAAATTTTCTTCAAAAAATTAGACTAAGTAACGAAGAATCGAAGGTTCATGTCTTTTTAGATGAATTATGAGTTATAAGATTTTCACAAACATACATTAATGAATTATTCGTAATAACATTATTTTATTTGCACAAATATTGATACCGTCAATATTTCCCTCTAGATAGTGAATTCAGTGACACTAATTCTTGTCTTACCAACGAAGTTTAGACTTTCTCGCAAATACATAACTTCCTAATATAACATTATAGGCGACAATTTTATTCGTCACAGATAATCATAGCGCCATTTTTTCCTGCAAATAGTGAACATAGTGACAGTTTTTTACTTTACCGACGAGGTATTGGCTTTGTCACAGATACATAATTTATTGACGAAACATTACTGACAATAGTGAAATCTCGTCACTAATAGTCAATTTCAGCGACGAATTTCAGCTCTCATCGCTAATTTTTGTCTCTAATGACAGTCTTTTTTATAGTGTCCATAGATTCCAACTCCGCCCAGCAAACTGGGCAACGCCCTAGCACGTCAACATCCTTCTTCAGCAAGGCCTCCGTAGTGGGTAAAATGCGGCTAAAAATCTGCCACAGGAAGAACTTCAGCTTCGGTTGCACCTGCAAAGACCAAGTAGATATCCAAAGCTTTCTGTCCATCCAACTAACGTCCTCTTTCCAGGTACTTATTCTGTACCCCAACCGCTCCCAAACCCAACCTCCAAAATATTTCGGCTAAAGCATACAACCGACTTAGCTAAGTTCACCCTCTGCCCACTCAGTTACTCTAACTCCCGAAGGACCTCCAGAAGTGTGTCACTCTCCTGAAGAGAGCCCCTAAGAAACAAATACGAATCGTCAGCGGAGAACAGGTGTGAAACGGCTGGTGCTCTAGGATTAACCCGGACCCCCGCTAGACGCCCTTCCGATACCGCCTTATTGATTAAAGTAGAGAACCCTTCCATACATAGCACGAAAAGTAAAGGCGACAATGGGTCTCCCTGCCGCAATCCACGTGATGAACGAATGAACCCTGATGGGGACCCATTCATCATCACCGAGAAAGATGCAGAAGAGAGGCATTCCCGCAACCCAATCCAAACCGGGCTAAAACCCAATCACTCTAAGACCGAGAGTAAGAAAGGCCACTTGACTCTATCATAGGTCTTTTCCATATCAAACTTTAGAGCCATAAAGCATTTCTTACCCTTTGTCTTAATCTTAAGATAATGCATCAGCTCGTGGCCAATGAGCACATTATCCACGATCTGACGCTCCCTGATAAACACATTTTGTCCCTCCAACACAATTTTCGCCAGATGTGATGCCAAACGCTCCGCCATAACCTTGGTGATTATCTTATACACAAACTGACATAAGCTAATCGGCCGCAACTAACGAACATTTTTCACATCATCCACTTTAGGGATCAAGGTCAGCCAAGTGTGGTTAAAGCTATGTAAAATACGACCATTTTTGAAAAAATGAATGTATAGCCTCCACCACCGAGTGTCCAACAATATCCCACAAAGCCATATAGAACTTTCCGATGAACCCATCCGACCCGGGCGCCTGCTTCACCCCCATGGAAAACACCGTCTTCTGAATCTCCTCATCAGTGACAATGGGCAATGCCGCCACTCGCGTCATCATATCCTCAACCGTATCTTCCAACATGAACAAATGTTCGTATAAACCAACTGCTAACTCCGCCTTCGTCTCATACGAGTGACAACATGGAAGTAGAACGTATTACGGTCGCCCACCTTAAGCACCAGACTCGCGATTTCTGTTGCCAGAAATTTCTCCCACCTCCCATTGCCTTGCGAATTCCTCTTCAAGTTCCCGGATCCTTACCCAATCCACCAGGGCCGCATTCCGTAAAGCATCAATCTCAGTTTGAATTGTCCTAATTTCCCTGACCGAATTTGTCGTGCCTGCCCGACTCCAATCATATAGAAGATGACACAATTTTTTAAGCCGCTGCCAAAGCCTATACATTGGAGATCCACGCTCTTCTTGGCTCCACACATATTGGACAAACAGCCAAACCTCTGGGTTATCCACCCAACGGGCATCAAAACGAAACAGAGGGAGACAATTTCGCACAAATGGCTTATCCCCGACCAAAATCGTTCGATGATCCGACCCTTGATCGGTACAATGTTTTACCAACGAGGACGGGTAAGATTCCATCCATAGCGCAGACCCCAAGGCACGATCTAGCCTTCCATCACACAGACATTACCCATCCTCTTATTTGTCCACGTTAAAGGACTTCCCTGGTATCCTAAGTCTTGCAGACCCAAATTATCCATAAAGGCTCATAAATCCTCAGATTGCGTTGGATTTCAGGCTGTACGTCCCAATTTTTCATTTGAGGACAAATTGGTATTAAAATCGCCAACCACCAGAAAAGGAATCGTCAACATCGCGCAAAACGCTTGCAAACAAACTAGTTGGGACCGATGCGTAGTAGTGACACAACTCAAATACACACACAGCACGATATATGGTGACTCATTATTATTAATAGTAACAGCGATAAAGAAAGACGAATTATAACCGACAAAGACACTGACTTTGGGGGACCAACCAACTAGGAGTGAACAAACACACCCGCAAATCGACCCACCCGTCTAACCCAATCCAACCCACCCGTATTTATCGCTAAAATAAAGGTGTTGGGTTGGGTGAGGGTTTTGTTTTGTACAACCCGCCTATTTTGGGTTGCGTTTGGATTTTGGATTGCGCAACCTGTAGAACCCGACCCAACCCGTGTTCCAACTATTGGTATGAGTTTGTATTCAAAAAATATTTATGTCGTATATAGCCATACTTATGAGAAAATTAAAATATTTCTCCATGCGTTTCTCTCATGCTCTCCCTAATCTAATGCATTCTTCAACTTAAACTTTAGGCATAAATTTAATATAGCTATGTTTCACATAATCTTTTTTCTTGTGTATAATTTAAATAGAATAACATATTATGGATGCGTTCGCTTATAAATTTTTTTAGCCTATTTCAACAAATGTCGTGAAAAAAACTAGACATTGAAGTAAATCACATTTTATGGTGTAGAATTTTGATACCTTTCACCTCTATTTATTCGTTTGAAATTTTAATTAGTTATAAAATATTTTTATGGTGTAGAATAAGTACCTATTTTGTGTTGGGTTGAGTTTTTACCTAAAATATCGCCACCCCGACCCAACCCAATTAGAAACAAACCGTAGGGTTAAAATTTTTTTGGTGGATTTTGATTTAATATTTCCCAACCGTTGTGCATGGGTCGGATTATTAAAATGGCTAAACCCAGACCACCCGACCCATTTACACCCCTACAACCAACAACTAAACCACCTGACGAATTAACAACATCAACTAAAAAACAGGAATCCAATGAAAAACCTAAATGCTGCATACGATGCACTACGACCTAATGACGAGATCTCATTTCCGACAGAAAAACCAGATCCGAATTATTAGACCAAACTAGACCTAACAACGTCTGGAGCGTGAGAGTAATCCCTATACCCTCACGTTCCACGATAAAATTCTCATTTTGGGCGATTGGGGCCATTTCGGGTTTGCTTCCTCCACCACTACATCATCATTCTTACTAGAACCTTGTACACAAACTTTCTTCACAGGGGTAGGATAAGCCACCAATTCCCCGACCTCCACAGCAGACCTTTTCCTCTCATCTACGACCTCAATCTCAGGATCTGTCATTCAAAATACCTGCATCAAATTAGAACCATACTCGTCCAGCTTCAGGTTCATCGTCGCCTTCTTCATCAGCTCTATTGCCGAGTCCACCATCTAATCCATAATAGAAGAATCACCTTCCTTCCCCTGCGACGGAAAAACAGCCTTTTCCCCAAGTGACTCGCTGTTACCGTCACTCTAGAAAATGGCCAAGTGTAACCACTTCCTAAAGCGTAGTATAGCGGGTTTGGATTTTATTATCAACCCGAGTCCTAGATGTGATGACTACTCAGTGAATTCGTATTATCTAGCAATGAAACTTTAGTGAAGTTCTAAACTAACAAGCAAGCAAAGTAACTAAAACGGTTGTATTCAGGTTAAGAGAGGTCACCCGGATATGGTTCCCCCTAGTCTGCAGTTAAGCCGGATTGTAATTACCAAGTTCGATTTCTATGAAAGTTATACTGCGGAAGGTTCTTAATCAGTCTGAAGTCTCGACTAAAGGTCTTCAGACCCTCTCAATCTGAGTCTCTAGCTGGCGACTAACCTACACCGGAGTAAACATTGAGGCCCTATGAACAAAACCTCCACTACCGAATGGAATTCGGTATAGAATAGTGAACTGGCTCCTCGACTAAAGTCACCAATTCACTACCTTCGATTAAGGATACTCTATCAACCTAGGCAGATATTATCATTCTAGGTTAAAGCAGAAACAACAGGAATTTGATCAGGATTCATGCCATTCAACCATTCAAACCTCAATCGAATATAATCAATATCATAGAATCAATACTTGGGTTCATACAATCAAACCTAACATACAGAACTAGGGTTTCCCATACCCAGATGAATGGGAGAACTACTCCATGGAGAGAGAAGCAAAAGCGGAATCAGACGCGGAAATCATACTGTGAAGATGGATTTCTACTCCTGGACGTTGAATCGGCACTTCTCCAAGCTCAAACCAAGCTCCAATGGTGTTGAAGATCGATCTAGGGCACTTGGAGGCTCTTGTTCGTCGCTTTCTCTCTCTAGGAACTGCTCTGTCTCTCAAAAACTTGAATCCCCTTCTGTTTGACTCGAAATCCGCTTAAAAACCAGACTTTCCCGACTTGCACGGCCAGGGTGCACGGCCGTGCACATCACCATTCTGGCCGTGCACTCCAAAACGCGGCGTATCAATAAGTCGAACCTCAACCAACTCGCACGGCCAGGATTGCACCTTGCACGGCCGTGCGGATTTCACTTGTGCCCGTGCGTGGCCACGCACAATCCCGTGCGTGCCCACGCACAATCCCGCACGGCCAAACTGGTCACTTGCACGGCCGTGCAGGTTGTGGGTGTGCCCGTGCGACTTCCTCAGAACCTCGCCATGCGTCCGATCCTCGTCCAATCGACCTCAAACTCTCTCCCAAGCCTCCATTCACGTACTAGGACCTGAAATATCATAAACAAGCACAACCTAGCGTGAAATCGGCCTAAAACACGAGAATCAATACCTCAAACGGAGTAAGAGCAGGGGTAAAAACATGTGTAACTGACGGTCTATCAAACTCCCCCACACTTAACCGTTTGCTTGTCCCCAAGCAAACCTATCTCAAACCAATGCAACTCTCCAGACCTCTGTAGCAACAAACAACCTCGATCGTAGGTAGAGGACTTCCTAGATCATTTAGCAACTTACGAGGTCAACCGACGCACAAGTCATCTCATAGCTTCTTCGGCGAGAGCACTAGTCTCGAGTCAGCATCATGGCAAACAGTGAACAGGGGACAAATGAATCGTGGATGAGGAGACTCTCAAAAACAAAAGATCATGGACTCACATTTTTCAAGGTGCTCGATTTTCTTCTTGAAGATGGTTGGAACCCCTTTCCTTTCTTCTTTTTGCTTGTTTTTCTGTTTTTCTCTTGTTTTTCAAGGGTTCCAACCTGTTTTTGCAGAAAACGAGGGCTCCCACCTAGCAAAGGTTTTGCGGGAGCCCGGCTCTTACCGGCCATGCCAGGAGCAGTTGTCTCGAGCCTCGTGCGGGGGAAAGACATGTAAGGGGGCTGGAGGTAGTAGGTGGAAATTGGGAACGAATTCCCGTCTCCCCTTACACACTTTCGCCCTATTCGCACGGGAGACGTTATTTTAAAGCACATTTCGAGCACCTGTTACTTTCAAAACATGATACAAGAGTCCATGACAGGAAGAGAGTCCACAACACCACACAATTCAAGAGTCCAAAGATCACTAATTCACTCAATCAACCAACACAATATGAAGAAGAAATGAGACGTCTTAAATGCATCAACATCCTCCATAGCGCTACACTACCTCCCTAGGTTGCAAATCACTACAGAGACTGTTAATTCAAAGCATACTGAGCAGGTAATTGCAAGGAACACGTACTTGGAGCCCTCAAATTTAAAATTTGGACAGTGGACTAGGCTCCAAGCACACAAACAGATCTAATGCAGTCAAAAGATAAACACCCCCCCCACACTTAAGATCGACATTGCCCTCAATGGAGAAGAGGGAAGGAAAGGGGAACGAAGTTACCGGTGTGCACGGACTGCAGAAGACTGGAAATGGACCAGTCGGGAACACAGCACAGCTCAAGGGGAACAGAAGAGCTCAACCAGAATATGTTAGGTCCGATGTCAGCCCAATAAGACATCATCCAGAACAAAGGAAACAAACCAAAACAACACCAAATCGCAATCCGACTCGAAACACAAGAAAGAAAGTCAAACCGTGGTGGGGTTGCCTCCCCACAAGCGCTTCTTTACCGTCTTTTAGCTGGACGCCCATGGTGGATACTCAGGGAGGTGCAGGAACAGGTGCCTCCAAGAGCGGATCCACGTCGCTCTTGAGGTACAGCTTCAGGTGGTGACCGTGCACCCAACGGTTGCGACCACCAGCAGTGGTCAGCTCGACCTGGCCATCCAGCAAGATGCAGGCGAGTGAGTACTCGGATGGCCAGGGTGGTCGTGGTGCAGGGGGTGGGACCAGCTCATAGTGGTCTCCACCTTTCTTCCGTGCAGGCTTAGCCACCTGCGGCTTCGGCCGCCACTCCTCCTTGAGCTTTTTGTTCGGAGGCGAGACTGGATGGAGTGGCGGCGAAAGAATGATAGGCGGGTCCTGCAAAATGAGAGGTGCAGAAGGGTGCACGACAGGCTCGTGTACCTGATCAGAAATAGCATGCACAGGCGATACAGAAATCATAGCACAATGATCAAAGTCAGTCACAGGAAAAATAGCCTGTTCATTTCCAGCACGCAAGATCAGTTTACCATCATGCACATCAATCAGTGCCTTGGCGGTGGCAAGAAACGGTCTACCTAGAATCAAAGGCACATCCACATCATCATTTATATCCAGAATAACAAAATCAACAGGATATGTGAATGCACCCACATTAACAAGCAAATCTTCTATGATACCCCTAGGATGCACCACAGAACGATCAGCTAGCTGAATGCTCATCCTAGTAGGGCTAAGTTCACCTAGGTCTAGCTTTTTGAACAATTTATATGGCATGACATTAATGCTAGCTCCTAGGTCCGCCAAGGACTTTCCTACATGCATGCTGCCAATAACAAGAGGGATAGTGAAACTCCCTGGGTCTTTGCGCTTCTCTGGCAGCTTGTTCTGCAGGATAGCAGAACATTCCTCGCTCAGCAGCACTGTCGAGAGATCCCCAAGTTTCTTCTTGTTGGTGCAGAGATCTTTCATGAACTTAGCGTACTTGGGCATCTTCGACAGTGCCTCCACAAATGGTACGCTGATGTTGAGCTGCTTCAACATTGCCATAAAATTGGCAAACTCAGTCTCCAGCTTGTCCTTGTGAAGGCGAGTGGGGAAGGGAAGCTGGGGTACGTGCTCCTTCACCACTGGTTGTGGCTTGGGAGCAGGGGCTTCCTTCTCCACCCGCACTTCTGCATCACCGGCTGGAAGTGCTGAAGCAGGTAGTGGTTCCTCCTGCCTGGTCGAGGCAGGATCAGCTGATGTAGGCCTGCCGCTCCTGGTGAAAACGGCACCCAGCTGCTCGTGCGGGTCCCGTGGATTGGGGACCGTGGTGGCAGGTAGAGTCCCCGGGGCCCGAGTAGTAATCTAGCGAGCTATGGCGCCAACCTGGTTCTGCAAATCTTGCAGAATGGCACCCTGGTTTCTCTGGCCTGCCTCCAGGGTTCTCTGGCCTGCCTCTAGTGAAGCTATGGTCTGATCCATCCTCGTGATATTCGCCTGGCTGGTGGTCATGAATGCCGCCAAAACGTTCTTCAGCTCGGTCATCTGATTATCGGGAGCTGGCGCTGCTGCTGGCTCGACATACTGACGCTGGGGCTGCTGGAATGGCTGCCCCTGTCTAGCCTGGAAAGGCTGCCTCTGCTGAAAACCACCTGCTGGTGCTGGGAAACCAGGTGGTTTATTGGTGTTGTTGCTCCAGGCGAAGTTGGGGTGCTGGCGCCACCCCTCATTGTATGTGTTACTGTATGGATCGAGGCGCCGAGCATTGGCGATGAAGGCCAACTGTTCTTGGGGAGTAGAGGACTCCCGCATAGCCTGGCAGTCCTCCACCAGATGGTTTGGACTCTCACACCACTGACACTAAGCTACTGGAGGCGTAGCTGCACCTCGGCCCGAAAGGAGACCGTTAGGCTGCTTCAATGTCTGCACCAACTCAGCCACCTGCTGCTCTAACCCGGATCTGGCCTCCATAGCATGCACACCTCGGTCCCGGGATTGCCTGCCTCTGCCGCTCTGCCCCCAGGAATGATCGCGGGCAGCCAAAGTACTGATCATCTGGTTCAGCTCGGGTGGAGTCTTAGTAAGGATATCCCCTCCTGGGCATAGAGACTCGATCACCCTCTGGCTGTCTGGGGTGAGGGCACTGTAGAAGTTCCCCACTGTGAAAGCATCGCTGAAGCCATGATGGGGACACTGCCAGAAGTATCCCATGTACCGCTCCCATGCATCACGAAGTGACTCATCTGGCTCTTGGCGGAAGTGAGTGATCTCCCGCTGAATCTCAGTAGTCTTCGATGCCGGATAATATCTGTGCACGAACTTATCTGCCAGATCGTCCCAAGAAGTGATGGACAAAGGGGGCTGGGTCTCCAACCACCTCTTAGCATTCCCCGCCAGAGAATGGGGGAAGAGGTGAAGGCGGATTGCATCATCCGGAACACCATTCAGCTTGAACCCATTCGTCAGCTGCAGAAAACGGGAAAGGTGTGCCCGGGCTTCCTCATCCTTCAAGCCATGGAACTGGATAGAGGATGTGATGAGGTGAATCCAGCATGGCTTGATCTCGAAGTTGTTTGCAGGAATGGGCGGATAGAGGATGACCGGGCGGATGTCAGCAATCCGTGGAGTATAGTAGTACTCCAAAGTGGGACCCGGTGGTGGCGGATGATGATGGTGCCCAGCTCCCGGGGGGTTGTGGTCGTTCCCCAGGATCTGGTTCTGAGGAGGTGGGTTCTGATCGCCTTCCATCTCGTACTCGTCCTCGGAGTCGCTGGTCAATTGGCCGTCTCGGCGCTCCACCGTAGCCAGTCTAGCTCGATGTTGTCTCCGAAGTTGTTTGCAGGTGCGCTCAATCTCAGGATTCAACGGCAGTAAACTTCCCGACTGGCTACGGGTCATGCACTATCTGCACACAATCAAGCAAAGCAAACCCGTGAAGGCACAAGCGGGAAAAGCAAAAACTCAATGTGAAAATGAAAATGCTAAAGTAACAGAAATCACTTTTCTTCAACAACCTAGCCGTCCCCGGCAACGGCGCCAAAAACTTGACTCGCTGTTACCATCACTCTAGAAAATGGCCAAGTGTAACCACTTCCTAAAGCGTAGTATAGCGGGTTTGGGTTTTATTATCAACCCGGGTCCTAGATGTGATGACTACTCAGTGAATTCGTATTATCTAGCAATGAAACTTTAGTGAAGTTCTAAACTAACAAGCAAGCAAAGTAACTAAAACGGTTGTATTCAGGTTAAGAGAGGTCACCCGGATATGGTTCCCCCTAGTCTGCAGTTAAGCCGGATTGTAATTACCAAGTTCGATTTCTATGAAAGTTATACTGCGGAAGGTTCTTAATCAGTCTGAAGTCTCGACTAAAGGTCTTCAGACCCTCTCAATCTGAGTCTCTAGCTGGCGACTAGCCTACACCGGAGTAAATAGATTGAGGCCCTATGAACAAAACCTCCACTACCGAATGGAATTCGGTACAGAATAGTGAACTGGCTCCTCGACTAGAGTCACCAATTCACTACCTTCGATTAAGGATACTCTATCAACCTAGGCAGATATTATCATTCTAGGTTAAAGCAGAAACAACAGGAATTTGATCAGGATTCATGCCATTCAACCATTCAAACCTCAATCGAATATAATCAATATCATAGAACCAATACTTGGGTTCATACAATCAAACCTAACATACAGAACTAGGGTTTCCCATACCCAGATGAATGGGAGAACTACTCCATGGAGAGAGAAGCAAAAGCGGAATCAGACGCGGAAATCATACTGTGAAGATGGATTTCTACTCCTGGACGTTGAATCGGCACTTCTCCAAGCTCAAACCAAGCTCCAATGGTGTTGAAGATCGATCTAGGGCACTTGGAGGCTCTGGTTCGTCGCTTTCTCTCTCTAGGAACCGCTCTGTCTCTCAAAAACTTGAATCCCCTTCTGTTTGACTCGGAATCCGCTTAAAAACTAGACTTTCCCGACTTGCACGGCCAGGGTGCACGGCCGTGCACATCACCATTCTGGCCGTGCACTCCAAAACGCGGCGTATCAATAAGTCGAACCTCAACCAACTCGCACGGCCAGGATTGCACCTTGCACGGCCGTGCGGATTTCACTTGTGCCCGTGCGTGCCCACGCACAATCCCGCACGGCCAGAATTATGTGTTGCACGGCCGTGCGTGGCCACGCACAATCCCGCACGGCCAAACTGGTCACTTGCACGGCCGTGCGGGTTGTGGGTGTGCCCGTGCGACTTCCTCAGAACCTCGCCATGCGTCCGATCCTCGTCCATTGACCTCAAACTCGCTCCCAAGCCTCCATTCACGTACTAGGACCTGAAATATCATAAACAAGCACAGCCTAGCGTGAAATCGGCCTAAAACACGAGAATCAATACCTCAAACGGAGTAAGAGCAGGGTAAAAACATGTGTAACTAACGGTCTATCACCAAGCGAACGAGCTTGTTTCTCACCTGCTTGCGAGCCCTGTTGATCTGCCTTTGGCCGACACACCTTCGGTGTTTGATCACCCACCTGTTGTCGTGCTTGTTCATCCTTGCACACCCCCTGGATCTCCTTCCCCGCCATCCCCTTAGTCCTTGCTGTCTTATTCTCTTTCCGATTCTTACCAGTGGACAACACCCCAACATTCTTCTTCCCCTCGCCACTCCCCTGAGACCCCCCAGCCTGTTTCAGCTCACCCTCCATTCCCTTCCCATTCTTTGATGCCGAAACAGCAGCCAAAGCCTTCCCCTTACCAGCCGTACTCCTCTTCCCAGCCTCACTTTTCTTTCCTTCAACCCCTCAAGATGATGGCTTAGTCGCCTGTAAACCCAACACCACTGGCATCGACGAAGCCGCTATCTCCAGCCCCTTTCCTCTAGCATCATCACGGCCTTCTTTCTTGGCTGGCCACTCAAGGTTTGGATTGAATCCAAACTGATTTTTGCAGACGAGGCACTTCCGCATTTAGTCTGTAGCCTATCAAATCAGTGGACATTTTTGGGCCATACTCCTCATCCCCCTCCGGATATGGGAAAGAGCAGTTCTTCTCCAAATGTCCCAGCCTCCCACAGTGGTAGCAAAATAGCGGAAGGAACTCAGAAACGAGGTACACTCAGAACTCCCCCGCCACTTCATTGCGACAATACAGTTTCGATCTCAACGGCTGCAACACATTTAACTTCACCCGAGTTTTGACGAAGTTCCCAGACTCCCCGCGACCTTGATTCGGGCTCAAATGTACACATTTTACCCCTCATTTCTTATTCGTTTAGCTTAGTATTTCATCGTTCCTCGACATATTTCACGCTAGGTTGTGCTTGTTTTAATACATTTCACGTCCTAGCACGTGTGGAAGGGTCGATGACAAATTTTGGGATATTTGGAGGTTGAGAAGCGCAAAAACCGAAGAAAAGTCCGACGTCGTAGTAGTGAAGTGAAGGCGTCACAGGAAACAGCCGCAGTTCACGGCCGGACAAGGCAGTTCACGGTCATTGACCGTGAACTGAGGCGAGTGAAGCGGCACGTTTTGGACGACGGTGAGTTCACGGACGCGTTTAGGTGTTCACGGCCGTGAACTGGCCAACGCATCCGTGAACTGATCGCTTTCGGGCAAATATGAAGATAGCAGTGGGGAGAGAGAAAAGGAGAGCTGGGTCTTGGAGAAGAACCACTTTCTTTCTCTAGGGTTTGAACCTAAACACCAAATGGGAGTTCTAGTGAGAGAGAGAGAGAGAGAGAGAGAGAGTGCTAGAGTGATCTTGGAGCATCATTGGAGGCTTGGGTGGAAGATTCAAGCCTAGAAGAAGAAGAAGATCTCGAGCTCAAATTTGTAATCCCTCTCTCTCTCTCTCTCTAGAAACTCACTCTTTTCTCTTGGGTGTTGTAGATCCCTAACTAATACTTTGTAATTACTTGTTTAGATTGAATTATTGTCATTGGGTAGTGATTAATTCAAGTATTAGAGGTGTTTTCATGGTGATTGTGCATGCTCGTGCTTAGCAATCTAAGAGTTGTTTATAATTGTGCTTAGAACCCTTAGGTTTGTGCATGTTGGTGTTAGCAATCTAGCCTAGCTTAGAGAGGAAAATCCCCCTTTCAAGGGAGACTCAATCGAGTTGGTTTTCTTTCCGCTTTCTAACCCCGTCTAAGAGTAATAAACATTGTGATTGCATCCAAATATGAAAGCGAAAGAAAGATCCCTACAATGATACGAACAAAATAGCACATATATGGAAATATAAAAACTACCACAAGATACAGAAACGAAGGCAAGATCAAACTTACCAGATACAACAACCAAATATGTTGTTCAAAATGAATAAAGTAAACTATCAGACCGACCAAATAGAACAACCAAATATGCAAATATAGTAGGGACTAGAGAGAAAACTTACCAAAGTAACAAAAGCCTCTCATCTCAATTTTTGATAAGCCAAATAAATGACAAAAAAAAAAACTTTACATCCGGCTAACAAAAACTCAAACCTAAGAAAAGAAAGAACATACGGAAAATATTAAAATATAGACCCATAGTAAAACTCCCAACCCAAAAAAACCTTACCCAGAGAAACTAAACGGACACTAGTAATCACATAAAAGTTTAACCCAAAATGAAAGAAACAATAAATTACTGAATGCTAGAAAATTAATAAAAAATAAAATAAAATACGAAGACAGGCCAAAGCCAAAAGTTACACTACTAAAAAAAATAAAAAAAGAAGTTAAAGAACACATTTTGATTAGGGGGAAACATTAAACGTTAAATTGAAAGTAAGAGAGCATTAGTGCCACTAATGCAAAAAGCAGAAAAGTAATAAGAGTCAACGTTGAATACAAGGGAAATTCAATTACAAAAATAAGCAATTAATAATGGAGGAGAGATACATTAATGCAGTTTGACCCATAAAGCTCAATTTTGATCTGTAAGGAGCAAATAAGGGAAGAATAATCAATTATCCGCTGTAAAATAGGGAATTCGGAATGTTAAACGTAAAATTCGCGCTAAATTTCCCTTAATTAAGGCTGGACAAAAATTCAAACTCGCCTGAGCTTTGATCGGAAAAAGGTGAGTATCGACGGCTGACACGCCAAAACACAACACCAAACTGCGACCAAGTGTAATCGCAGTCCAGGAATGCAGTAACAGGCAAGTTTAATTATCAAACCGGGGTCTAGATCACTGCTTACTCCGCGATTCTCTATTATCTAGCAAACTAGTTCGAGTGATTGTTGTGAAAAGTAAAAGCAACAAGTAAGCAGTAAATTGTTCGGTTTTCTAAAGCAGGCAAGAGTCACTCGGGATTGAGTCCCCCTAGCCCCTTAGTTAGGTTCAATTGCAATTCCCTGGGTTGATTTACTGTTGATTAGACTGCGGAAGATCCGACAGTAGCTTGGAATCTCTTAAGCTGACCAAGCCCTCTCAGTCTAACTACCCGGCAGACGACTAGTCTTCATCGGGATAGAAAGCTGAGGCTATGAACACAGAACTCCACTACTGGCGCCAAGAACACCAGTACAAAGCAGTAAACTGGCTAACTCTCGTATAGCCAATCTCCTACTATCGAATGAAGAGGCTCTAACAACCTAATCAGATTCTATCCATCTCAGGTTGCAGCAGAAATTGAGAAAAGTTGATCAGACTCCAATCAATTCAATAAACATGCATCATTCGATTAAAATCAAACAGTAATATCATCCCAAGTCATTACAATCAAATCACTAACACAAGGAACTAGGGTTCTTCATACCCAAGTGAGAGAAGGGTTCTACTCCATAGAGAGAGAAGAGAAAACAAGAATCGGATTAGCCATACTCATAACGATGAGGATAATCTGCTCCGGGATGATGATTTCCACTCCTATGACGATCCCCAAGCTCGATTCGATGAAATCCAGCTCTAAGACAGCTTCTAGGATGTGTTCTTCGTACTTTCTCTCTCTAGGGCTCTGTTTTTGCTCTGAAAACACGATTCTCCCACTTTTGGCTCGGAATAGGCTTAAAACCAGGATTTCCCGACTCGCACGGCCAGGGTGCACGGCCGTGCACATCACCCACTTGGCCGTGCAGCTCAAAACGTGGCGTATGGTTTAGTTTCGTAGGCTTCTCACACGGCCAGGGCGCACGGCCATGCAGGGATCCCGGCCAGCCCGTGCTCGGCCTCGGCCAAAACCGCACGGCCAGAGTTGCACTTTGCACGGCCGTGTGGTTTCCATGGCTTGCCCGTGCGTGGCCTCGGCAAAAGGCGCACGGCCATATTGCTCACTTGCACGGCCGTGCGACTCCATGGTCTGCCCGTGCAGCTCCCCAAAAACCTCGCCATTCGTCCGATCTTCGTCCAATCGACCCCAGACTCGCTCCAAGCCTTCATTCACGTACTAGGACCTGAAATATCACAAACAAGCACAACCTAGCGTGAAATCGGCCTAAAACACGAGAATCAACACCTCAAACGGTGTAAGAACGGGGGTAAAAACATGTGTAAATGACGATCTATCAACGGCCGGGAGCATGCCAAGGGAGATCTACGGTGATTGGCTAAATTGCAAGTTTGGTCACTTGAATTAATAGTAAAGTTCACGTTAGCCACTAGAATTACTTTATTCCATCTGTAGTCAATTAAATTAGGTTAATAGTCCAAGTTTGGTCACTGACCGTTAGTCTCCGTTAACTTTTGCTGATGTGGCGGTCAAGTCTAATGGTTGACCGTTAAATGAGTGACATGACAATTAAAAAATTAAAAAAAATAATAAAAGATAATAATTTCTATTTTCCACTTCAAGTTCATTAAAAAATAAAATAAAAATAAAATCTAAATGGCCGAGGAGCCCGACCGCAGAATCACATTTGAGGGGGGCATCACCGGCGACCAGTTCCGGTGCGCCGCCATTGATGCTACCCTACCACTATTTCGCTGGTGCGAGCAACTCCGCCACGACGCTTCCAGCTTGGCGTCGATTCTCCCTAGGTTGCAGAGATTGGTTGAAGGATCCGGGTCAGTTTGATCACGATAGAAGATCCTTCTTGTTGATCGGAAAACGGAAGCTAGGTGAGATCCTAGCAGATTACGATCGCCCACAACATGTTGATTGCTTTGACCAGGAAAGAGTGATCGGTCACATTTTCAAACGTCTTCTTTTGACTAAAGTAGTGGGATGGAGATTTCCGCTACCTTCTCTGAGACTCTGACGGAGCTCGAACAAGAAGGGTGGATGACAAAGACTCAATATCCACCTACCTTCGAGGATAGTCATGGGACTCTACTCCCAAGTCTCTGTTCTCAAGTGAATCCTAGTGCGGGAAGTCTCCTTGATTCGGGCCTAATTGTATATATTTTATCCCCGTTTGCCTTAGGCGTTTGTGGAAATTGTGCTCCTTAAAGGGTGGTTTTACGCGAGGTTTCTTGTGTTTTAGCATGATTCAAGATTTAACAGGTGAAACCAGCCCCAGAGTCGGAAGTTGGACGAAAAGGAGCGAAAATCGGGAGAAGTGGCGAAAAACAGCAGTTCACGGTGGATCTTGGAAGTTCACGGTCTGCTAAGACCGTGAAGAGGAGCTGTTGCCTGTGAACATCAAGGCGTCCAGGGCGAATTCTGAAGTTACTTACGCTGATTGAGTTCACGATCACTAAGACCGTGAACTGGAGCTGTTGCCTGTGAACCTGTGCAAGCAAAGCGGTGAGTTTCGACGCCAACCTTGAGTTCACGGACACGTTCAAGAGTTCACGGCCGTGAACTGAGGCCGTGAACTTAGCCCGATCTCTATTTAAAAGGAGAGCTGAAAGGAAGAGAGAAAGGGGGAGCCTGATGAGCCCCAAAAGGCTTTAATTCAGAATTACGCAGCTATGAGACCTCGATGAATGGATGGAGATGTGTAGCAGGGGAATTCGAGTGGTGAACAGGGTGAACGATGGATCAAAGGAAAGAAAACTAAACCAGCAACTTCAACACACAGGGGAAGAGGCTAGCCTAGGTAGAAACTACCACGAGATTAAGGGTGAAGATCTTGATCTCTAGGTCTGCAATTCTCGGCTAAAACAACCAAGAACCTTAGCTCGCACGCTGGAGAACTCCTCGGAGTACTTTTCGATTAAAACTCAAAAATGTCAATTACAATCAATGAAAGAGGCTATTTATAGGCGAGAACAACCTAACACAATCCTAATTGAACAATGACACAAATTACAAACAAAACAAGGAAAGGAAAACAAGTAAAACACGGACAAACAACCCAACTTCTAGCTCATGGAAAATGGCCTTATGGGTTGAGTCGAGCTCAGCCAATTCCTTCCCTAGGTTTAGAAAGTTTCACTCTCTCAATTCCAACACCAAGCTCCAGCTGATCGTGACCCAAACTTCGTGAATTCGAGCTCAAAGTTGCTTCCTCAAACTGTCTTCCTGCCTTAGCCAAAAACTGGCAATTTCCATAATGCAGGATAGGGTTTTGATGGCCTTTCAAAACAACCCTTCTGGCTTCCTTTCCCCGACCTAAGTGCACCAACTTATAGAGGAGCACCCAAGCTTCAAAAAAAGCCCTCACACATGCATTTTCACTCGGCCAGTTGAGAGATCCAACCTTCCAAAGTATGCTTCCCGAAGTTGTTTTCACACTTATGCAAATTCCAGCTTGTTTCATATCAATTAGATCCGAACTTTGAACGATTGATTGGAGTTTGTAAGAGGCTGGATTTGAGATCATATCAGAGCCCAAGAGTGAGAAAGTGTCTTCTTCTTCAGATTTTAGAGAGAGAAAGAACGAACCAAAGAAGAAAGAAGGCTTGGGTTTGCTCCAAGTGGCGAATCTTCCCAAGAGAAGATCAACACAAACTCAAAGGAGATTGGAGAGGGAGCTAGCAGTGGCAAGGAGGAGAAGTGAAGAAAGGGGACAAAAATTTGGTCCCGGTATTAGTGGAGTAGAAGTTGAAGAAGTGGAAGGTGAACCCGACATTGGAGTAGAAATGGCGTGGAACCAAAGAGAAGTAGGAGTTGCCCAAACTCGTAACCTAAACGATGCGGCGGCAAAAGAGGAAGCCCCGAGGACAATGGGATACTATATGGCCCCACGGCCGGCAGGCATTCAATCCCAAATCCTACATCCTCCCGCGGCGGCAAACAATTTCGAGATCAAGCCGACTCTAGTGACTATGATACAGAACAATGCTTTGTTCCACGGTCTTTAGAGCGAGTCACCAAGAGAGCACGTACAGAGATACTTGGAGCTCGTGTGGAGCTTGAAAATCAATGGTATGCCAGGTGAAGCTTTGCAACTGAGGCTTTTCCCCTATTCACTTGCGGGGAAAGCAAGTGATCGAGCTACTTGAAGAAATGGCCCTCAACGGATATGATTGGGGATTGACGAGAAGTGGGAGGAGAAGCAATGATAGGGGGTGAGAAGTGTGGGAGCGAGCGCTCCACTTGAGACGAAGTTGGACAAGTTGATAGAGGTAATTCTCGAAGATAAGAAACAAGGGAAGAGGTCGGTGATGTCTTGTGATTGGTGTTTGAGCACTAGCCATGAGATGGCGGAGTGCCAAGCAATGACGGAGGCGACCACTGCGGAGGGGCAAGTCAATTTCGTGGCAAATGCTAGGGCTAATAACACGTATAGCAATACTTATAATCCCAGATGGAGGAAACACCCCAATTTTGCTTGGTCATCACCGACTAATCCGAGGCCCCTGGGTTTTAAGGCCCCATGGGAAATAATCAACCTCGGCCAACCTTCATCCAACAAAGGCCTCAAGTCCAAAGCTCGAACTTCCAACAACCATATATTGCACAAGGTGGTCAAGGGTTTCAACAACAACAACAACAACCCGACAAGCTAGCTGGAAGACCTAGTGAATACCTTTGTGAGCACGAGTGCTCAAAAGTTCGATACGATTGAGCAATTCATGGATGTGGCGACTACCAAATTTACCTCGGTTGAGGCGGGACTCCGAAGCCATCAAGCGAGCCTCCAAAGCTTCGAAGTGCAAATTGATAATCTTGCCGGCATCCTCACTGTGAGACCAAAGGGAGCCCTACCTTCCCAAACCGTGGCGAACCCCAAGGATCATGCCGAGGTGAATGCAATTCAAGTGGGAAGTGGAAAGGTGACTCTGGGCGTCGCCGCTAAATAAGTGATTGAGAAGGTAGATCCCAACCCGAAGGATGGAGAGAAAGGGCCCTCGAGGAGAGAAAGGAAAGCGGCAAGGAAGGCATCGGTGACACCACCTCCGGTGGTTGAGTACTAGCCACCTCTTCCTTTCCCCACGAGGATGTATAAGAAGAGGTTGGATAACGAGTGTGGAGGTTTTAAGGAAATGCTCCGCAACCTCCACCTCAATATCCCTTTCCTTGAAGCCATGGCTCAAATGCCAAGATATGCAAAGTACCTCAAAGGATTCCTCACCAAGAAACAAAAGCTTGAATGCTAGAAGTAGGTGAACTTAAGACCACTAAGCTTAGAATCACGTTAGCCGACCGTTCGGTCATTAGCCAGAGAGGCATTGTGGAG
The DNA here is from genome assembly GCA_946122785.1 of Linum tenue. Taxonomy (NCBI): domain Eukaryota; kingdom Viridiplantae; phylum Streptophyta; class Magnoliopsida; order Malpighiales; family Linaceae; genus Linum; species Linum tenue. The sequence continues at coordinate 30,427,346 of CAMGYJ010000011.1, forward strand.
GACATGTTGGTGCGAGTATGCAAGTTTTGCTATCCGACCGATTTCGTGATTCTCGATATAAGCGAGGACTCGGGTATTCCGTTCATATTCGGTCGCCCATTCCTCGCCACCACCAAGGCATATATAGACGTTAATAAGGGGAACTTAATTTTGAGGGATGGTGAGGAGAGAGTCAAGCTTGAAATTGACCCTAAGGCTAGAAGTGAGGAAGTGAAGGAGGTTGTTTCGAATGATGTGAATGTGAGTGGAGGAGAGCCTCTCAAAGCAAACCCCACTATTACTTGTGTTGCTTGTGGTAATGTTGAGCAGGAAGTCAAGGAGGGTATTGTGCCCAAGGAAAAGAGGGAAAATGCTTGGAGGCAAAAGATGAAGGAAGTTTTGGCCCGAAGGAAGGAGAAGGCCAAAGCTCAGTTGGCCAACCAAGAGAGCCAACTCATGGAGCCGAAGATGGGAGGCTACAAGCCTCGCCCCGAGAGTGTGGTGGATCCACTATCGGTCGCATCACATTCTCAGCCGTGATTGATCCCCAAGAGTCAAGATAATGACGATAATTAAGTGCTTGTTGGGAGGCAACCCAACGGAGGTTTGTTTTCTTTTCCTTATTTTCATTTTTGTGTCAAGTGAAGAGTTCAATTGGTAAAGTGGTGTCCCCATGCCAAGTGTTGTGGTTTTGTGTTTTAAGGTTGTGTTGTGATCGATAAGGAGGCACGGTGGAATAGGTTGAGTCAAAATTTTCTAAGAAGTGCCCTGTTTTCACTGAAGAGCACAGACGGATTGCTGAGTTCACAGCCTTACAAGATCGTGAACAGGCAAACGCGTCCGTGAACTGGGCGCTTCTGCATGTTCACCACCTGTTGACACTACAAAAAAGACAGACAGAAGTGACGAAATCCTTTTGACGACAGTGTTTTTTGGTTGGAAATAACTTTTTTTGTGACAAAAATTTGTCGTCCTCATAAAAACGTAACATATTTGTGACGAATATCAAAAGTTGTCAATAAAGCCCAAAACATTCGTCACTATAAGTCAAAATCGCAAATACGAGGAACGCCATCTCACTTTTACCGAGGACATTTCAACTTTTGTCACAAATACAAATTATTTATGACCAAATTGAAATAGACGTCAGAAATAATATGTTTTTCTGATGCCGAAAAGGAGGGAAAATCTCCTGAATATTATTTTTGAGGACATAAATTTGTCCTCGGAAAATGTTGTTGGAAATAGTATTATTTGTTAGGAATTTTTGTATCTCTCAGAGAAAATAAATTTTTTTATGAGGGAACGTATTTGATCGTCGATAAACGTTTGTTAGAAAAGTGGCTTGAAAAAATGGTCATCACAAGTGATTATTTCATTGAAAAAACTTCGTGAGGAAAACACTTTCTGTGAAGAATTTGTATGTCGTCAATAATATGCAAAAAATGTCCTGGAAAGTAGAATATTATTGACAAATTTCGGTTGTCAGAAAATTTTTGTTACATATAAACAAATTCTTAGTTTTAAGAGTTGAAATTAACGAAAAAGTCATGAATGTACTCGAACCATGGAACACAAATGGACAAGGGTTCTGTATGGGCAGATGAAACGATAACAACCAAGGGTTCTCAATTAGAAGAAGACGATGGCTTTGTCCCTTCATTTTAGGCACCATCTGTAAAGTAATAAAAATAATGGCCTACATCAATATACATGAAAGTTCATCAGACTGATTGGTTAGTACGTATGTTTTTGTCAAGAAGACATGGGTTTCGATTCTCCAAATTGCTTCCAATTATTTAATTAATTTTTCAAAACTAAACTCCAAACCGTAAAACCTGAATCCTGAACCCTATAAATACTAAACCCTATACCTTGTACCCTAAACCCTGAATCATGAACCTTGTAAAAAAAAGACAACATACTTAACCAATTAGGCTACTTTAGTTTTTTGTTAACAGTTAATCAATATCCCTTTGATTCAATGCAGTCAAAATCGCGCTTTAAAACTTAAAAACTTACGATTTTACGCTTTTGGGTCACCAAAACGCTTTCGTTTCCATAGAAAAACTTAAGTGTATAAAATCGGACTAAATTGCGCTTTAAAACTTAAAAACTTACGGTTTTACGGTTCTAGTTCACCAAAACGCTTTACGTTTTTACGCTTTTAGTTCGCTACATGAGTATTCTTTTCATGAAATTAATTATAAAAAGTATATTTTAAAAGTAAATCACTAACAATATGATACATTTGAGATTAAAAGATACATACTAGGTACTTGGATGCATTCTACTTCAATAGAGTAATCTAATTCACCAACTAGGGTTTTCCCAAATTCATTAGCATAGAGGGAAAAGTGGCTTATCGTTAAAATTTATGTTTACGAACTTATTATTAAGATGCTATAAGTTGCTCTACTTTAAACATGAATCACATGTATTTATTAACTTATCTAAATTCTGTGCATTCATATTTTGCATAGCATATGTCCTACTTAATAGATTTTTAGTTATTTTTCAGTATGCGTCAAAAACTTACGCTTTTACGCTTTGATTCTACGTTTTACGATTTTACCCCTTTTCCGCTTCTAGGTAGAATCGCGCTTTTGACTGCATTGCTTTGATTCTTTATTAAATTATTATTAATTTAAATATATTCATTCCCAGTGCCACCTTTGGACAAAAAAATTGTCGCTTCTTTTTAACTTAATCAAGTGCGACTTTTTAACTTCATTGATCTATATAATTGTATTGACTCACAACCCAAATCAAATACAATTTGTACTATATAGTACAGGTACACAATTATTTTTAATTTGTACAATAAGGTATATGTACAAGTTGAATTTGACCATAAATGTATATGTACAAGTTCAATTGAACTTTTACCATAAGGTACATGTACAAGTTCAATTTGTCCAATTAAGGTATATGTGCAAAGGAGTGCCCTACACCCAGTGGCGGAGGCAACATTTCAAACCACCCTTGTCCTCTTTTCATAATGTAAATATATCAGTATTTAATTAAGAATTATTTAATAAAAATATTAAAATTAATTATATCTAAATAATTCGTTCATAGATTAAAAATAACTGACTAAAATCATTATTTTCATAAACAACCACGAATGAATTTCATATTGTGAAAGAAACTAAAAAATATTTGTTATCTACACACTATTAAATAAGTGTCTTTCTATATATCTCTTTAAACAAGCATTAGCAAATTGGTCGCCAAATCGACTTTGAAACTTGTTCTTAATATAACTCAAAGCTGAAAAATACTCTTTTTACACTTGCAGTTGTAATTGATAGAATCAAAACTAGTGGAATTGTCGTTGTCGCTAGACAATTTTAGAGTTGTTGGAGGAAAAAATCAAATAGGCATAAGGAGAAAAGAGATCTGATTAGGTCTATATTGCAATTGAAATTTCGTTTATAGTATAATAAATTAATTTTATGTCAATTTATGAACAAATAATGAGTTGTGCTCTAGTGACATAATACTCTAATTCTACCTATAGGTGTTGTGTTCCATCACCAATATAAATATATATGAGTTTTCTTATTGGTATGCTCCTAACATCGCTTACTCGATCTTGAATGATTCTAGTTTGGGTTGTTATTGTTTTCTGACTCGCTTTTCCTATTAATTCTGACTTATTGTTTCTTTTGTCCACTAAAACAGGCATCACAAGATGCATCACGATGATGAGGATGATTCACCTAGGAGAGGACCGTGGTTGGCCATTGGAGAAGGAGGAAGAAATCGCAAAGGGCAGATGCAGTGGGTGGGAGAGGAAGCGAAAGAGATTTGTTCTATTTTTTAATTAATAATGTACTTTGGTTTTCTAATAAATGTATATAGTAAGTTGTGAACAATAATTGTCATTAATATCAAAGAAAATTTCTTAAAGAAAATGTCATTGAATAATATTTTGTTGGTGCTTTTAATATATGATCATTTATTTTGTTGTTGGGAATGCACAGACAATAATTACGTTTTTAGGTATTAAATGTATTTATTTAGTGTTTCGACGAAACCATTGGATCGGTAATAATTTTATTTATGAGGAGTTCTCCATTCATGAGAACATTTACTCCTCAGAAATAGCAAAAGGGTATTTTGGGAACAAATTTTTTGCCTAATTATACAACCTTTTCTGACAATAAACAAGTCATCACAAAAAACATAAGGGTATTTTGGGGATGGAAATTCCAAAGTGTTATTAACAAAAAAATATTATTGCTTACAAAAAAATATTCTCACAAATACTTAAACTGACAAAATAATTTCCTTAGAAATAGTTTTTCCTCTCTCACAAAAACTTTTCGTCAAGTTTTTTCCTCAAGGGTATTTTTTTTCGACAACGATAAATTGGGTTTTGAGGATAATTTATCCTCACAAAAAAAAAATTATGACGCCAAGTTTTTTTAGACTATTACCTACGGACCTTTACCCCACGACCCACTAACGACCGTATTTCGTCATAATAAACTTTTAGTGACGAGAAAAGGCCTTTTGTGACGTCAATCGTCTGGTAACATCTGCCAGTCTTTTTTGTAGTGTGACCAACCTCGGTTCACGAACGGATTTGAGTGTTCACGGTCTCTAAGACCGTGAACAGGCCAACGCGTCCGTGAACTCCGTGCTTCGCCTATAAAAGGGGCGTGAACGGCAACTCTTCACTTCACGACCCAAAACTCATCGGAAAATTCAAATTCTCGCCGGAAAATCGCGGAATTCCGAGGGTTTTTCACTTTTTCACCCATTTCCGGCGAGCAAACCCAAAACCAACTTCAAGTCGGTTTTGGGACAAGTTTTTTCCTGTCAAATCGCCTGGGGCGAGTCTCCAACGAGCTTCCGATGAAGCTCTGGCGACCCCTCTCCGGCCTATTTTTCGCCTTCCTCGCCCGCACCTCACTTCCTCCTACGTCCTACTTGCGTCTCCAGGTTGGTTTTTCTGCTCCACCTTGTTAATTTTGGGAGAATCAGATTAGATAGTGAAGTGAGGATGATTTTCACGCTTTTAATGTTGAACCTATATTTAGGACGAGGAATTAGGTGATCTTGGTTGATTGAATGGTGGAATGTTATTGCATGAGCCTAGTTGAGCCTTGGTGGGCGTGTTTGAATCAAATTCTCTTTATTTTTAGAATTTTCCCACCGAGTGCTATTTTATGAATGCATGTGGAGCTTTATGCTTGTTGGTGGATGGTAGCCACCGTGGTTTGGGTTCTGGTGCAAATTTTTGTATGCATGAACCGTGAAATAACCACAATCATGCCACGATGTGCTTGAGCTTAAATGTTAACAATCCGCAGTGGAAGCATAAATGTGGGGGGAATCTCTTTTCCTTCCAATGAGCAATATTTGATTATTGTTTCCACGTATGGTGTATGTTTGCCAATTTGTGTAGGATGGTTAACTTGAAGCACGAGTACATCAACTACTTGGTGCATCGCCCGGATTTTGGCAACAAGTTTGCCTACCAGAGGGACAACCCGATTGGGCCGCATCGGCGGCTAGACCTGGACATGTTCAACCTATTCAGGTGCCGAGCCGCGATGTCAGGGGTACTTTGTCACCCCCAGTGGCGTCAACTCCTGTCGGTGGATGAGCAGATCTACCATGAGATCTGCATGGAGTTCTATTCCACCTTCTCCCACGTTGTCCCGGCCAGCAAGAAGAGTCGCCCACACGTGGAGTTCATGCTGGGAGGTCAGCCACGAGTGTTGAACTATGACGCCTTTGCTCAGGCCATGGGGCTCGACACCACCCACATGACGATTATGAAGCGGCAATACACAGCGAATTTCAACTATTAGGGAGCATTCCGAGCCCTCTGCCGGCACGAGCACGAGCAAGACGAGTTTGAGAGGAGCCGCACCAATGCGGTGAAGCTGAGGGCTCCTTGGAGGATCCTCCACACTTTTCTCACCCGCTCGGTCATCCCCAGCCTGCAGTCAGACCATCTGATGACGAACAGAGGGCTAATTGCCCTTTACTCCATGAGGAGTCCAGCGGAGCCGATCCATCTGGGATCTCTGCTCACCACTTCTTTCGCCCTGTGTCTGGGGCGGAAAAGAGTGGACACCATGCACATGGGGGGCCTCATTACGAGGATGGCCCGAAACTACCCTGTGGATCTGCCTCGATGCACCAATATAGAGAGGACAGAACCCTTCCTAGTGGCAACCCTTTACAACCAGAAGTTGGTACTCCAGGGAGAGCGAGGAGTGGAGTACCTCGAGGGACTCCGACCATCAGGAGTCATTAGAGCAGCAGTTGAATTGGCTCCAGTGGAGCCTGATCCAGAGGTCCCACTAGCAGAGTAGCCACCACCACCAGCAGCAGCAGAAGGTGATACCCTCATCTAAAGGGTGGATCGCCTAGAGACGAGCTTCGTGGGAGTGACTTCACGCCTCGACCGACAGACCGATCTCCTCGAGCTGATGGCTCGACGTAAGGGCCTCCTTCCAGATGAGGGAGAGGGTCTTTCCACCCGCGAGAGGTAGACGATGAGTGAGATATGTGACAGAGCCGATTTCTTTCGACCCACTTCTCCACTTGTAACTCTGAACTTGTTTTTGTTATTTTTCTTTCATTTGTGTGTGTGTGACCATAAACTACTACTACTATCATATTGTGTTTGTAATAACCTTGCCTCGAGCGAGTCGTATTGTGGTTATGTGTGTTTTTTGTCTCTCCTTGAAGCTCCAAATATCCTACCCCGGAATCCATTCCAACTTTCACTCACCAAGCCCAAGCAGTAACATCATTCTACCCCTATCTTACGCCATTGAGGGCAATGTCGGGCTTAAGTGTTGGCCGGGGGGAGGGGGGGTGGGCAGTTTACTATTATGCTCATGTGAGTGTGATTCATGCTTGGAACCTAGTTGTATGCCCAAATTTGAAAATTTTGAGGGCTCCAAGTAATGTTTGCATGATCAAAGTGGCTGGTTTGTGGAAAAATCTCGTGTTTATTGGCATATATCTTAATTTGTTGCGAGTGATCGAGTATATCCTATGATGATGAATGAGAGGTCCATTAGGATAGTGAAAAATTTTAGTTCTCATGTGGGCATAAATGAATGGATGTCTTGGCTCGATTACTTGTTGACTACAATTTTCCATGCATTGTGTTTTGTGAATTGGAGTAGATGGGTGACTAGGTAGCCATGTGAGCTTTGAGCCGATCGTTTTCTTTTTGTATGCTTAAATCCCACTTACCCTGGCGAGTAACATCACAGTTGTCACAAGTGAGTGTGATAGAGGCATAGGATTAGTCCACGCCCAAATGTTGATTGTCCTGAAATGTGTTATTCACTAGTCAACCCCTTTGAGTCATGTGACTTCGAGGGTCGTTCTTAAAGTAGCAGCTTCGTGCTTGTGAGCTTAATGGTGTTGATAGAACGACCCCTAATCCTTTCTTTGTGTCTACACATGATTCGTCCTTGTGTCCCGGAGCTCTCACTTTTGAGTTTAAATAGAGGTTTTACATAGGAAGTTGGTGTGTGGTTCTTGCTAGGAAGGAAAAATGAAGTGTAGTGTTGGAGTGAGTTCTTGAAAAGAGAGCATTGGTCGTTAAATGTATAGTTGGCAAAAATTTTAATCTCTAGTATCCCCCCCAAAAAGAAAAGAAAATAAAAGAAAAAGAAAGAAACGAAAAATAGGTAATAAAACGGGGTAAATCAAGTAGAGAGTGCCACGAAAACCAAAGTGTATGCTCTAGGAGGGGTTTCTAGGCACTCAAGGCACTGAAACCCCCCACATTATTTTATAACTCCTTCACTACCAAACCATAATGCGATAGCAAGAGTAGACCGAGGAAGAGTTCATAAATGTGGTTCAGGATGGGTGATAGTTTGGAAGGGAGAGATAAGGTTTTTGGCAGATGCTAGTGGCCTTTGGTTGAAGAGAAGGGTCTTAGTTGAAAATATAGAACCTTCGGGTTTAGGTTGAAGATGTAGAACCTCATGTCGTGTTTGCCACCACCCAAAAAGCCTTTTCCCCATGTCCAAGACAATTGTTAGTCATTTGAACTCGTGTCTAAGACCTCCGGACAAGCTAGTTGTGACAACCATCCCATGAACTCTAGCATTTAGAGGTTACCGGCGTGGTATTGAGACGATAGGGCCGAGTGTTGATGATTGTGAACCCCTTTTGCACCAAAAAGGTCCCGACCCCACTGGTCTCGAGAGTGAGTGATTCATTCTTGTTTTGCATGCCATATCATACCCCGGTGAGTACTTTGTTGCCTTTCCATTTGTTCCTCGGACTTGAATTCTATGCATGGTTAGTTGTGGTTGATAAGTGGTCTTGTTGAGACTTGCATTGATCCATGAACAAAGTGAGAACTTTTCGTTTGCCCACTTTTGGTGGCCTCGAATGTTGTTTGTAGTGGATGTCGGTATTACTTGCAACGTTCCATGTATTAATTGCCAATAGCCATTGAGAATTCTCACTATGTGCCCTTTGAGTTATCCCCAAAGTATTTTTGTAGGTTGAAATATTACCTTGTGTTAAATGGTTTGCTTGGGGACAAACAAATGTCTAAGTGTGGGGGAGTGATTCAGGCCTAATTGTACATATTTTATCCCCGTTTTCCTTAGGCATTTGTGACAATTGTGCTCCTAAAAGGGTGGTTTTACACGAGGTTTCTTGTGTTTTAGCATGTTTCAGGATTTAATAGGTGAAACCAACCCCGAAGTCGGAAGTTGGACGAAAAGGAACGAAAACCGGGAGAAGAGGTGAAAAACCGACAATTCACGGTTTCTCTTGGAAGTTCACAGTCTGCTAAGACCGTGAAGAGGAGTTGTTTCCCGTGAACATCAAGGCATCTAGAGCAATTCTGAAGTTACTGACGCTAAGTGAGTTCACGGTCACTAAAACCGTAAACTGAAGCTGTTGCCCGTGCACCTGTGCAAGTGAAGCGTTGCGTTTCGACGCCAACCTTGAGTTCACGGATGCGTTCAAGAGTTCACGACCATGAACCGAGGCCGTGAACTTTGCCCGATCCCTATTTAAAAGGATAGCTGAAAGGAAAAGAGAAAGGGGGAGCCCAAGAGTGAGAAAGTGTCTTCTTCTTCAGATTTTAGAGAGAGAAAGAACGAACCAAAGAAGAAAAAAGGCTAGAGTTTTCTCCAAGTGGTGAATTGGGAAGATTCTCCCCAAGAGAAGATCAACACAAGCTCAAAGGAGATTGGAGGCATCACCATGATGGTTTCTACCTCTTCCTCTTGTGTTCTTCCCCTTTCTAGCATGAAGTAGTTTCCTTTTTCACTTAGGTGTTGTGAAACCCTAACTATTTGCTATGTAGTTGTTATGTGAATTGAATGATTATTTATGTGTGTTGTTTAATTCAATGATTGAGGTATTTTTCATGTTGATTGTACATGTTCGTGCTTAGCAATTGATACGAGCTCAGTTGTGCTCGTTAGAAAATCAATACGTGCAACTCGATTCTCCTTCAATGAACTTGAATTCTAACAACTTAAAACGAAAATAAAACGGACCAAAGGTGCAACTTCACTCTTGGGAAGAGGCTCGATTGGTTTAAGTCGAAGCTCGGCCACGATTGATGTGGTTTCAATCGATACGAAGCAAACTCACTGCTGGGACGCAACCAACACACAAGTATTTGGTGACAATGGTCAAAACTTTTCATTCATCAAACTCATGTCTCTTACACGAGGCCTTCAAGCCTTTAAATAGACAACAACACTTAATTCCCACTCTAAACTAACAAGGAAATCGAATTCAATTCTAACATATCAAGGAAATCGAATTCTAATTCCAACATAACAAGGAAACAAAATCCAAACTTAAAAAGGTAATAAACTTCAGTTACTTCCTGCCCAAGCTGCTGCCTTCCTGCACAAGCAACAATATCAGCCTTCATAGCATCTTTGGAGCTCTCGATCGGGGTCTTCCAAGGAGGTTCGATCCAAACCAGCTTCAGTCGTTTGCTCTTCTGAACTTGTAGAACAAGTTCCAACTCCCCCTTTCCTTCGTTGATGCCCCAGTTGCATTTACTAAGCCTCCAAAGTTGGTATCTCAAACCTGTTCCAGACTTAGCCAAAAACAGCCACACTTCCAGTTTTACCATAGCAACTTGGAACTCCTGAAAATGAACCCAAATCAATCGAAGTTGCTTGGACAATGCTTCAAATGTATAAAGGAACATTTGAAGTTCAATTATACTCCATTCTCTCGTGATTCCATCCTCCAGTATGTAAGAAACGAACCCGTAAAGTAGGCACCATGAGATGACCCAAACACTTAACCAAATCCTTCTGTTTCTCCTCCCAACGTTGAGTGATCTTTTGGCGAGTAATTGGGTCGTAAATTGATCATATCAGGCCCCCCTTCTTTAAAAAGCTTTGCCCTCAAAGCTTGTCTAGGCCTCTTCTCAAAATCATCACAAAATTGATCCCAAATTGGATCGAAAAAGGACTGCCCAAACATACTTTTCGGCAATAAATTTTGAACTTCAAATTCTTCTCCAGCCTGTAAATTGGCCTCTGTTCTCCACGATTGGAGCTGCATCAGATTCGTAGGGCTCCAATGGACTTTATCCACGCAAAAATCTGGCCCAATCGGACCGAAAACACATCGCCTCGATTTTCCAGAATCCGCGGGCAATTTCCAGATTCCGGCGAACTTGTGTTTGCCGGCGACACCTTTGAATTTGGGAATTTCTTCTCATCGGCACCTAAGTCCAATTCGTTGCTTGCAATAGCTTCTAAGGTCTTCCATGAGTCGATTCCAACTACTCCCGCGCGTTGAAATTGCTTTAATCGACGCCAATTAGGAATTCCGAATTTCCCGCCGTCGGACGATTTAAAATTCCCAGTTTCCGGCGACTCAATTGCAGAATCCGGCGACCCCAAATTGAAATTGGGTATTTTCAAGTCCAGCTTCCCCACGTCCAATTTATCGATCCTTAAGCTTCCTTGAACATGTCTGAGCTTGCCCACAGTCGCCAATTGCTTCGATTCCATCCCAATCTCTCCAACCAATTTGGACCTTCCTCGGTCGGAGCTCTGCTTGTTTTGGCTCAATATCGCTGAATTGGGCGTTTCAATTCCGGAGTTGATTTCCCCGGTTCGTTTGATTCCACACGTTCCTGGGGTAAATCCGAACATGTTGACGTAGGTAGGATGATCCGAATCGCTTCCCATGCCTCCACCCAATTCGTTCTCTCTCTTCCCCTGCCGCGTCGAGAATGAAAAACAAAGTGGGTCTGTTTTGATCGAGCGAGGGTTCGCAGGCCTCCGCAGAGCAGTTAACATAAACCCCACTCGTGCTAAACCCGTTCTTTGCCTTACCTTCCCCGTTTCTACTCCTTCTCGAGCTCGCATCGACGCCATTTGTTGTTGGTCGGAACGAACTTCTGACGGAGACAACGGTTTGAGTACTACCCTCCTGCCATTGTACTCGAATCTGTAACAATTGGACCCGCCATCGTGCGTAACGGCTCGGTCATACTGCCAGGGTCTGCCGAGCAACAGATGCGCTGCTTGCATCGGCGCAACGTCGCACAAAAGCTCGTCCTTATAGCTGCCAATCTCAAATGCCACACGTGCTCGTCGAGTCACCTTGATTGCACCGTAGTCATTCAACCAGTGCAAGCTGTACGGCTCGGGGTGCTTGATCGTTTTGAGTCCCAATTTCTGGACGGCGTCGAGGCTGATGACATTTGTGCAGCTCCCACCGTAGACAACCACCGACAGACATTTGCCATTAACGAGACACCTGGTGTGGAACAAATTTGTGCGTTGATCATTGCTTGTCTCGCCCTCTACTGATAACGCCCGCAAATTCATCCCGGACAGAAATGGTCCAGGCGCAGCTTCTATCTCCTCATCATCTCTTTCCCCTGAGGATTCTTTAGGCACAATTGGGGTCCTGTTTTCAGTTTCATCATCAGAGAAGTACTCCCCATCTCGCAGTATCATTGTTCTGAGGTTGGGGCATTGGTTCGCCTTGTGGCCTCGCCCCTGGCATTTAAAGCATTGAATCGAGCTACTGGATGGCCCAATCCGCTCCTGCTGTGCTGGCGTCGAGTTTCTCAGAGCAGCCTTGACTGGTGCCGTCCTACTCGCCTCAACCACGACTTCTGTTTCCACTTTATGATTCACAATTCTTCTGTTTACGAGAGCCCTTTGTTGTTTCTCAATCTTGACGGCCAAGTGTACCGCTTCTTCTAACTCAACAAATGACCTGAGATCGAGTTCATTCCGAACTTCTCGATTGAGGCCGTGAAGAAATCGTGCGACAGTGGCCTCGCTATCCTCCCTCACGTCGGCCCTCATCATTAGTAGCTCCAATTCGCGGAAGTATTCTTCTACACCCCGCGATCCTTGTCGAATCCCCTGCAAGGCCTCATGAATTTCTCGCTGATAATAGCTTGGAACGAATCTGTCTCGCAGCAATCCCTGCAACTCATCCCAAGTCTCCACAGGGGCTTGCAAATTTCGTCGACGTCGCAGCTGTAGTTGTTCCCACCATTGCGCCGCGTAGTCAGAGAATTCGTAGGTGGCCATCGCGCCTTTTGCTGCTCTGTGAACTGCCCGCACTGGAAGAAGAGGATGATTTTCCTCTCCCTGTCCAAGTACGCCGCTGGGTTTAAAGCTCCCTGAAACTGGGGAACAGCCAATTTGATTCCTGGCGGTATAGTCGAATCCGTTTCAGGGGGTCTTCCTCGTCGATGTCTGCCTTGCTCAAGACCAGCCGCCACCAACTGCTGTTCCAACTCCTCAATCCGCGCGATTAATTGGCGATCGTTATTGCCGGCTTCACCGTCATTAACTTCCGCCGCCAGAGGTTGCGGATTACCCTGTATTACGTTCGCGGACAGAGCATCAAGTTGTTGCCCTTGCTGCTCCAATTGATGCTCGATTTTGTTGAACTGCGCTTGAAAAAGAGTCCCAATTTGCGCCGAGATCATCTGCAAAAACTCAGTTGTGTTGAACTGCCCTGCCATCGTGGTGTCGTCTTCCTGATTTTCCTCGTCGGAGGAAGATTCCTCTGCTTGACGTTGAATGGCAGGGTCTGCCGAAACAGGTCCTTTAGACCTTGTCCAACGCGTCGAGTCCACTATGTTGAACCAAAGCTCTGATGCCACTTGATACGAGCTCAGTTGTGCTCGTTAGAAAATCAATACGTGCAACTCGATTCTCCTTCAATGAACTTGAATTTTAACAACTTAAAACGAAAATAAAACGAACCAAAGGTGCAACTTCACTCTTGGGAAGAGGCTCGATTGGTTTAAGTCGAAGCTCGGCCACGATTGATGTGGTTTCAATCGATACGAAGCAAACTCACTGCTGGGACGCAACCAACACACAAGTATTTGGTGACAATGGTCACAACTTTTCATTCATCAAACTCATGTCTCTTACACGAGGCCTTCAAGCCTTTAAATAGACAACAACACTTAATTCCAACTCTAAACTAACAAGGAAATCGAATTCTAATTCTAACATAACAAGGAAATCGAATTCTAATTCTAACATAACAAGGAAACAGAATCCAAACTTAAAAAGGTAATAAACTTCAGTTACTTCCTGCCCAAGCTGCTGCCTTCCTGCACAAGCAACAATATCAGCCTTCATAGCATCTTTGGAGCTCTCGATCGGGGTCTTCCAAGGAGGTTCGATCCAAACCAGCTTCAGTCGTTTGCTCTTCTGAACTTGTAGAACAAGTTCCAACTCCCCCTTTCCTTCGTTGATGCCCCAGTTGCATTTACTAAGCCTCCAAAGTTGGTATCTCAAACCTGTTCCAGACTTAGCCAAAAACAGCCACACTTCCAGTTTTACCATAACAACTTGGAACTCCTGAAAACGAACTCAAATCAATCGAAGTTGCTTGGACAATGCTTCAAATGTATAAAGGAACATTTGAAGTTCAATTATACTCCATTCTCTCGTGATTCCATCCACCAGTATGTAAGAAACGAACCCGTAAAGTAGGCACCATGAGATGACCCAAACACTTAACCAAATCCTTCCGTTTCTCCTCCCAACGTTGAGTGATCTTTTGGCGAGTAATTGGGTCGTAACTTGGGCATATTTTAGGATCATATCAGCAATCTAATTGTCCATTCTAACTTAGATTAGAGGGGAAACCCCCCTTTCAAGGGAGGCTCAATTGAGTTGGGATTCCTAAGGCTTCTTAAGCCACCTATCTAGGTTAGTGTAGGATAAGCCTCTATGTTGAATTAAGCAATTTGGTTAAGCGGGATTAAGCCGACCAACCATCGGGTTGAGTGAGGGAGTAAGTGAACCATCGATTGCCTTAACCGAGAGGGCCACTTGAATAGACTATAATGTATCCTTCGGTTTGGCAATTGAGAGTGTGGTCTACGACCATATTTGCGTCCCCTAGCGTGAAACATCCCACTACTTTGAACTTGGAAAAAAAATTTTCTACCCCGGGGTATAAAATAAATCTCAAATAACACAACTTTAAATAAAATACCAAATGCAAATATCTTAATATTCCAAAGCGAAGCCCTAAACACGTGGGCAAAACTTAAATCGTCCCAAAGAAATGAATCTCCAGTCTTTAACTCTTAACCATAAAGTCTTAATAACTTAAAAAGTTCTCCAGCGCTTACTTTGACGCATGACTCGACATTTCTTAACGACGCTGGTGCAGAGCTCCTCTAACTTGTTAGTCACGAAATTTCTGGTTACGATCTCCTCCACTACGATCTGGTGAGTGAATTGGGGTCAGTCGACGCCCTACTTAAACTTGAAACGCCTAAGGTTATTCTCTAGAAGTTCACAACAAGCTTGTGGAAAAGATTTCTACTCTCGCCTTTCAAACTTTAACTCTTGTAAAATGTATTATTCATCCTTTATCTTACTTTGGGACCCCTACCTCGACTTAGCTAGCGCCACTGCTAGCCTTACTTATTTTCTTAATCATGACTACCCTCACAATGGGGTGCCCCTCAAATGGGTTTGACCACCGCAGAACGAATCTCCATCCGGTGTCAAACTAGCGCGTGACTACCGCGGAACGTATCACCATCCCGTAGCACACCTAAATCTAAGCAATGGAAACCATGGAACTCATCACCGTCCGGCTCCATGCCTAACCAACTACCGCGTAACGAATCACCATCCGGTAGTGATCAACTACCGCGGAACTTATCACCGTCCGGTAGGGATCTGTCTAGCTAAGCGAGGTTACCTTATCTTTACTCGTGATTTTGTGTTACTCTTAACGCCATAACTTAGTAAACGATGTAGCATTAAAAATTATCGCTCTTAAACATTGTAAAAAACATAAACTTAAATTCTTAAACGTAGATATTGAAATGCTCAAAACAATAACTCAAATCGAAGAATGCATAATCAACACAGTCTTAAATAAAACAGGGCACACACACTTCACGTCAAGCAAATACCTGAACATGTAAGGCGTAGAATTTACCCCTTTACACTCACCTCTCAAGTGTCGACACTTTAACTTGTTGGACGCGGAGATCCTTAACTTGATCGCTTCTTTAATGAGATCGTCCGCCACTTGATGGTACCAAGGTTTTGAAGCTTGGTTGAAGTCGATTACGTCGGTGTCGTCGACGTATTTTCCGGCTAGCTCCCTGCACCTTGTCGTCGATCATGGACCAGGATTCGAGTGTTAGCTTAACGGCTGATTTGACTTAGAAGGGACTGAGCTCGAAGTCCTTACCTTGAGGATTATGATTTCGTCGACCTAGAGACGAAGGATCGATCGCCGTCGGGAAAACAATGGTGCGACGAGACGGGACTCCTACTGCCTCCGTTGGTCGCTGTTAGCTACTGCTTGCTTCCGTGAAGCGTCGATCATCGCGGGTGTGGCTACCACCGCCATCGTTAAAAAGTCCTATGTCCGGCCGACATTTTGATCGACATATTACTTGTTCTTGAGGTTGGGGACGCGATGATGAAAAAGAGAATACTCGCCGTTGGTTGTCGGGTCTGGAGTCGAGAGGGTGAGACGAGATGGGAGGGGTTTTGTATGGACTATGAAGGGGTGATAATTGGGGTTGTAACGGTGGGGAAGAGAGAGGGAGTACCGGGAATAATTGGGATGAGAATTCAAGAGGAATAAAGGGTGGGGAAGTAACGGGTTTGGGTTTCCTTGTTTATTTTATTTTATTATTTTTCTTTCATTTTTAATCGTAAAAGGAAAGATTTCTAATTCATGGTTCAGCCCTTCGTATGTAACCGTCGCTTCAATCGTTCGGTCGAACCTAGACCCAAAATTCATGGTTCGCGGTCAACTTGCATAGCAATCACTTTGATTCACATACCATGTTAGTAGTTAGGGTGAAGTGACACCCGAGTGATCCTTGTCACAAAGAGATTTCAAAACCATTGACTTTTGCCTTGCTTTACTTTAATTAGCAAAATTTTCAACCAAAACCGATTCGCTAGATAATGATTCAAATGACTGAAGTAGGGGTACACGGACCGGCCTGAGTCGATATTTAAACATACTTGCCATGTATTACACCCAACTAAGGTTTATACTTGGAACTTAAGCGGGATTTAATTGTGATATTCGGAGCGAGTCACTCGTCATTCCCCATATGAGGTTGGAACTATTAGAGAAAAAGAATAACAATTCTTTTTATTTTTGTGCCCTTCATTCGCCCCTCTCTCTCCCTGTAACCTCTCCACTTCTCCTGTACTTTCTCCACTACCCTTCATTCTCTCAACTGTATCTCCTGTAAAAGTGTATAAAACAGAACTCCATAAACAGAAGCAAATCACGTTTGATTGCATTCTGATTTTCCTCAACAACAAATCCTCTTTCCTAACATGGTATCAGAGCTAGCAACGATCAGCTGGTCGATCCAAATTTTTTTTTTCTCTCAACCCTTCTTGCGTCTCCTTTCCTTTGTGAGACACTCTGTTTTTTTTCTCCCAAAGCATGTCTGGCGAGTCCGAAGTAAGTGACAGCACCATGTCTTCCGCTGTCCCAGCCATTGTGACGTTCAATCCTGCTGCTCAACTCCCATTGAAGCTGACTTCGTCTAATTTCGCCTCTTGGCGCTCCCAGCTCGAAACGCTGCTCCTCGGTCTGGATCTCTTCGGCTACATCGACGGCACCACCGTCGCACCAGATCGCACCATAACAGAGGCTGGTGTCATCAAACCCAATCCAGCCTTTCAGCTTTGGTTCCACCAAGAAAAGTTGATCCTTCACGCTCTGCGATGCTCGATCTCGGAAGGGATCTATTCCTTTGTTTCCGGCGCTTCCACTTCTCGCGCTGCCTGGCTGATCCTGGAGAAACTCTACGCCAGCAGTGCTCAGTCCCGGATCATTCATCTCAAAGGGAAACTGGCCAAAACGTCCAAGGGTAATCGGGATATCTTGGCGTTCGTCAATGATTTGAAAAGCACAGCAGCGGAGCTTGCTCTCATTGGAGCTCCTATCTCCGATCTTGATTTGATTGTCTACTGCCTTCGTGGTCTCGGGGAGGAATATGGGGCTTTTGCTGCTGCGATTCGCGCTAGGGGTCCGGGTCTTGTTCTGGAAGATTTGGTGGATTCCCTAGTCGAATATGAGTCTGATCTTAAGGAACAAAACAAAAACCCAGTTCCTACGGCATTTTTTTCCCAGGGGCGGAGGTCTTCAAGCGGCGGCGGCGACACCTCGTCTTTCGGCCGCCAGCAGCGTGGGTCTCCGCGTGGCTCCTCTTCTTCGCGGGCTTTTTCCCCCCAAGCCCATCTTGATTCTCCACGGGCCTCGAGCCCCCACGCCCACCATTTCTCCCCTAATGGGTCGGCCTCGCCCACCAGTCCCAATCCACGCAGGTCCACGGTTGTGTGTCAATTTTGTGACCGCCCCGGTCATTCCGTCCGTCAGTGTTTCAAATTGTTTCCCCAGGAACGCCAGGCCTATCAAGCTCGACAAACTCAGGCACATCATACCACCACTCGTGCTCCGCCTACTGCCCCTTGGTTGCTAGATTCTGCGGCCTCTCATCATGTCACCCCGGATCTCGGCAGTTTATCTCTTTATTCGGACTATAATGGTCCTTATGAAATTCTCGTCGGTGATGGCACAGGTTTGAAAATCACACATATTGGGTCATCTCTGCTCCAGAATTCTGCTTTACAATTAAATGATGTGCTTTGTGCTCCTGCGATAAAACGTAAACTTATCTCTGTCGCCAAACTTTGCCGTACTAATCCCATTTCGGTGGAACTCTTTGCTGATTGTTTTGTTGTGAAGGATCTTCGCACGGGGGCGCCTCTGCTGAAAGGAGCAAATAATGGGGATGTCTATGAGCTGCCGCATGAAATGGATACTGTCCGCCTCGCCCTTGTCACCACCCGCACCTCCTCTGCTTCATGGCATGCTCGCCTCGGTCATCCTTCCTCTCACTCTCTATCCAGTCTTCTTCGCATACATTCCTTGCCAGTAGCTTCCTCTCCTGTCAGTAGTCATTGCGATTCATGTCTTTCCAATAAGAGTCACAAACTCCCTTTTGGTGTCTCGTCTTTATCCAGCACTAGACCATTTGATTTATTGTATAAGGATGTTTGGGGGTCTGCTCCTGTGACCTCAATTGATGATTTTCGTTATTACTTAATTATCGTTGATCATTTTTCCCGATATACATGGTATTATCCGTTAAAACGTAAATCTGATGTTCTTGCTGTGTTTCTTGCCTTTCGTACGATGGTTGAAAATTATTTTTCCACCACCATTCGTCGTCTTTATTCTGATGGTGGTGGAGAATTCCAGAAGTTAAGCTCCACGCTTCTTGCTCATGGGATCAGTCATCTCCTTACCCCTCCTCATACACCTGAACATAACGGCCTGGCTGAACGAAAACACCGCCACATTGTTGAAACTGGTATCAGTCTCCTACATCATGCTCGTTTACCTACCCTCTTTTGGTCTTATGCTTTCTCTACTACCGTATACCTAATCAATCGTTTGCCTTCATCTGCTTTACGTGGCCAAATTCCTTATACTGTTCTCTTTAACATTGTGCCCAACTATCACAAACTTCACATATTTGGCCGTCTGTGCTATCCCTGGCTACGACCATACTCCTCCCACAAACTTGATCCTCGCTCACGCTCATGCTTGTTCCTTGGTTACTGTCCTCAGCGGAGTGCGTACAAATGTTTTGATCCTCACTCTAATTGTGTTTTCCTATCCCGTCACGTTCACTTTGTTGAAAATTCGTATCCTGGTTATTTGTCTAACCCCCTGCAGCTCCTTCTCTCGTGGCATCATGGATCACAGACTCTGGACCCCCCATTACTACAATTCCATTTCATGTGGCGTCTCCATCCGCTCCTCCGGTACGGGCTTCCCCTGGCGCAGACTCTTTGCACTCAACATCCCTCACTGGGCCGCCCCAGCCATCAGGCCCGTCCTCCTGCCCTGGGCCCCCGCCCTCCTCCTCTAGCCTAATGCCAGCCGGCCGCTCCCTTCCTGGGCTGCCCCAGCCGACCGGCCCTGCCTCCTGCCCCGGGCTCCCGCCCTCCTCCTACACTGGCCCAATGCCAGTTGTCGTCTCCTTCCCTGGGCCGTCCCAGCCGTCCGGCCCTGCCTCCTGCCCCCGGCCTCCTCTTCCTCTGGCCCAGTACCAGCAGCCGGCTCCCTACCTGGCCCGGCCTCCTGTCCTGGGCCCACGCCCTCCTCTGGCCCCTTGCCAGGCCCTGCTGCTCCTGTTCACCCGGCCCAGTTTGAGGCTCCAGCCTCCCCTGAGCCCACTGCTCAGCGGCCCCTCGCTCCGCCCCCTATACTGCGCTCCAATCAGATGCGCACTCGGGCTCAGTCGGGAATTTACAAGCCCAAGCGCCTATTTCCGGCTCTTTTTACATCCCGGACGCCGCCCCTTGAGCCTCGTTCAGTCAAAGAGGCTATGCAGTATGCTGAGTGGGACTCTGCCCTTCGCCACGAGCACAGTGCTCTCCTTCGAAATCACACTTGGGATCTTGTTCCTCGCCAACCTCACTTCAACGTTCTGGGCAACAAATGGGTTTATCGGATTAAGCATAACACTGATGGCTCCATCAATCTCTTCAAATGCCGCCTTGTTGCGAAGGGCTTTCATCAACGACCCGGTGTGGATTTTCAGGATACCTACAGCCCGGTTGTCAAACCCGTAACTGTCCGCACGGTTTTCACCATTGCTCTCTCTCAGGGTTGGCCCATTAAGCAGTTTGATGTCAACAATGCCTTTCTCCAAGGCCCTCTCGATGATGAAGTCTACATTGTTCAACCTCCTGGCTTTGTCGATCCGTTGCATCCACACCATGTTTGCCGTCTTCGTCGTGCTATCTATGGCTTACGTCAAGCCCCCCGGGCCTGGTACACTGGTCTCAGTTCTTTTCTCATTGAGTTTGGCTTCCGGAAGACTGAATCTGATGCGTCCCTATTCGTCTATCATCGTTCAGGCATTATTCTCTATTTCTTGGTCTATGTTGACGATCTATTGCTCACAGGCAATGACACTGCCACTCTTACAGCCTTCCAGTCCGCTCGTGCTCACAGGTTTTCCCTCAAAGCACTGGGTGATGTGAATTACTTTCTGGGGATCGAGGTTATACCGACCGCGACGGGCTTTATTCTCTCTCAGCACAAGTATATGACCGACATTCTTGCCCGCTTTCATATGTTAGACGTTGCCGCTGTCTCCACACCACTTGCCTCCTCTGTCTCCTTGTCCCTTAATGATGGCACCTCTCCCACAGATTCCACACGGTTTCGGCAAGTCTTGGGTGCTCTTCAGTACCTCGTCTACACTGGCCCTGACATCGCCTTCTCCGTCAACAAGCTCTCCCAGTACATGCACTCTCCATTCTCTCATCATTGGCAGTGTCTCAAACGGTTACTTCGCTACGTCTGTGGTACTATCTCCTATGGATTGGCCATCCGGCGATCATCTCTTCCTATGCGCGTCACTCCCTTCGCCGACTCTGACAGGGCCGGGAACGTTGATGATCGCACCTCCACCTCCGCTTATCTGGTTTACCTGGGCACCACTCTTATCTCATGGTGTTCTCAGAAACAAAGGACAGTTGCCCGGTCAAGTACAGAAGCTGAATATCGTGCCATTGCTCATGCGACTGCTGAGCTAAAATGGGTTCGCAATCTCTTACACGAGCTTCATCAACCCCTCACCGAGTCTCCTACTGTTCTCTCCGACAATCTTGGTGCCACCTACTTCAGTGCCAATCCGGTCTTTCACTCTCGCATGAAGCACTTAGCTCTCGACTATCATTTTGTTCGCCAACTGGTTTAGTCTGGTCGTCTCAGTGTCCGCTACATACCCACTGCGCAGTAACTGGCCGACATGCTGACCAAGCCTCTCCCCGCCTCTCGGTTCCTCCTTCTTCGGTCCAAGATTGGAGTCGTTGACACCTCCTCCATCTTGCGGGGGCGTATTAGAGAAAAAGAATAACAATTCTTTTAATTTTTGTGCCCTTTATTCGGCCCTCTCTCTCCCTGTAACCTCTCCACTTCTTCTGTACTTTCTCCACTACCCTTCATTCTCTCAACTGTATCTCCTGTATAAGTGTATAAAACAGAACTCAATAAACAGAAGCAAATCACGTTTGATTGCATTCTGATTTTCCTCAACAACAAATCCTCTTTCCTAACAGGAACTAGTTCTGGTGCGGAAGCGACGGTCGGTGGAGGTTCCACGACGATAGCTGACTGGAGTTAGGGAGAAAGACGGTTATTCGTCTAGATTGTGTTACCGGGAGAGTGATATATAGGGATATCAATCCCGGATTTCCAGGCCAATATTGGGCGAATCTTGTTTTTGCAAATCCCACGTAAAAAAATATTATAATAAAAAATATCAAAGAGAAGCCCTATCCAGCTCTAACTTAAGGAGTTCTCGTCCGAGAAGGAATGCCAAACCTTTCCTCCTATGCACCAGCGAAGTAGTGGTAGGGCAGCAGCGACGGCGGCACCGGAACTGGTCGCCGGTGATGGCGGTTGCGGTCAGGCTCCCCAGCCTTCAATGTGATTTAGGTTTTATTTCTTTTTTATTTTTAATGAACTTGAGGTGGAAAATATATATTTTTTATTTTTTATTGCTACATCACTCATTTAATGGTCAACTATTAGAGTTGACCGCCACATCAGCAAAAGTTAACGAAGACTAACGACCAGTGACCAAACTTGGACTGTTAACCTAATTTAAGTGACTACGGATGATATAAAGTAATTCTAGTGGCTAACGTGAACTTTACTATTGATTCAAGTGACCAAACTTGCAATTTAGCCCACGGTTATTATTCCGGGCTTGGCAGAGCATCTCAACTTTGCATAGAATAACATCAAATGATGAATAAACTTAACCATGGATTCATCTCAAGGAGAACACATGTTAATCACGACAACAAGCGTTGTAATCAGGAAGCAGAGTAACAGAGCTCTGTATAATGACAGACTGTGATTAGATTTAACCATCCAAGAATTTGCAATGAGTGGCGATGGAGGCAAGCCCGCTGATAATGAATTCGTCGCATCTCGGAAGAGATAGAACATCAAACCATTAAGAAAAAAGAGGAATAGGTAAAATCCGTCGATAAAGCAAATATGTCAATGATGCAAAAGCTCCAAGTAAACAAAGAGTTTGACAGATCACTCACATTATTTGTATTTTGGTGTATCCAAAATGCACTATGTCGACCCAAACCTTGAGGGGTGGATTTTATTAAGTGAATATGAGTGGGTTGTGTAGGTGATTCAACCATGTCAATCCCTACTTGTTAGTTGTTACTACATTGTTTTTTTTTTTTTTTTGGTCAAAATATTTCCAAAAGGGAACAACTAGATACGAATTGGAAGCAATTTCAGGCAACCATAATATAATACATATAAGAGAAAGGGACGATGATCGACAATTAGTCAAACCATCGATAAGAGAGCCTTTATCGCCACGCAACGGGCAGCTCTTTATACCTATACGACATGGGCAATATCCATGAATTCTACCCTATAAAGGTGAAAATCATAGAACTAACCATGTTGAAATTGAAGCAGAGAAGCAACTCCTTGCAGTACTAGCAGAAAGAGTCCCCTACAAAATAAACAAAGCGGTAACACGAAGAACCAAACGACATCCCAACTAGACCTAGCCAAGTTGAAATATCAAATAGAAGAAATCCATTCCTTGATAGCTAGCGGTGGATTGCTTCCTGCAAAATGAGCAAACAAACTTGCCCCCAATAGAGCAAACTAAGCAACCAAATATATCAACATAGCAAAAATACCTCAAATCCAAGCAATACCACTTCTTGAAAATAGGTGAAATAAACAACCAAGAAAGTAAAGGTTAAATAATTAAAATAAGACTAAAAGAGCTCTTACTACCATTATCAGTAAGAAATAAATGAGGCTTCTTAATCCAAACATTGCTTAATTCGACACTATAGAGGGAAGAAAAGAAAAGAGAGAATCAAACTAAGCAATATCCTGCAATAGTATAAACAACTCGAGCACAGCGAAAAGGAGTAGTAGACGAAACCCAACAAACATATCTCCAATCACAGGATTCTGTATCTACTTTCTCCTCTTCATAAATTTTAATAATGGGTTGATGGTAAAGGTCACCAAGCAAAAGAAATGAATAAACGAGAAGTAGCACTCAAGAACGAATATTGCTTGATTCATAAAACAAACATATTAAAAGCATAGCTTTGTCAGCTCTCAATCATAGAACATAAAGAAGATAAGGGTGGTAGTCAATAAGTAATTATTCTGCAGACGATAGAGCTTGTTTGGCCACGAGATGGGCAGCTCTATTATATCTATGCGGAGCAAAGTGAAATGATGTACGTTGAAGGGACGTGCTAAGAACCTAGACCTCTTCTAGGAGGATGCCACCTGTAGCATGTGATGTATAATTCACATTGAGCTTTCGAATTAGAACCTGAGCATCACCGCAAAAGAGAACATTAGAAATTGAGTGAGCTAAGCACCACCAGGAGTTCAATGATAAACGAATCCAACATAGCTTCATAAAATCTACCAAAATCGAGAGAGAGAGAGAGAGAGAGAGAGAGAGAGAGAGAGAGAGAGTGAAAAAAATCCAACAAAACCAACAACCCCTCACCTAGAAAATTCTATTGCACCATCAAAATGGATTAAAATAGCATCGTGAGGAATTGGTGGAGGACCCAACGAGCGAACAACATGCAAGTTGGCACCAGTAGATTGAGGAATAGTAGCCTGAGATGGGGAAACATGACTATGATCCCATTCAGCCACCTGAGCATGAT
Source organism: Linum tenue (assembly GCA_946122785.1). Classification (NCBI taxonomy): domain Eukaryota; kingdom Viridiplantae; phylum Streptophyta; class Magnoliopsida; order Malpighiales; family Linaceae; genus Linum; species Linum tenue. Next base: position 30,451,597 of record CAMGYJ010000011.1, read on the forward strand.
ATTGTCGAAGCAAAACGGGTACCGTGAAAAGAGTAAAATCATAAGTTGCCCAACACCTCGACTTCCAGATTCGCCAACACACAAAAACCACCTTGGCTATTTCATGTTTGGTGAAAGCTGAGTCAAAGAAAAGCCATCGCCATCCTAACACAAAATGGACATCGTGAAAATATGTTGCCACATGATTATGAACAGTAGCTTCCCAAATAGCAGCAGCAACACGACATGAAACAAAATAATGAAGAAAAGATTCAGGAAAAGCACAACAAACAGGGCAAAGAGGAGAGACCAGCTTCTCTTCATTAGTCAGAACCTCTGAGCAAAGTGGAGATATAATCATCTTCTTCTCTACTAGAACCTCCTTCAAAGGAAGAAATCGTTGTACCAATTTCCACAAGAATAAAAGCAATTTGGGAGGCAAAGGAAGGGACCAAAGGGTCCTCCAAAATTTAGCATCAAACAAGGTGGGAACTGTGGAGTGATCCCTCACAAAATCAGTAGCAAGTAAGTTATATCCAGATTTAACAGTATATTCACCTGAAGGATCATAATGCCAAACAAGACGGTCCGCAACAAGAAAAATAGGCAAAAGAATGGAACCAATTACCTGAACTGTGCTTGGATCAAATAAAGAGTGAAGTATCGGAAGCCGCCACATACCTGAACTATGGTCAATCAGTGAAGAAACAAGAGTATATGAGAGGCTAACATTGGGAAGCAACACATGACGAGAAGGAGGTGAAATTGGAAGCCAAACATCATCTGTAATGTGAACCAAAGAACCCGCCCCCAATCTGCCAATGGAGCCCTTCGAGCAGCACTCCCCAACCTTTCAATATCCCTTGCCATGCCCAAGAAGGCCAAAAACCAGTAGAGGCTTGAAGAAAAGATGAATGTGGGAAGTATCGGCCTTTGTATGTTCTAACTAATAAGTTGTCCGGGTTTTGTAAAACTCTCTGTGCCTGCTTTGCCAAAAGAGCAACATTGTTGCAATCAAAATCACGAAATCCCAACCCTTCTTCTACCTTATGTCTACACAGGCCATGCCAGGATAGCCAGTGAATACCATCTTCCCAGTCTTGTTGCGCCCACCAGAACTTAGCGATATGACTATTAAGACGTTGACAAAAACTTGACGGAAGACGGAAACAAGTCATGGCAAAAAGAGGAATTTCATAGCTGGAATTCCAGAGTTGTTACTACATTGTTGAATCATTATTAGTTATTAGTTATCACTTCCTATTTAAAAAAAATATATAGTTCTTAGTTCTCACAGTTCGCTCATGGGCGGGATCCAAAAGACTTGTATTTGCTCCAACACTTCGTAGTTGGTAAAGGCCCAAACTGAAGCTTTGCGTCTGAGACAGACAGGCTCAAGCATTTCTACGGTCAATCCAACATAGCTCAACAGGCTCCAAGAATTTCAAAGTCAGTTTGGTTTGTGAAGAAATTCTCGAAATATAATTACAGGGTCATTTGAAAGTTGTGATTTCAAATGATGTATTGAGCTAATTCCTGTATTTGTGAGATTAAGGTATCGTTTGCTTGTGGAATTTGGGTGATGGATTTGGTACCCAAATTTCAAGCATTATGGAATTGACCCAAATCCATTGTTTGCTAAGGGACAAAAATCCGTGGGGCCCGAGGATGTGAACCCCACGAATTTGCAAATCCCACATTTCATTTGGGATTTGATAATAGAATGCAAACTGTGATACAAATTCATCATGAATCCATGATAAAAATAAACTAAACAAACAATGTACTCTTCCAAATCCATAATACACAAATCCATCATAAATAGGTTTTTGAAAACTCAAAAATCTTATTTTCAAATCCAACAAGCAAACGAGCCCTAAGTCTTTTTTTATACTTATATTGAACTAGAATATATGCATTAACCCCACCACAATCAGTCATAATTGATGCATTATCAATCTCTAGTTTTTGTTGAGATTCTTCACAATCACTCAAAATTGACTTTTATGGCTTTACAACAAACCACAATCTAAACCTCCAAATAAGATATTTTCCTAATACATCAATTGATTTGATACATTAAATGATAATACACTAATTGACTCAATACATCAATTTGAACAATCACAACTTCCAAACAACACTTTCATTTACCATTTCAATTTGAATTTTGAATGAAAAATGGGTTGGAAATGAATTATGTTTAGTCTATATTTCGGAAATTGAAAATCCTATTAAAAGTGGTATGAACTGAGTTTATGAAGATGAAATTAGTGAATCTCATCAAAATTTATTATTATTTTATCATTCTGGTATCTTCTTTTTTCTTACAAAGATTGCTTTAGATTTTTTATCTATTCTTTGGTTTCTGTGTTTATGGTATATTTTCGAAGATTTCTCATTTACATTTTAGTGTTTTTGACATGTATTGTTAAGAGATTTTTATTCGATAACTTGGTGATTGATGCAGCAAAATAATCATGAGGAGCAATCCTTTTATTTCTCGATTGTTAAGTTAATAAGAACCTAGATGTTATGCGAAATGTTTTCGCCTATTTTGGTGAACATATATTTTCCAAAGCGGATACCAAGGTTTTCAAAAAGTTTAATTTTCAAATTAGATTCTTTATCGATCATGATGTTATCCATATGCATTAGGTTAGAGTTCTCATACCCAAACCCGTTTCATGTCCAACTATGGGATATCAAGGAGGATTGTTGCACGCACCAGTTTGGCCGAAAAGTGGCCAATGATACTGTTGGGAAGGTGCAGGAGACTGGAGTTTTTAATTGTCATGATTCGGACCAGTGTTTTGTTAAGGTTCGAGCCTTAATCGACTTCTCCAAGCCGCTTCGATCGCAAGTCATGGCGGCTAATGAGGAAATTGAGTGCTTTTGGGTGTCGCTCATGAGCATCTCCCGAGTTTTTGCTTTCGATGTGGACGGGTTGGGCACTTCCAATGTGAGTGTGCTTATGACCCCCTACTAGAAAGGAAAAATTTGGTATTCACATGTCAACACGAAAGCGGGGGGGGGGGGGGGGGGGGGGGGGGGGTGAAAGTTTACGCGTCTGATGAGGAGAGTACCGTTTGGGTTAATAAATCTCTTCGACAGTCACAGAGGGCGAGGGAGGAGCTGTCTCAACGCCCTGCGGTTCGAGAGATGGAAAGCATGGAGGGAGATCATGAGAAGAGCCTGCCGGAGCCAGCTGCATTTGAGATGCAGGTTGCTCGACTGACTTGGTTCGGGCCTCGTGGAGGTGGCAGCTCTCGGCAGGAGCATCCGAGGGAGGCGCTAAAAGTGGCAGTGCAACGAGAGGTGGTTGAGGCTCCAATCTGGCGTCGTTCTAGCCCCCCGGGGCTTCACGATCTCCAAGTCTGTTCGCATGCCACGACTGAGCCGATCGGTTGCTCCCTTGGCAGTGGAGCGGGATGTCGCGCGCCTGGAGCAATCTCCTCGTCAGGTTGGGAAGCAGGGTGACAAGGCTGGGGGAAAACACGAGGCATCGCCTCCAGTTGGCCGAAAATAGCAGGTGGTGTCAGCTGACCAAGTGCAGGAGGGGGTGCGGCTGGTGGGGAAGAAGAAGCTCAGGCGAGTGTCGAAGAAAGGGAAGGAGTCTCCCCAAACTCAACTAAATCACGCCGCGCGTCGGCGCAAACTGCTGCTTGAGGAATCGGAGGATGAATCAGCCCTGGAGCCCACCATTGTTGGAAAGGGAAGCATGGCGGGCGGGGAGAAGGGGAGTGCTTACCTGGATAAGGTTGTGGCCCCTCCCGCGGCCCCTCCGGTGCGAGATCGACCAATCTTCCGGAACCCGGTCAACAGTTCGGTGGGTGATAGAGAGGAGGCTGATGTTGAGGATGCGCAACAGGCTGCTCGGGTGCGTAAGGGGAAAATGGTGATGGTTGAGGAGGAGTCAGAGGAGTGGGAGCCGTCATTGAAGAGCAAGGGTTCCGCGGATGATGATTCTATTGCTACTTTATTGGATGGCGCTGCAGATCAGTTTGTGATCAGGAGTCGGGCTCCTCCTTTGGCGGAAACGGCCTGCAAACCGATCCTGATGGGCCGGGTCAGACAGGTGGTTCAGGCATTTGAGGCTTGCAAGGTGGCGGTTGATGCTGCTGATAAGGCGGGCGAGCTGGTCCAGTTCAATGAGTATGGATCGAATGTCGAAGGGATTGGGATGGGAGGACGCAAACATTCCTAGGGTGAGGTTGCGGATGAAGTGGATGAGAACCCCACGATGAAGAAGCAATTTGTGGAAGAGGTTGATGATGAAATGCTGAAAACGGTGGAGGAAGCCAGTCGGGAATGGGCCCAGGTAGATAAATGAAGATTTTGGCTTGGAATGTGAGAGGAATCGTACCCTCCCTCACGTTTCAAACTGTTGTGGGTCTGGTTCGACCGAATAAGCCAGATATTGTGTTCTTTTCAGAGACTCGTTCTCGTCGGCGTGTCGTCTCCCGTCGTTTGCGGGGGCTAGGTTTTCAAGTTTTGCATTGTTATTTTGTGGATGCAGTCGATGCATCTGGTGGTCTAGTTGTAGCTTGGTCTCCCGAAGTTGATGCTTTGGTGTTTTTTCATTCTGATTTTGCCATTTGTATTCGAATTAATGAAGGCGATCTTTCCTATGTGGTGGTTGTGTATATTAGTTGTATCGAGTCCCAAAGAGCCTCCCAGCTCTCAGACAGGTTTGTGATGCTATCCAAGTTCCATTCGTGGTAATTGGCGATTTTAACGCAACGCTGCATGCGGGTGAAAAAGATGGGGGAAACACTTGGAATGTGGGTCAATCTATTGCCCTCCAATCCTTTATCCACAATGTGGGACTCCATGACCCGGGGTTTCAGGGGGATCAGTTCACTTGGACAAATAAAAGGATGAGCCAAGCTTGTATTCGTGAGAGGCTTGACCGTGCCCTTTGCTCTCAGATCATAGGGCCTTGTTGTTTTCTGACAAGTCCTACCCCCAGCTATGTCTCCCTCTGTTTCAATTTGATACTCGTTGGGCTTATAATCCGAAGGTGAGAGCGATGGTGGTCTATGTTTGGAATGAAGAGGTGGAGGGTTCCCCTATGTATAGACTTTGGACCCGTTTGAAATGCCTAGGACATCTTTTATATGACTGGAGTAGAGCTGGAACGACCAATTCCCTTCGGAATATTAGAACTCTCCAATCTGAGATAGATCGCATTAAACAGGTGTTTCTAATTAATTGGGATGAAGTGCGGGTGCTGGAAAGTGATCCAAGTCGCTAGTGGGAATCGGAGGAGATTTACTGGCAGCATAAATCTAGGGTTCGCTGGTTGCGACGGGGAGATCAGAATACTTCCTACTTTCATACGGTCACTCGGGCTAGATGAAAGCGAAATTTTGTGGTTGGCTTACGAAATGAGGAAGGGGAGTGGATTATGGAGGAAAAGGGGAAGGCGGATTTGGCCACAAAATTTTATCAGACCCTGTTTTCTTCGAAAAACCAGGTCCTCGATATGGGTGCCAGGGTTGATGCCTTGCCTCTGCTTAGGAAAGTTATCAATGAAATGAATGCTCAGCACACTGCGGCGATCCTGCCGGTGGAAGTAAGAAAAACGGTCTTCGCGATGGGCTCTAAACAGGCTCCTGGGTCTGATGACTTCACGGGGAAGTTTTTCAAATCTTTTTGGGATATTGTGGGCGAGTCGGTGGTCGAAGCTGTCTGCTCCTTTTTTCAAACCATTCGACTCTTGCGGAGTTTTTATCATACTTGGCTCACTCTGATCCCTAAAGTTGACAATGTGGAGACCATTCGCCAGTTGCGGCCCATTAGTCTATGCCAGTTTGTGTATAAGGTGATTACTAAGATTATGACTGAAAGACTGGCCCCGTTCCTTCCTCAGATTATTTCGAAAGGACAAAATGTGTTTATTCGTGAACGGAAGATAGTGGAGAATGTGCTTTTGGGGCATGAGCTAATGCACTACCTGAAAATTAAAAATCGGGGGAAGAAAGGTTATATGGCTCTGAAGGTTGACATGGAAAAGACATATGATAGAGTTGAGTGGACCTTTCTGCTTGCGATTCTAGCAAAATTGGGTTTCAGCCAGACCTGTATTGGTTGGATTAGGGAGTGTCTTAGTTCGGCATCCTTCTCCATTCTTATGAATGGTTCTCCGGCGGGTTTCTTTCGTTCGTCTCGTGGGCTGCGCCAGGGTGATCCCCTTTCCCCTCTCTTGTTTGTGCTGTGCACGGAAGGCTTCTCGGCTCTCCTCCGCTGGGCCATTGCTTAGGGTAAATTGGAGGGAGTGAAGGTGGCACCTCGCGCGCCCAGGATCTCCCACTTGTTTTTTTGCGGATGATTTGTATTTACTTTTACGAGGATCGCTTCAACAATGCGAGAATCTGATAGAGGTGCTTAATGAATATGAGGAACTGAGTGGGCAGAGAGTCAACCTGGGGAAGTCGGCGGTGTGTTTTAGTAAGAATATTGTTGTTCCGGACCAGGAGTTTCTGGCACAAATTTTGGGGGTAGGGGCAGTTGGTGTCCATGATAAATACCTAGGTCTGCCCTCCCTCATTGTTCGATCTAAGATGGCCACATTCCGGATCGTGGAGGAATGTTTAATAGCCCGATTACAAGGATGGGCTTAGCGCTCGTTGTCTGCGGCAGCCAGGGAAATTCTGATTAAGTCTGTTGCTTCGGCACTCCCGTTACACGCGATGTCTTGCTTTAAATTGCCGCTTTCTCTGTGTAGGATTCTGGATCGACTGGTAGCGCGATTTTGGTGGGGAGTGGAGGACGGGCATTCCCGTATCAGGTGGTTGCCTTGGAGGAGGATGTGTCAAAGTAAGCATGAGGGAGGGATGGGTTTTCGGCAGTTTGAGTTTTTTAATCAAGCACTTCTTGCTAAGATTGGCTGGCGTATCTTGATGGATCCCCAGTCCCTTCTCGCCCAGGTGTATAAAGGGAAGTATTTTCCTCGTGGATCTTTTCTTACAGCGACTACCAGCTCGCAACCTTCCTGGGGTAGGCAAAGTATACTATATGGGAGACGGTTGTTGGCACAGGGTCTTAGATGGCATATTGGGGATGGGAGGGGGGTGGCTTCCTTAACTGAGTGTTGGATTCCCTCAACCCACCCTGACCCTCCCACGTTTAATCCTCGAATTGTTCCAGATGAGGTGGATCTCAAGGTGGCTGACTTCATTTGCCCGGTTGAGAGTCGCTGGTTGACGGATAAGCTTTGTGAGTGGTATTCTGTTGCCTAGGAGGGCTATGGAGGATAGACTTGTCTAGCATATGACGGGGGACGGGGTTTTCTCTGTGACTGTGAAGTCAGCGTATCACCTGGCTGTTCTCAAGGATCAACAGGACGGGAATTGGCGCCCAAAAGTTAGTTGGATGGACCAGGGAAGTTGGAAGTGGGTGTGGAATCTGGGGATTCCGCCCAAGTTGGAGGTGTTCTTATGGCAAGTGTTACATCGTTTCCTTCCCACTACGGAGGCTCTTATCGGAAGGAAGGTGGTTGTTCATCCCCGATGCCCGGTATGCTGGTCTGCTCCGGAAACGATGGAACACCTGTTTTTAGATTGTTGTGTGGCTCGAGCTTTGTGGGATTATTCTGGGTTAGAGCATGTGGGCCAAGGGTTTCCTCGTCACACCTTCCCTCTCTTTCTTTAACAATTACTTGCAATCATTGAAGACCCTCCTCAGATCATGGCGGTGGTGGCTGTGCTCTGGCGGATCTGGAAGTCGAGGAATTGGGTTGTCTTTGAAGGCAAACAGTTGGGGATTCCAGCTTTACTCCGTCAGTACCAGCAGCAGCTAGGGGAATGGACTTCTCTGCCGAGGGATGTGGTGGGGTGTGCCCCCGTTGTTGGTAGCCCTCTGGTGTGCCATGCTCACCTGGATACCCTCATCTATAGGTGGGATGGAGCAGTTAGGCATGGGTTCCACTCGGCAGGTGGAGTGGTGATGATGGGTCTGGATGGGGTGGTGGTTGGTGCAACAGGTGTGTGCTTTCCGGAGATTGATGATCCGTTGCTCGTTGAGTTATTGGTTCTCCGGGAAGCCATCCTTTGGTGCCGAAATCGAGGGCTCTTGCGCGTTCAATTTGAGGGGGATGCAAAAGTGATTATTGACAGGCTCAACTCGGCTCAGGGGAGTGATAGTACATGAGGAGCTATTTTCCGAGAGGTGTTGCTCTATCTGGCTGAGAATGTGGATTTAGTGTTCGGTTCGTTGGTCGGCGTAATAACAGGGTAGCCCATTTGGTGGCTCGGAAGGCCCTTTCTTTGTACCCGATAGTGAGTCGTTCTTATGATTTTGTAGCCTGGTTACGGCATGTGGTGTAACGATCTTTTCTTCAGTATCAATATATGATTAGGGGTTTCAAGTCTTGGACGGTAGCTACTTAAAAACCATATATATATTTTTCAAGTGAATGAGAACAACACAAGTTCTTAGGGGTTTCAATTCATCTCAGTTGTTATCTTCACAATTATTTGTGAATTCGATTGATGATATCAAAGTGAAGAATGGGCTTTCATATGATTATTACATTCTCGCCCAATCTGATGTCTACATATGATTATTACATTCTCGCCCAATCTGATGTCTAAATGTCAAGTCTCTCCAATCTAATATACCCTATCATGCATTTACTCAAGATGATTCCTCTAGTTTTTTTCATTTCTGATTTCATGAAAAATGTTCGAAGATGAAATCATTTGATGGGTTCCATCGTGTCTTTTGCATAAGGGGCCAGGGCCAGACCTCTTTTCATAATAGAAAAGATGGCATCATCAAAATCCCTCCTCACAGTCCATGAATCATATTAATTATCCATAATCTACCAAGAAATTCCCTTTCAAGGATAACACAGTGATCATGCTCACAATACTGTTTAACCACCATGCATAAACCCAAAATACATATATGAAAATACACATAGGAAAAAAGGAAAGGATTTATATAAATATATATTCACAAACAGCAGCTGCTGCTGCCAATTAAACTAGGTACAATTACGATGAAGAATCTAATCAACACATTGGAGGATGCTTAAACTAAATTAATCTGAAACAATGGATCGAGGAAGAGTGGAGATCGAGAAACAAACAATAGAAGACTACTAGGTAATAGTACCACTATATGGCTTTTATTGTCTGTGTGTTTTGCATGTTGACGGTGGGATATGCATGGCATGTAAGTGTAGGTGGAAAACTGATCATCGGCGACGGCGGATGGAAGGAAGGAAGGAAAATATATTAGGAAGGAGGAGGAGGGTTGGCGGCGGAGTGGCGGAGGAAGATCATGTGTTCGGACTCGGAGATCCGGGAAGCGTGGAAGTGTGCGATGAAGGCAGAAGCCTTGGTGTCGATGCGAGGGTCCGCCACCCATTTCCCTGCCTTGTCCTCGTCGCTGGCCCACACCCTCCTCCCGCCGCCTCCTCCGTACTCCTCCGCGGCGCCGTAGTCACCGTACGAGGATGACCGGCGGCCGCCTCTGAACAGGTTGCTCCAGAACGAACCACCGGACTTGGACTTCGCCTTCCCTCCCATTATCGACTCGCTCACTGGATCTGTGTGGGGATTTTTTTTTTTTTTTTTAATTTCTTGTGTGTGTGTGGGGGTATTGTTGTTACAATATAGTTGAGAAAGGTATAGGTGAGGATGGTCTGCTGGAGATGGAGAGAGTCGGGCTTCTTCTTCTATTTATAGTGCCTACCAGTACCACCTTGCAACTTGCTAGCTACTTTATTACATGCATGTATGTACAGTACAATACGTACACTGCTCCTGAAAGAGGGGGGACCTACCTACCAACATAGCTACCTACCCAACCCTACAACAAATGTTGTGGGGATGCCCAAATCACCTTTAACTCTAACCTCAATCAGTGTTTTGTGAAATCGTGCTGTATCGTATTTACGGACCGATCAGATAAATGCCCTACTGAAGTCTAAACGGGTAGATGTTTATAGCTGTGTGAAACGGTTGAATTACGATTTTAGTACAAAATTGTTATGTATGTGAAATAAGATCCATAGTTAACATTATCCTAACAACTCGAGTTATTGGATCAGCTGATTTATGACATGGTATCAGAGACTTCTGTGACTGAGAGGTATTTTCTTCGAATCCTTGGTGACCACAATTGTGTTAAGCACATGGTATTTCGGATCTGTGCTAACTTAAAGCCAATATGAGTCACTTTCATTTGAGAGAGCGTGTTAGCATGTGGTATAAGATTCATATTTGACTTTCGTCCAACAACTCGAGCTATTGAACCAACTGATGATTTATGACCACGGTATCAGAGCCTTCAGTGATTGAGAGGTACTCTGTCTGAATTCTAGTGTCCCCATTTGTTAAAAACTTAGCTAGTATTTCAATTATGTACAAATTTCAAGCCCCCGTATGAATGACTTTTGTTTGAGGAGGCGGGTTAATATGTGGTATAAGATTCACGGTCAACTTTTGTCCAATAACTCAAAATAGTGGGACCAACTAGTTTACTTCAAAAATATTCTATACCACTAACTTTTCCGGTATAACCTCTAATACGGTTTTACAATGATGAACTCAATATATCAGCATCTATATCAGAAAGCTAGCCCTAGCTAGCTAAGGATAAAGCCAAAGGAGCGCGCTTAGTTGTGGCCTGCAGCCAGCTGGCTGTCTTATTGTTGTTGTTATTATGATATGATATGCACAAACGCGGGGCGCGAATGGTAGTCTGTGGGTATATATTGGAAAAGAATCCAGCTGCTGCAAGCAGAAGGGAGAATTCAATAAAGCAAAGGCGCAATTACAAGAGACAGGACAGGTCTCCTGTTTCATTCTTCTTCATTCAGTGAGGAGCGCATGTGGAGTGGTTCGTAGCTGAGTCGAAGGAATTTTGCTTGTTTGTTTGTTGGTTGGTTGGACTCAAAAGTAAGTTTTGCTTTATTATAAAATCTGCAATGCCAATGGATGGCTGTGGAGAAATATCCCCTAACCCCTAGCTTCGACCATGGGCATCACTTCCTCTTCACTGTTCTTTTCTTGCCTTTCCCGTTTACTTTCCCTTTTGTTCACGCCTCACTCTTCCTCTTTATCTCTTAGTTTGTACTATGGGTGGGATTGGGTTTCTGATTTTTCGGTTAAATTGGAAACCGGATCGTATAAATCGATCTTGTTGTAATACAATCGAACCTGTTTTTGGTTGTGGGTGATGTTAAAAAATCATTTCGATTCGGTCTGGTTTTAAACTGAAAAACCGTATCACAATAAATTCATCATATGCCCAACCCACCCAGCCCAGCAACCCTATACCCAACTTCCCACGACCTGCAATCCGACCCACCCGATCTCTGAGAAACACCGGACCCCCCCCCCCCCCCCAAATTCTCTCTCACTGCATCTCCCCCACTACTCTAGACCCCAACCTTATATATTTTCGAGTCTGGTCGTTTCCTCCGTCTCCCTAAACTCTTCTCTACCCCCAGTCGACTCGAGATCAACAGACTCCACGACGATGCCACTTAACAAAAACTTCATCTTAGACTAGAACAACGGACGGAACTAGGGAAGGGATGTCATGGGGGAAGAGGAGAGAAATTGAGTCGAACTAATTTTTCACTCGAGAAGAGGCAAATGCATGTGAGTCGTTTAGTTGAATTTTTTTTATCAATCTCTGGACGTACGTACTAGGGGAAATTAAAGTAATCATTTTGGTCTTCGAATATACCAAAAATGTTTGATCCGGTTTTGATTAAAATCACTGAAGACCAAGTCAATACAGTATGGTTTAACCGAATTGGACAGTAGTTTAGTTATTTTTTTTATAGAAGACAGTAGTTTAGCTATTAGCTACACTTATATGTATTGTAAACTTTTTAACAAAAAGAAAACATATATGCCATGTAATTGTAAATAAACACACCACCAATGGAGAGATCTTTTGGGTTAGGTGCGAATTGGCCAATTTAATTATGGACCGACCGCCTAATTATGAAAGTTATCAACCAAGAGATCGAGGAAGCAATTACGTAAAAATGGGAATTAGGCATCTTCTTCCTTTTAGCATAAAGGACAACTGTTCATTCATTCATATTATTATTGCATGGAACCATGTACAATAATGCTAATTAATTCTAATTATATACATATTCTATTAGCAAAAGAGATCGATATCATATCAAGGATATTATGGGGAAGCCAAGTTGGCTCAAGTGATTCTCCAACTGGGTCTCCATCGACTTCTTTAAAAAGCATGCAGTACTATTGGTGTGTAATTCTCAACTCTCTAAGAAAGGAGAACAATTGAACAAAGACAGTAATAACATGTTGATGTTCGAATTAAATTTAAATGTGGTGTACATGCGCAAAAGCACGTACAACAAGAATTAATGATGTACGTTCAATCAACCTTTTCAGAAAAGGAAAGTAGCTAGATTGAAGAGAATCCAACAAGATATTGACAATGGACAAACCCAGCATCCGAAGCTCCTGATAGTAAAATTTATTGTTATCCAACTCACTAGTTAGCGTACTAAAGGAAGGCCATGTGCTTAGCTCTTCTACAGCAAGTTTCATTTCATTTCGCGTCTCGCATATGTATAATGAGTTTCTCATATTGTGACAATATAAGTAGTTTTATTGGTAGCTCAACGACTTGTTGACCAACACTCTTTACTTCTTTCTATTTTGTGATGACTTCGAAAAGTTTTTTGACTCGCTCGAAACTACACCACAAATTAATCACAACTAGAACCCAAGTTTTTAAACTCTAGTCGGGTGCAGTATAGGGCAAGTATTTAATTGTCAAACCTAGGCCGGTCCATGTACCCCTACTTCAATCGCTTAAGTTGTTATCTAGCAAAACAGTTTTGAGTTTATAACTATGAAAACTACAAATGAAAACAAGCAAGGAAAGTAAATGGAGGAGAATTCTACTTAAGAGAGCTTCACCCGGGTATTGCTCCCCCTAGTCTCATGCTAAGAAGCGACAAACAAAGCTCTAGTGTGAAGGACGTGTTCATACACCGCGAGTTGGGTGCAACTAGTTAGGGACATACTCCCTTAGTCGATCAATGAAGGAAAATCAACAAATATGAGCTAGGGGAACTAGCTCTATTAACCGTTAGGTCAAGGATTGTGATTCATTGCTAGAGAGCCTAGCCCTCTTTATCGATCAACGAAGGAGATCCCTAACTCTATTAGTTAGCTAATTGAGAATCGTTGCAACAAGTTAGAAAGCTAACTCACTTAACCTTTCTGCTAATGGTGACAACGATGGGCTAGGAAACCTAACCCTCTCAACTAGCTAGCTAAGGAAGGCAAACCAAACCCTCGGAACTTAATCCGGTCGGCGGAGAGAGCTATCTCGGTGGAATCACGACCCTACTCCGATATTTGAGATTTTGGTATTAAATTTACCTAAAGGAGGTTACCCAAGTGGCTAAGGAGTCTAGCTCCTAATTGGACCCAGAGGGGATTTCCACCCTCTAGGTTAATTTCACCCAATATTGAGTTAAAGCTAGCACACTCAATCATTCATGAATAATACCTCAAATATTATATAAAACACTCAATCAACACAAAAGGTTCATGTTCTTACATCCTAACACATAGAGAGACTAGGGTTCACAATACCCAGGTGAGTATGTAGGTTATTCCATAGCTAAACAAGAGAAAACAACAAAAAGGGAAGAAATAACCATGAAGTGATGTCAATCTTTCCTCCTTGTTGCTTGAGACACCCTTGAGATGAAGAAATCTTCAATCCTCTAGCTAGGAACAAGCCCAAAGCTCCTTCTTCCTCCTTTGATTTGCACTTTCTCCCTTTAGAAGAAACCCTAACCTCTCACTAGAATCCTCTTTATTCTGAAAATGAAAACCTAACCTAAAAATGAAGCTCCCCTCCTTCTTTCTTTCAGCTCACATTTTATACCAGGATCGGGCTCAGTTCACGGCCGTGAACTCTTCAACGCATCCGTGAACACATAGCATTATGTCGAAACGCACCGCTTCACTTGCATGAGTTCACGGTTTGCACACAATGTTCACGGTTGACACGCTATGACACAACACTAAAATGCAACCAAGTATAATCGCAGTCCGGAAATGCAGAATAGTGGTAAGCTTAGTTTATCAACCCGAGGCCTAGATGTAGGTGAGTTCAAAGTAAAGCAGAAAGATAGCAGTAAATTGTCTGGTTTCCTGAAGCAAGAGAAGACTCACTCTGGAATGAGTCCTCCCAACTCCTTAGTTGGGTCTAAGTTGTAATTTCCTTTGGTTGATTTACTGTTGATTAGACTGCGGAAGATCCGACAGTAGCTTAGAATCTCTTAAGCTAACCAAGCCCTCTCAGACAGAATACCCGGCAGACGACTAGTCTTCACCGGGATAGAAGGCTAAGGCAATACACAAAGATCTCTACTACTGGAAACAAACTCCAGTACAAAGTAGTGAATTGACTGACTCCCGTAAAATCAATCCACTCCTATCAATTGAAGAAGCTCTAACAACCTAATCATATTCTATCTATCTCAGGTTGCAGCAGAAATCAAAAGAAGTTGATCATGATTCAATTGACTCAATAAACACACTTCAATTGATTATAATCAAACAATATATTAATCCAAAAGTCATTACAATCAAGATCCCTAACACATGGAACTAGGGTTCTTCATACCCAAGTGAGAGAAGGGTCTACTCCATAGAGAGAAGAAAACAAAATTCAAAGCAGTCATACTTATAAAGATGTGAATAATCTGCTCTGGGATGTCAATCTTCACTCTTGGGGATGCAATCTGGGCTTCAATTGTGATAAATCCACTCCAAATAGCTTCTAGGGTTTGTTCTTCGCACTTTCTCTCTCTAGAACTCTGTTTTTACTCAAAAAGTCGAATCCCCTCTCCAAAACCCGAAATTGGGTTAAGAAGCAACTGTCCGCGATTGCACAGCCATACTGCACGACCATGAAACCTCCTTAGCTGCCTGTGCACCCCAAAATGCGCCGTTTGAATTAGTTCCGCCAGGGGAGTGCACGGCCATTGCACGGCCCGTGCAATCCGAGAGCCTGGTCGTGCAGCTCTCTCGGAGAATTCATCACGGCCACAAATTCATCGTGCACGGCCGTGCAAAAACAGGGTCGGGCCGTGCAGCTTCTCGGTAAATCCCACACGGCAAAAAAAAAAAACCCACCATGCACGAGCGTGCGCTTTCCCGTACTGGTCGTGCAACTCGTCTGCTCTCCCACGCTCGTCCCGATTTCGCCCAATCGACCCCAAACTCGTGCTCGAAACTTCATTCATGCATTAGGACCTGAAATGTCATAAACAAGAACAACCTAGCTGATAGACCATTAATTTCACATATTTGTACCTACATTCTTGAGCCGTTTGAGAGTCGATTCTCGTGTTTTAAGCCGATTTCACGCTAGGTTGTGCGTTTATGTCATATTTCAGGACTTGGCATTGATATGGAGGCGTAGGAACGAGTTTCGTGTCAAAAGGAGGACGTTGGAGTAAAGGGGCACTGGAGGAGTTAAAATACCTGGCCTGGTAAAATGAAGAGAGAGGCCGGGGAAAAGTGTTTTGGACGCCAAATTGGCAGAAGGGGTCCCGGCCAGTGAGCTAAAATACCCGATCGGGTATTCTGGACCTTGATCGGGTATTAACCCCCTAGCTGCTGTTGTGCGTTTTAAAATCCCCAGCCGGGCACCTGAAATACCTGACCGGGTATTATGGCCGGGGATCGCGACCTGTTGCTTTTTAAGGGAAAGAAGACCAATTTTTGAAGGGTTTCGAGTTTTAGAGAAAGAAAGCCGATACCTAGAGAGAGAGTGACGAACCAGAATCTCCAAGCGCCCTAGATCGATCTTCATCACCATTGGAGCTCGGCTTAAGCTTGGAGAAGTGCCGATTGATTGCCAGAAGTAGAATCTCATCCTTCACAACATGGTTTCTGCATCTGAGCTAGATTTCCCTGCTCTCTCTATGGAGTAAACTCTCTCACTCACCTGGGTATGAAGAACCCTAGATTTGTATGTTAGGTCTGATTGTATGAACCCAAGTACGAATTCATTGATATTGATTATATTCAATTGAAGGTTTGATTTCTTGAATGACATGAATCCTGATCAAATTCCTGTTATTTCTGCTTTGACCTAGAAAGAGAATATATGCCTAGGTTGATAGAGCACCATTGATTAAAGATAGTGAATTGACGACTTTAGTCGAGGAGTCAATTCACTATTCTGTACCGGATTTGCTCTGGTAGAGGAGGTTTGGTTCGTTTGAGCCTCAATCTGTTTACTCCGGTGGAGGTTAGTCGCCCGCTGGGGACTCAGATTGAGAGGTTTTGGAGACCTTTAGTCGAGACTGCAGACTGTTTAAGAACCTCCCGCGGTATAACTATCATTGAACTTGAACTTGGTGAATTACAACCTGGCTTAACTGCAATCTAGGGGGAACCGTATCTGGGTGACCTCTCTCAACTTTGAACACAACTTTCACTGCTTTTGCTTGCTAGTTTAGTTAGACCTTCACTACACTTGAATCGCTAAATAATATGATTTTCACGGAGTAGTCATCACATCTAGGACCCGGGTTGACATTTAGAACTAAACCCGCTATACTACGCATTAGTAGGTGGTTACACTTGGCCACTTTCTAGTGTGAAGGTAGAGGCGTGTCACTAGCGTAAAATCGGCTTAAAACCCGAGATCTGATCCTCAAACAGTATAAGAATGGTGGGAAAAAAATGTGTGTAAATATCGAGTCATCAAATTCCCCCACACTTAACTGTTTGCTTGTCCCCAACCAAACCTGACTCAAACCAATGCAGCTCTCCAGACCTTTATATCAACAAACAACCCCGATCGTCGGTAAAGGATTTCCTAGATCAATTAGCAACTTACGAGATCAACTAATCTTCTAAGACGTCCCTTATCTTTCTCAATGCGAGTACTAGACTCAAGGCAGGATCATGAGAAGTAGGGGAACTTAGACAGTTAATTCATGGATAAGGAGACTCGCACAATTTAACGACCAAGGACTCTTCGTATCGGGTGCTCTTTCATTTCATCTCACTTGTTGGAACCCCCTTTCCTTATTATTTGTTTCTTTTTCTTTTGTTTTACTTTATTGGGGTTCCAACTGCATTTTTTATGTGCAGTCTGCCCTTACTAGGTGAGTAGGAGCAATTTCTATACATTTGTCACTCACCAGAGTACTTCTTTTAACTCATATTCCTCACTTCGTGTGGAGGGTCAATGAAATTAAGGGGGGTCGGAAGCTCTATCCATGCCCTTAAAAACACATCCTTGAGTAGGCAAACCGTTCAACGGGTGGAATTTTTACTTGTACTAGAGATGGCTTAGCTTCACCTTATAGGCCTACCCCACTAAGGATCACTAAAATCTCTTCCAAAACCCGATTTTGTGCAATGAACGGTGCGACACACATTGGGCTTACCCCATGTTTTAGAAATTTCAATTTTTTTACATGGAGGACCAACTACTTTTTCATTCCACACTGGAGCACCCTTTTTCGATACATGAGTCCACAACACAACATAAGGAGAGTTATCAATACCACATGAATCAACGGTCCTAGATCCACTAGTTCACAAAATCAACCGGCACGGCAGAGAGACAGATAGGAAAAATCTTATGCTTCAACATCCTCCATAGTGCTACAACTACCTCCCTAGGTTGCAAATCACCATAAAGACTGTCAATTCAAAGCAAACTGAGCTGGTTATTGCAGGGAATAGTACTTGGAGCCCTTAATTCATTAAATTGGACAGTGGACTAGGCTCCAAGCACACATCAATCAACTTGCAGTCAAAGATAAACACCCCCCCCCCCCCCACACACACACACACTTAAGCACGACATTGCCCTCAATGGAGAAGAGGGAAAGATAAGGGGAACGATGTTACAGGGAAAATGGACTGTCGAGGGACTGGAAATGGGACTGGAAGGCGGACCAGTGGAAAGGCACCGAGCTAGAGTCATCAAAACACACAGGGTGATAGAAACTGTAGTTCCAAGTGAAAAAACCAAAAAGAAAAACAAACCATGGTGGGGTTGCCTCCCCACAAGCGCTTCTTTTACGTCTTTAGCTGGACGCAGAGGGTGGATGCTTAGAGTGGTGTAGGAACAGGTGCCTCCAAGAGAGGATCCACATCGCTCTTGAGGTACAAATTCAGATGGTGGCCTTGCACACGACGGGTGTGACCACCAGCACTTGTCAACTCGACCTGGCCAGGGCGGTCATGGCTCAGGAGCTGGGACTAGCTCATAATGGTCTCCAGCTTTCGGCCGCCACTCCTCCTTAATCTTTGCTTTTGGTAACGGGGTGGACGGGAGTGGCGACGAAGGTATGGGAGGAGAGTCCTGCAAAACGGAAGGCACAGAAGGATACACGACAGACTCATGCACCTGGTGAGAGACAACATGCAAAGGCGATAAAGCAGACATATTATTAGCAATGAAAAATGTTATCTGCTCCTCACCATCCCTCAAAATCAGGGTCCCATCATGCACATCTACGAGAGCCTTGGCGGTAGCTAGGAAAGGCCTACCTAGTATAAGGGGTACTTCTGCGTCCTCATTGATGTCTAAGACAACAAAATATGTAGGATAAAAGAATCTGCCAACCTTAACCAGGAGGTCTTCCACTATGCCCCTAGGATGGACTACAGATCGATCAGCTAATTGAATACTCATCCTAGTTGCAGTTGGCTCACCTAGACCTAGTTTCTTGAACAAGGTATAGGGTATCACATTAATACTAGCACCTAATTAAGTCCGCCAAGGACCTCTCAACATGTATTTTTACCGATAGAACATGGGATCGTGAAACTACCTGGATCCTTCTGCTTCTATGGGAGCTTGTTCTGCAGGATGGCCGAACATTCCTCGCTGAGCTCCACAGTGGCCAACTCGCTCAACTTCTGCTTTTTCGAGAGAAGATCCTTCAGGAACTTCGCATACTTAGGCATTTGAGATAATGCATCTAGGAAGGGAACTTGAACATTCAGCTTCCTAAGCATGGACATGAAGTTCCCAAACTCTGCTTCTAGCCGGTCTTTGTGAATCCTGGTGGGAAATGGGAGCTTTGGCTTATATTCAGCCACCACTAACTGGGGTTTTGGGGCCCGAGCCTCTGACTCCTTTTCCATCACCAGGTCTTCTTCTGGCTCCAGGGTGATCTGTGGTACCTTCTTTGCACTCCTCAGCGGTGCATCCTAAGTCATAGTCCCACTTCTCAGCATGATGGCATGCAACCCCTCCTTATGATTTCTAGGATTCGGCAGGGGTTGGCCAAGAAGTGAGTCGGCAGGTCTGGAAGCAAAGGCATCTGCCAGGTGCCCGCTCTTGGTGTCCATATCCTGCAGGAGTGCCTCCTGGTTCCTCTGGCTAGTTTCAATCTCCATGAATTTGCCCGCAACCACTTCCATGAATTGCTCGAATTTATTGAACTTCTGGGTACTAGTGCTGGCCAAAGTGGTCACTAGATCCCTCGGTTCTGACACGGGATCGCCCGGTTTTGGGACTGATGGAGATGCACCAAGTATAATCGCAGTCTGGAAATGCGGAATACAGGTAAATTTAATTTATCAAACCGGGGCCTAGATGTAATGCCTACTCCGTGATTGTCTATTATCTAGCGGGACTAAGTGAATGTAGGTGAGTTCAAAGTAAAGCAGAAAGAAAGCAGTAAATTGTCCGGTTTCCTGAAGCAAGAGAAGGGTCACTCATGAATGAGTCCCCCTAACTCCTTAGTTAGGTCCAAGTTTAATTTCCTTTCGTTGATTTACTATTGATTAGACTACGGAAGATCCGACGGTAGCTTGGAATCTCTTAAGCTGACCAAGCCCTCTCAAACAAACTACCCG
Source organism: Linum tenue (assembly GCA_946122785.1). NCBI lineage: Eukaryota > Viridiplantae > Streptophyta > Magnoliopsida > Malpighiales > Linaceae > Linum > Linum tenue. The sequence goes on from CAMGYJ010000011.1 coordinate 30,471,450, forward strand.
ACAGACGACTAGTCTTCACCGGGATAGAACGCTAACGCAATACACAAAGTTCTCCACTACTGGAAACAAACTCTAGTACAAAGTAGTGAATCGACTAACTCTCGTACAATCAATCCACTCCTATCAATTGAAGAAGCTCTAACAACCTAATCAGATTCTATCTATCTCTGGTTGCAGCAGAAATCAAAAGAAGTTGATCATGTTTCAATTGACTAAATAAACACACTTCAATTGATTATAATCAAAAAGTATATCAATCCAAAAGTCATTACAATTAAGATCCCTAACACATGGAACTAGGGTTCTTCATACCCAAGTGAGAGAAGGGTCTACTCCATAGAGAGAGAGAAGAAAACATAATTCAAAGCAGTCGTACTCATAAAGATGTGAATAATCTGCTCTGGGATGTCAATCTTCACTCCTGGGGATGCAATCTGGGCTTCAATGGTGTGAAATCCACTCCAAATAGTTCCTACGGTTTGTTCTTCGCACTTTCTCTCTCTAGAACTCTGTTTTTACTCAAAAAGTCGAATCCCCTCTCCAAACCCCGAAATTGGGTTAAGAAGCAGCTGTCCGCGATTGCACGGCCAGACCACATGGCCTTGCAACCTCCTTAGCTGCCCGTGCACCCCAAAACGCGTTGTTTGAATTAGTTCCGCCAGGGGAGTGCGCGGCCATTGCACGACCCGTGCAATCCAAGAGCCTGGCCGTCAGCTCTCTCGGATAATTCATCACGGCCACAAATTCATCGTGCACGGTCGTGCGAAAATAGGGTCAGGCCGTGCAGCTTCTCGGTAAATTCCACACGGCCAAAAAAACCCACCATGCACGGCCGTGCTCTTACCCGTACTGGCCGTGCAACTCGTCTGCTCTCCCTCGCTCATCCCGATTTTTCCCAATCGACCCCAAACTCGTGCTCGAACCTTCATTCATGCATTAGGACCTGAAATGTCATAAACAAGAACAACCTAGCGTAAAATCGGCTTAAAACCCGAGATCCGAGCCTCAAATAGTATAAGAATGGTGGACAAAAACATGTGTAAATATCGAGTCATCAACTTTCTTGTTGATCGTGAACTCGTCTTGCGCTAGTAACTGTAGATTTCTCCCTGGATGCCTCGCGGTTCACGGTTTATGGCTTCAGTTTATGTCCTTAAGAGACCGTGAACTCCAATGGGAAACCGTGAACATGGCTTGAAACCTGGACGCCTGCACTTAACTGTTACGGGGCAATTGTCACAGACTTTTCTTCGGTTTTTGCGCTTTTGACCTCCAATCGTCTCGAAACTCATCCTCGACCCTTCCCCACGTGCTAGGACCTTAAATGTATCAAAACAAGCACAACCTAGCGTGAAATATGTCGAGGGACGATGAAATGCAAAGCCAAACTATCAAGAAATGAGGGTAAAATGTGTACAATTGGACCCTAATCATTTTTGCATATATCAGTCTTTTTCTTTCTGACATCGTGGGTAATGGCAGGCACCTCCGGAATGGTTGCATTTGTAGTCCCTCACTAGCCATTAGAGGTCATTTTGGTTTTAAGTTGGGTAATTTCCATTTTTTATCCAAAACTTTTTCAGATTCTTTTATATTATCCAAATCTATTAAAATGCTTTTAATTAGCTAAATCTTTCGCAATGCAACAAAATATTAGCCATTTTACATTATCGTTAATAATTTTGTAACTATTTTCTTAGTTTTTTTTTTGGTGGAAATACAATTTAATATCCAAATCTTTCATTTTAAACAATATAATAGCCAAACCTTTTCGAAAACAATCTAATATCCAAATCGTCAACTTTCCGTCTGTTTGATCGTTGGTTGACACTTCAAAAAAGTTTTGTTTAGGGGAATTTGTCACAATACAACTTTGTTTTCTTGTTTTGACATTGCAGATGACTGAATATTTAGATATTCTATACCATCATGGTGGAGTCATGGACTTCTCGGGTTTAGAACCACGATATGTTGGTGGTTTTTCAGAGAAGATATCGATGGATATTGATGAAGCGTCTTACTTCGAACTTTTTTGAAGTGTCAACTAACGGTCAAACGAACGGAAAGTTGACGATTTGAATATTAGATTGTTTTCGAAAATGTTTGGCTATTATATTGTTTAAAATGAAAGGTTTGGATGTTAAATTGTATTTACCCTAGTTAAAATACTAAAATTTTGGAATGTTAACCTTCATGTGTCTCTTCCAAGTCAGTATCATGTTGCCAAGTTAATATTACTAACAAAATTGCTAACTAAAAGTTAACATTTGGCTAATTCTTAGTATTTTGATAGGTTTGACTAATAAAAAAGAATCCTGAAAAGATTTCGATAAAAAATAGGCATTACCCTTTTAAGTTTTACAGGTGATCGTTCTATTGCTTCACTTTCCCCGAGGAGAGTAATTGCTAGGGGTGGCTCATTTTCAACGATGGAAACTTGTATCCTTTTCACCCTGTTTGGATACAATTCAGGAAGAAATGGAAATGAAATTCTATTTCCATTTCCTATTTTTATAGAATTCCATTTCCAATTTTAGTGTTTGGTATAATTACTACAACTATATAAATAAATTGCACTTTTAACAATAATTAATAATGTAATATCTTCTTATCATTTAATATAATTATCTTTTGTTAAAAAAAATGAATGATAGAAAAAGAGAGTAGGGTTGTAGTTGATTAATAAAATAATAATAAATAGTTATGGGACCCACTAATTCCATCTTCATAAACCAATTCCTATCACTTTTGATAGGAATTGTAATTCCCAAAACTTAGCCCAAATGGAATTCATTTCTCAAACTTCTTATCCTTCCAAACATAAAATATGAAACTGGAATTGAAACTGGAATTCCAATTCCTGAGTTTTTTCCCCCTATGCAAACAGGTTGTTTGTCATGGTGTTAAGAGGATTTGTTGCACTGTGTTTAAGGGGTTTGGTCCATATAACTTTATCCCTTCAAAGGTTAGAAGTTTAGTCATAGATTATGCTTATTTCTCAAAAGATAATTATAGGGTTGTCCATATCATGACAACAAAGTTCTATTATTGTTATACATGCAAAGATATTTTTTTTTCTTTATTTATGATTTAACCTTCAAAGATTATGCATATTGTTATAATTTGTATATGCTCTTCCCCCCTATTGGGATAACTGTGGTAAAAAAACTATGTAGGGTGGGTTTTTTATGTTTCGGTGAGATTGTTATAATATTAGTATTGTTTACAATTCACTACTTTCTAATTTTTATGCACAAACAATATATATATTGTTTGCTTGATGGACAAACAATCATTTACAATGAATCCATTTTTTGCTGAGATTGTTTTCTTTCTTTTTTCTTTCAACTTTAACCTTTAAAAATTAACTTTTGCATTGAAAAGGAGTGAGTTATATTTTTGTTACAAAGTGACTTTATTTAATTATTGAAATACAATTACATATACCAAATAATGATACACCAAATTCAACAATCAGGCATTGATAACATCAACTTAACAGTCGAAACTAAACGACCCTTAGTTCCAATAACTCAAGTTATTGTAAAAATGTTTCTATATGAGTTTTATGTTATTCCTAGCATACAATACCCAATGGCGTAACCAGGATTTCGTCTAAGATAGCTGCATTTATAAAATATATACAAATTAAAAATATTTTTTGTTTACTTTTTTAATCATCCACAATATAATCTATCTTATATTTGAAAAACCTTGGTAAATTAAAATACATTGATATTCAAAACAATCAAGAATGTGACTCTATGTGTGTCCTACCAAACAATAATTCACGATTTAGTTGCTCATTCACTTTCGAATGTTGTTGTTTGTCAAGAATCGTTTAGTACCGGTGACTGGAGTTGTTGGGTATAGATTAATAACGGATCTTACATCATTTACTAGCATGCCTCTTCAAATTAAAATCAACTTATATGTGTTTGAAGTATGCACAGAATAAGAGGGCATAAATTAGTAAAGAGAGCAACAAGTGAAAATTGTAGGAAAGCAGGAATAAAAGGGGTTGTCTAGGATAATTTCAGATATAGTAGTCATGACCCGACTCATGGTAATACGTAGGGGTGTGCATGTGGGTGGTTAATCCGCGGATTGATATCGATCCAGCCACAAATAACCCGATCCGCAAGCAGTGGGTGATTGATGCAGGTGGATTGCGGATTGATAAATCTCTCTTTCGTACTTATGTGGGTGAGTGGTGGGTGGATTGTGTGGCCCCCGAATGACCCGCATCCTATTTTTACATGGAAAAATTATTATTTTGACTACTATTATTGGTTATTGTGTTGTGTAATATGATGTAAATTTTAAATTATTAATTTTATCAAAATCACAAAATGCGTAAGTTTTCTCTACACAACTGGTTGATAGAGTAGTAAAAAAATTATGTAAATACTTTATGGAAAAAATGAGAAGTGTTTAAATTGACCTAGTCTTACTAATTTACTATGAATTTATTATAAATTTTAGTCGCATTTTTTTAAAGGCTAGTTGGAGAATTACTTTTGCGGGTTAACCCATGACCCAACTGCACTCATCCGTCATCCATCCAGCCTTATCCGCAGAAGAATGTGATGGATTGCGCGTCACAATTATTTCAACTCGCTAGTAAGCGGGTGTGTCAATTTGAAATGAAAACCCACCCAACCCGTCCATTGTCCACCCCTACTACTTACGGCGTGGACAATACCCATTCAAACGAAACCGGAACAGGTCTGATCGCAAGAATCATATCAGAAATTGCCGTCACTAATTCCATGGCCTACTCCACAATTAATAGTTTAATTGATCACCTACTAATTGCAATTACCAGCAAGACCTCGTTGGGCCTTTATCCTCTTCTACCTAGCTACCTATAACTGGCATTAGATAGCTAGGCTACCCCTGCAGCTGGCTTAAGTTATTCTTCTCCTCTCTTTTGCATGCATCTGCATTCTGCAGTTCAGGCAACACAGATGTCTTCTTCTTTATTTTCTATTTGGAACTTTCTACTTTGAAACTCAATATTGAAGGACAGGATCGGATGGTTCCCATGCGTAGCCGTGTCTCCTTCACCAGGTTCCCTAATCATTAGAGTAATGAGTATCTTATACAATACAAAGCCTCAAAAGAAGTAATTAACAATTCCTTGCTCTCGAATATATACTGTGCCTGCTAGCTGTTTCATACACATCTACGTACATATACATCTTTTTTATGATGGTGATGGGAAAGATCCATAACACGTGATTACATAGCCACATAGGAATGATAGAGAATATATGTTCATCCTAATGGTTCGAGTTATCGAAATACATAAAAAAAAAAAAGTTAGCATATTCTTTGATTATTCATTGAGAACAAAAATAGTTAACAGTTGCATGTGGAAGTCAAACTTTATATCATCACACATTTTAACTTGTGTTATAATGGGGAGAGTATTGTGGTGCATATGTTCGAGACTACCAGAAATCCATGAATAACAAGCAAGTTCATGGGGCGGACTGTTCGAGCTAACAACCTAGTAGGTTGTGAAATTAAACCTAGGAATACACCATGTCAGCCTTCATGGCTTACCATTTGAGTTACTCTTTAATGGGGCATATTATATGTATAAATTGCCTCCTATTGTGCGCGCATTTTCATCAAACCTGTCTCTCTACTATTTTTTACATAAAATAAATCCTTGTACTTTGAAAAAGTATCAAACATGCTCTTATGTTAAAATTCCATAAAAAAAACTATTGACCCGACCAAACCCGTGATTTGGATGACACAAATATCTAAAATACCCCAATTATTTCACTTTTAACAATTTTTGTTTATTTTGTATAGCCCAGTACCCCTAATAATTTTAGTATAACGAGACTTACAGAAATAAAATGGAGGGGAAGAACTGACATTTCCCCTTTCACGTTGCCAAGGTCAGGTCGTACCGACCGACCATGGTTGCCGGTTTTTATGGAAATGTTAACACAATAGCAAGTTTGATAATTTTTCTAAGTTGCAAGGATTTGTTTGATGTAAAAAATAGTAGATTGACATGTTTGATAAAAATGTGTTATGGACGACATATTACACTTATAATCCTAAATATAAAATGATATCATATATCTTAAAATTCTATGAAATTCAATAATATCAAAATAAAAATCTTTTATGAGCAAATATTCACTCGTTCAATATTTTAAATTCTACCAAATTCATTTTTAAAACCTAATTAGTTACTATGAACCGTGAAAGAGCTATAGTTTTTTATATTTAATAACGTAGAAAATAAGGGTAGGTGTATAATATAACTCGATTCAGAACTAGATCGAATCGATAAATATACAATTGCAACATATTTACAGTTAAAAGCAATTGTTGGAGGCCATAGGTTGGAACATGTTCTCTCTTTGGCACACACTTAATCATTATTATATATAAAACTAAATACATGTTACTGTTGCCTAAGGAGTTGTTATGATTGGGTGGGTTTTAGCTAATCTTATTTGCTTGGGACTGTTTAAGTTCATGGGCTCTTGATAATTGATGACTGATTGATGAACCTCTCTAAATCTCAAATAGAAAGAGTCCAAGAACCCAAAACGAAATCTAAAGCCCCAAATTATAGAAAGAAAAAAAAAATCTAAAGCCCCAAACCATTTCACATAATTAATCTCCTCTGAAGTAGGGCTGTCACCCGGTCGGTTTCGGTTTAACCGAAAACCGAAATCTCGTTTTTCGGTTAAACCGAGACCTGACCTGTCACCACCGGCCACCGACCGACCCTGGAAGCTCGGTTATCCGAAAACCGACTGGACGGTTTCGGTTAAGGCACGGTTAAACCGACGAAACCGAAAAAGGGAAGGGCGGTTCGGTCGGCTGGTCTAACCGACCGAAGACTGCCAACAACCGACCGGTCGACCTAGCTCCTTAAATCGTCTCTACCCTTCTTCCTCTCCCTCTCAAAACTGACTTCTACTTTCCCAAATCCCTTCTTCCTCCCCCTCTCAAAACTGACTTCTACTTTCCCAAATCCGAAAATTGAACAAAAACCCAACCAAAAAAATAAGAATCCCCTTTCTCTCTCTCGCCTCTCTCTCTTGCTCTCACGTTCTGGTGGCGGCGAGGAAAAAGTAAAGAAGATTCAAGCGACGGCGAGGAAGGAGAACCGCCGGCGACTGATTCCGGCTGCAACGACGATGACGGAGACGAATGTAAAGGTCGTTTTTAGGCTTGCAAGTTCGATTCAAATGCTCGATCTAGTTGTTTTTTAGGGTTCTGATCTTGTTTTATTTTCTTTTTATTAGGTTTTGTTGTGAATTGGGTAAACTTTTGGGTTCTGAACCCTTTGATTTTGTTTCGTTTTGGGTTTGTTCTCAATCGAGGGAAGGGAGAACGAGGTCGCCGCGGTGCAGAGATGGACGAATCAAGATAATTTTGGGTTGCATGTTTATCTTTGGCGGAGGGTCAGAGGGGGTCGCGATGTCGAGGTGGCTGCGCGACTCGGAGGCTGGGACTCGGAGTCGGAGGTTAGGTCGAAGAGGATGGACGATGGAGGCTGCGAATTGATGCTGCGAAGGCCGAAGGTTGAGGCGGGGAGGGTCGGAGGGGGTCGCGACGTCGAGGTGGCCGCGCGACTCGAAGAGGATGAACGATGGTGGAGGGCTGGAGGCTGCAAATGGATGCTGCGAAGGCCGAAGACGAAGAGGGCCTAGGGTTGGGTCGTGTTTTAGGCTTAGCCAAAACGACGTCGTATCGTCGGTCGGTTAGAGTCGGTTAGCCGGTTAACCAGCTTCGGTTACTCGGCTAACCGTCTAACCCTATTGTGTTGCCGCCAACCGACCGCTGAATATAAATCCCGGTTTCCGGTTAGCCGCTAACCGGAAAACCGATTGACAGCCCTACTCTGAAGCATAAGAGAGTAATAAAAACTAGGGTAGTTAATGAACCAAACTTCTCATGAACATGAACAGTTATGTGTCCGACTCGAGAAAAATTCATTCGACATTCGATTCGTTTTAATCAAGTCGGCTCGCGAACAAGTTAATATATATAAAGGTGAAGTAGGTTTACTGTTGCCGAAATTATTATATTTTGATACCCCAAATTTAATTTAATTACAACTTAGTCACTATAATGTACATTTTATATTTTAATACCCCAAATTTAATTTTAATGTAAAATCATTGAATAATTATGTTTTGGTATCTAAATTTTATTAGATTTTTGTACCTATAATTTGTTTACATTTACATATTGGTTAAATGTTTAGATTTCACTTGAATCCAATCCACCAATCCTTTTGAACCAATCAATGAATCCAAACCACCATAACATAAAAGTACAAATTTAGTTTGTACCATACAATATGTTGTATCACTCAACTGTAGGAGAAGATTCGACCAATTTATATTTGCTCATTACGTGAAATATTAAATAAATGATAAAAGATAGACGATTCTAAAATATTATAAAAGCGAATTTATAAACTCATTTAGTACATTTAAGGGGTACTAAACAAACTTCTACTACCTACATGTAACAAAAAAATGCAACATCTGTAAGCAAGTGTCAATAAATTGCTACGATGAAAAAGGTTGACTGACGGCCAACTAAAAGAATTAGTCAAAACCTTTTAATCATCTACTTTTCGTTTCATTTTTCACTCGCCTTCCATAACCCTTTTCTTTATTTCTTTCTTTGTCTTCTTCGTCTAAACCTAATTAGTATACTATTATTTTTATGTATTCTAATCACAACTATGAACGAGTCCATGCACGACTGACCAACCGTCTAAAGAATTAATAATTGAACCATAAACCACTAAATTTTTCAGCTCAATGTCGAGTCCAATTAAAAATTAATATACATGGTTATTACTTTTTAGACAAACGTCATTTATCACTATGGGATTTGAAGACGTGAAATTTTGAACGAGTTTCCTTATAAAAAAAAAATTTTAAACGAGTTCCAGTTTGTATAACCAATTTTTTTTTTTGGCATATAAGTCCTCAAAATATTGATGGAACATTACATTTTTGTAGCTAAAGTTTTGTGCATTACATTTTAGTACCTGAACATTTGAAGTTCTACCAATAGGTCTAATTTTTGTATTTGTAATTAAAACACCCTCGAATAAATGGGTATCCGTACCCAACACATACACATTTAGATTTTGAATGAAAATATCCATACCGTATCCAAACTCATCTACAAACTTCCAAACCCTATATACGTCACTCATACTCTACCCATAATCAATAGATCTACTTAAATTTAGCTAAATATCATTTAATAACCAAAATTATTAAATTGAATGTTGACCGCCACCACCAAAGATAATAAAACCAACTTCAGGTCGTTGCGGAGCTCGACCACCACCTATCTAGTATGAATATAAGAAAAATGATAAATTACACCGCTCATAACTGCAAAATTACAAAATTTCGTGTCTTTCCACCTATAATAAGATTATCTATCTAATCTAATGTAATATAATCTAATCTTCTAATCTAACAATACATTTATGGAGATTCTCCTTTAGCAACCCCTTAATTCAACTTTTCCTCGCTTCTGCACATACCACGGAGGGAGCTTTTGGTGATTTCCTATTTATTCTTATGGGTCTTAATCCCTTAGAGCACGGAAGTATCTTCATCTATATGGGCCTCCAGATTATAGCTACTTATTTTCAGCATCTTAACTAACCAATTGATATCTAACTAATAATTATGTTGTGTATGGGCTTTGATTGTGATGTTATTAAGAACAGGGAAATATATCACGTCCGGTTCAATATAATTCATGTTCATGCGATTTACAGTATCAAATATTATATTAAACGAGATACTTGCGAATTGCAAGGTGTAAAAAAATCAATTTTTCAAAATCGGGCTGGATGTTGAACAGGAAGGTTAGTGGTTCATGATTCAACAGTTAATTGTTATAGAACCGTTGTTAATTGTTGATAGAACTATTCATGCGCTATAATATAAAAGACATATTTATACATTAATTTAGGAGTGAATTTATCACTGACCCATAAACATTTCAAATCCATATCATCCTATCACCACAAGGGTCTAACAAAGCATTCAAACTATCTCACAAAAGAAATCATAAGTTTTTTATTAAATTCAAGCCAATAATAAGAGTCACAATCCGTAGTGAACCAGATAAATTCGACAAGGAGGTTGAAAAATGAATAAATGAAGCATAAATAAATTAGTGATTGAGGTTTGATGATTTTAATTTACGTTAACATATTTTTCTTTATTTTTTATGGTTAAAATAGTGAACCAGTGGATTAGTTAAACCGCGGTGGTTCATCTAGTTTAATGTCAAACCGATAAAAATCATTTTGTTCATCCCTAGCTGTCCAATCAAATGAACCAAACCACTATTGTAACTGGTTTAGTGATTCTACTGACCCAACCGTTGATCCAGTTTGGCGCTTATACGAAGAAAACTAATAAAATAATATTTGAAGCCTACAATAAGTGAATATGACAAAATTTAAAAATTTAGAGAGCTTAACTCAACATTTCATTCCAAAACTTATACTAAACACAAATAGTGGAATTACTTAATTGAATAGGAATATAAATAAAAATAACATTACCTTGCAATTGCATTCCTGCTACACCAGCGTAACATTGCAATTAAATAGCCACAATTGCTACGGACATTAGTGCAGAGAAGGCGAGATAAATAATCCTACACAATAACTAACTCTCACCCAACTACTATATAATTCATACAATATGTTGTATCACTCAACTGTAGGAGAAGATTCGACCAATTTATATTTGCTCATTACGTGAAATATTAAATAAATGATAAAAGATAGACGATTCTAAAATATTACAAAAGCGAATTTATAAACTCATTTAGTACATTTAAGGGGTACTAAACAAACTTCTACTACCTACATGTAACAAAAAAAATGCAACATCTACATAAGCAAGTGTCAATAAATTGCTACGATGAAAAAGGTTGACTGACGGCCAACTAAAAGAATTAGTCAAAACCTTTTCATCATCTACTTTTCGTTTCATTTTTCACTCGCCTTCCATAACTCTTTTCTTTATTTATTTCTTTGTCTTCTTCGTCTAAGCCTAATTAGTATACTATTATTTTTATGTATTCTAATCACAACTATGAACGAGTCCATGCACGACTGATCAACCGTCTAAAGAATTAATAATTGAACCATAAACCACTAAATTTTTCAGCTCAATGTCGAGTCCAATTAAAAATTAATATACATGGTTATTACTTTTTAGACAAACGTCATTTATCACTATGTATTTGAAGACGTGAAATTTTGAACGAGTTTCCTTATATAAAAAAAAAATTAACGAGTTCCAGTTTGTATAACCAATATATTTTTTTTGGCATATAAGTCCTCAAAATATTGATGGAACATTACATTTTTGTAGCTAAAGTTTTGTGTATTACATTTTAGTACCTGAACATTTGAAGTTCTACCAATAGGTCTAATTTTTGTATTTGTAATTAAAACACCCTCGAATAAATGGGTATCCGTACCCAACACATACACATTTAGATTTTGAATGAAAATATCCATACCGTATCCAAACTCATCTACAAACTTCCAAACCCTATATACGTCACTCATACTCTACCCATAATCAATACGTCTACTTAAATTTAGCTAAATATCGTTTAATAACCAAAATTATTAAATTGAATGTTGACCGCCACCACCAAAGATAATAAAACCAACTTCAGGTCGTTGCGAAGCTCGACCACCACCTATCTAGTATGAATATAAAGAAAATGATAAATTACACCGCTCATAACTGCAAAATTACAAAATTTCGTGTCTTTCCACCTATAATAAGATTATCTATCTAATCTAATCTAATCTAATCTAATATTCTAACAATACATTTATGGAGATTCTCCTTTAGCAACCCCTTAATTCAACTTTTCCTCGCTTCTGCACATACCACGGAGGGAGCTTTTGGTGATTTCCTATTTATTCTTATGGGTCTCAATCCCTTAGAGCACAGAAGTATCTTCATCTATATGGGCCTCCAGATTATAGCTACTTATTTTCAGCATCTTAACTAACCAATTGATATCTAACTAATAATTATGTTGTGTATGGGCTTTGATTGTGATGTTATTAAGAACAGGGAAATATATCACGTCCGGTTCAATATAATTCATGTTCATGCGATTTACAGTATCAAATATTATATTAAACGAGATACTTGCGAATTGCAAGGTGTAAAAAAATCAATTTTTCAAAATCGGGCTGGATGTTGAACAGGAAGGTTAGTGGTTCATGATTCAACAGTTAATTGTTATAGAACCGTTGTTAATTGTTGATAGAACTATTCATGCGCTATAATATAAAAGACATATTTATACATTAATTTAGGAGTGAATTTATCACTGACCCATAAACATTTCAAATCCATATCATCCTATCACCACAAGGGTCTAACAAAGCATTCAAACTATCTCACAAAAGAAATCATAAGTTTTTTATTAAATTCAAGCCAATAATAAGAGTGACAATCCGTAGTGAACCAGATAAATTCGACAAGGAGGTTGAAAAATGAATAAATGAAGCATAAATAAATTAGTGATTGAGGTTTGATGATTTTAATTTACGTTAACATATTTTTCTTTATTTTTTATGGTTAAAATAGTGAACCAGTGGATTAGTTAAACCGCGGTGGTTCATCATTTTGTTCATCTCTAGCTGTCCAATCAAATGAACCAAACCACTATTGTAACTGGTTTAGTGATTCTACTGACCCAACCGTTGATCCAGTTTGGCACTTATACGAAGAAAACTAATAAAATAATATTTGAAGCCTACAATAAGTGAATATGACAAAATTTAAAAATTTAGAGAGCTTAACTCAACATTTCATTCCAAAACTTATACTAAACACAAATAGTGGAATTACTTAATTGAATAGGAATATAAATAAAAATAACATTACCTTGCAATTGCATTCCTGCTACACCAGCGTAACATTGCTATTAAATAGCCACAATTGCTACGGACATTAGTGCAGAGAAGGCGAGATAAATAATCCTACACAATAACTAACTCTCACCCAACTACTATATAATTCATGGATTAGAGACACCTACTAATCCCACCCAGCCCTTCCTAGCTTATTATCTGTAAACTTATGAATTATTGGATGTATTCTTCCACGACAACTGCTATTGTCACTGCTCTTTAACTCGCACATGTACGTCCTTATTCAAACATTGTTTATATTTTACTAAATTTAGTTTCTTTTTCCTACTCACTACCCAATAACAATTCCCGAGTATGTAATTCTTTTTATTTTGAATTTAAAATAGCATCATTGCTTTAACTCTAATCACAAATCTAATATAAAATTTGGGTGCAGTGGATTGGCTGTCAATGTAACTCTTTTTGGTAGGATAGTTACCCAATTAAATATCATCCTTGCGAATGGGAATGAACGCCCCCTCGTCCATGCCATTACATCACTATATGTCATTCCCTACAATGGTAAGGAAACATCTTTATTACTTTGTCATTGTCAATCAAACCATTTGCAAATACAAATTACATTTATTTAAACGATCGTCAAATTTTCAAGCGAGAAAATCTGCTCCTCATATGGAGTGACTTCGCTGTTGATGAATCCATGAATTCCAGATTTCATTAATTTTGGGCCAAAGTGAAGTTCATGACAATTTAATCACCGTATTTGATTGTGCATTATAAATTTGAATTTAATAATAGAAAATGGATTAATTATCATTCTTTTTTTATTGAAAAAGTGACTGAGATTAACCAATTCCTCCGTGAAAAGCACGAAAGCACCTCAACAACTAATTTCAAACAAAACACAGCAAACACTAAATCAATTAAAAATGAACGATGGAAAAGAGGCAATATCAAAACACAATAAACACCCATTAACAATCAAATGCTAAATTCTACTCTAATAAAAACAAGGAAGAGATTATTGAAATGCAAGAGAAAAAAAAGAAGAGGAAATTGAAAATGGAGATAAATGTATCACTTACAGAGATGAAGGCGTTAACATTGGTGCAGATGATGATGATGGAGGAAGTGCAAATAAGTCAAAACGAAAATGTGCAGTAATCTCTGGAGATGAGTAAATATAGTGGTGATTTTAAAATGTTTTAGGAGTCAGTTTGGGTTTGTCTTTCATTTTTGTAAAAGAATTTTAATAAATGGGTGAGTTACAATGTCGTTAATTCTTATTATATTGACCATTTTCAACAAGTACTTTAATAATATGGATTCTCTTATTCTATAAATCAATTTGAATGTTTCGAGTATTTGAGTAATTTAAATTTTCTTATACTATAAAAACCCGTGTATGTCACATTCAATTTGATAATGTTGTTTATGTAATTGGCTGCTGAATCTAGCCAACTGGTCGGGTTCGTGACTAGTAATAGTAGTGGTGATTCATATTTAAGACAACAAATTTTATAGGTTTTGTACCCTTGTACTTTATCTCGTAACTCGGCCCTAAATATAATACACACAGTAGTGATCAGCAAATTAGTGGAGCAGTCAAATGGAAGGTGTAAAACAAAAAAAAAAGAGACAGATCCGTTATACACAATAATATTGCACTTGTACTTGCACAGATTCTATCCGTTTCATATACACAATTTTGTATTGGTTTGGGTTGAGTGGTTTTCTGGCAAAAGAATTAAAAGGAACGATCCACGATCTTCCTTTTTCCTACAGAACTGTGACAAAAGATCAACTTTTAGATAGGGATTTGTGTATTAATTAGTGTTGCCAATTAATTAAACTCCAACCGGACCGCCTCTCTGTAATACAGTGAATTAAACAAATTAGGCAAATGTATCACTGCTGATCTCTTTCTTTTTGTTTTGGAATAAAGATCAGTGTTGATCATCACTGTAAAAAGGGCGTAAGAGGGCTGCTTTTGTTGTTTGGACATAATTTCTCTTTTGGGACCCCATCCAAAAGGAATGGATAGGAAATTAGTAGGAGCAATATCTATTTTTTAAATGGGTGGGAGGCATTGTTCCTATAAAAGAAGTATTACATGGTCATTTATTGATTTTTTCTTTGGCGCAAATGAGTGATATGTCCAAATGTTGTAAGTGTTTAACATTTATAATAGTTGAATTTGGTGGTAACAGATTGTCCTATCGATTGTAAATTTGTCCCACAGTTGAAAACACATATAACATGTGACCGACATTCAAACTGCAATCGATCTTGTCCCCCGTAGAGCTAAAACACAATACATCATTACAGATCCCTAGGGACTCCCGAGGAGAATGATTTGCGACCTCGCTATCTGATTCTTATAATGAACTGAGGGGGTTGTCGAGAGGTCAACAACTTGGTTTCCCTTGTTTATGACAAGGTGAAACTTTTGTAGTTATAGAATTATTTGTTCATGTACTTTCCTGTTTTTTTGACATAACATCAATACTAACAAGTACTTGAATGAAGTCCGAAAGTAAAAGATTTACATGGTATGTGTAATTAACCACTCAAGAAATAAAGCTTGGTTTAGATAAACGAAAGAGAAAAACAATTTCATATCACCAGCTTCTATCAAGGTGTGTGGTTCTACGCAACCAACCTATACATATATATAGTATTGCATTAAACACTTATTGATAATCATTTTTCAAGTCAATGAAATTCGTCCAAATCTTCTTTACATTGTTTTGAATAAAATCTGCAGCGTAAATTGCAAGTTTGGTCACTGGAATTACTAAAAAGTTTCACGTTTGCCACTGAAATTAATTTATTCCATTCATGGTCACTAAGATTAGTTCAACAGTTCAAGTTTGGTCACTCTCCGTTAGTCTCCGTTAACTTTATCTGACGTGGCGGTCAACTCTGACAGTTGACCGTTAAATAAATGACGTGGCAATTAAAAAATAAAAAAAATCTTTTAATAATTCCACCTCATCATCATAATAAATTAAAAAAATAAAATAAAAGTTATAATTATAATTTTAGGAAGGGCAATGGCCAATGGAAGCTCGTCCTCTGCGTCGTTATCAGCCTACGCCGGAAACTGCCTCCAAGCCCGCCATCTGTCTTCCCATTCATCGGCCACGTCAGCCTCTTGAAACCCCCAATTCACCGCACCACCATAACCCGAGCCCCCTACGGCGACCACTGGCGCAACCTCCGCCACATTGGCGCCATGGAGATTTTCTCCGCCATCATGAAGCTGGTACTAAGTACTAACTTATGGTTGAGGGGTTGAGTTCAAAATTGCAGTATTCCTCCTTCCAAAACACTCTGTTCTCTTGTGGTTTCCTCTGTTTTATTTCTTTTGGACTTTTGTCCCTGCAGCTGAGTTCTTGAATCTTCAACAGCATGTTTGTAAGCAATTTCCTCCACCAACTAAGCTTCAGATCTTCATTTGTTATTGTTTGCGTTGAACTAATCTAACTAATTAATCAAATACTGTTGGAACCAGACAGTAACAAAATGTAAACCTGCAAAGTAAAGATGCTATAGTTATACACATGCATTAAAATAAGTTAAATAATGGATCGAGTTAGTTATATATTGTGGGCATGCCGAATTGCAGATGCATTAGTCGCACCCGCAGTCGGGAAGAACCCACCCGACGATACCGGCGATGGAAGTGAGAGCACGGCGGCAGCTATTGACTCTGTGGTGGGTGAAACTCCTCTTCTGACGTCCAGATCGCAGTTGCCCAGCCCTGCAACGACGAACCAACAGAACCCAATTTCATGTGTATGGTAAAGACTAAAGACTCTGTCTATGGAAGCAGGGCACGAATCTGGAAGGAATTTTGTGTTGTTTGTTTTTGTGATAATTTCTTTGAGATAATGATGTGTAATTTCTTTTTTTCATTTTTTATAATTATAATTTTTTGTGATAATGATGTGTAATTTCTAAAAATTTAATTTTTATTTGCCACGTCACACATTTAACGGTCAACTGTCAGAGTTGACCGCCACGTCAGTTAAAGTTAACGGAGGTTAACGGAGAGTGACCAAACTTGAACTGTTCAACTAATTCGAGTGACTATAAATGGAATAAATTAATTTGAGTGGCAAACGTGAAATTTTATAGCAATTCGAGTGACCAAACTTGCAATTAAGCCAAAATCTGCATATTGATTACTTTGGCTCTTGTGGATGATTGGCCACGGGCCTTAAACACTTATCCCCGCCGCTCAGCCTAGCCCATCTCAACTAAGGGTAACGGAAGCCCGAATCGAGAGGCCGAATCGTCTACGCCTACGCAAGTCAAGTCCAACCTAGCCCAGCCCAGCCCAGCCTTGCTTTGTAGCAAGTCGGGCAGTCAATAGATTCGAGAGGGAATTGGGAAAGCCAAAGCCGAAGGAGACACAGACACGGGAAGCAGAGCCACCGCGAGCGGAGACTCTCCCAGGGACCGGCTTCCACCGTCACGGACCACCACCAGCGCCACCGGATCTCGTTCCTCTTCGTTCCGGTACCTTACTTCCGATTCTCGGACTTCGATTGCTTTCCGATCCCCTCGCTCGTTCCTGTTTCTATCCCGTGTAATTATCTGCTTGTTGGTCACCATCCAAAATCCCCTCGCTTGCTTGCTTACTCGCTTCATTCCTTCACTTTCGATTGCTCCCGTGATTACCCTTTTTTCCGGTGGGTCCAGAAATTGATTTTCCCTTGCTGATACCCCTCGCTGTGAGCTCCGAAGTTTGTGAACCGCTGCTGTATTGCTTGAGTTGGGTCTCCTCTTGCAAGTCCCGCCACCAATATCCGTTCTTAACCTCTTCCTCATGTTCTTTCCATTTGCATTCCAGGGATTCCCTGCTCCTATGGATCACAGGTGGCACAACAGCAAACAGGAAAGTATCCCCAGAGATAAGCGCCATCTCGATGCAGACCAGGTGACCTGCTTTTTGATAGATGATATAACATCAATGAACTGGTGAATGTATTAGTTTCGCCTTTGGGAGTGGTTGGTGCATGGGTTATGCAGTGCCTTCATGGAGTTCAGTAGAATTTTATCTAATTGTCATTTTCTTCTTGGATGCTTATCAGGAATCTGTGATTGAAGATCTGGCGGGGGGCTTCTTCTTACCCATTAACCACAGACCCACAGAGAATGTGGATCTGGACAATGTTGAGCAAGCATCACTTGAAACCAAGCTGACAGCATCTAATGTTGGTTTCAGACTTCTTCAGAAGATGGGATGGAAAGGAAAAGGACTCGGGAAGAACGAGCAAGGTATGCTTAACTCTACTAGATCATGCATGCTCCTCAAATATGTTGAAAAGCAAGTGTTCTTATTATCATTCTTGCTTCATCTCGGGTTTCAGCTTCAGCTTCCTGTATCTTTTTGTTTATAATGTTCTGTTTCCTAGTTCTTAATGCTCTAAAAACGCTCTGTTAGACAGGATGTATCTAGTTAACCTATGAAATTGGTGGCATTGTCTGAATGGGATATTTGAGTTTAGGATGCTTGCTTTTATCTTTCATTGGTTTGCGATAGTTCCGAGCAAATTGATTTGTTGAGTCCATGTATGGACAGCTTGTGCTTTGGTTACTTGAGTAGGTGAAACATACGGGCATATATGTGTTTAGTGGCTCTTTTTAGACTGTAGAGCTCGCATACTTTCTCTCTTCTCTCTGGAGGCAATAATGAGGCTTTCCTGTGTAATGTTTAGCTCTGCGCTCCAATGTTAGTGCGCTCCATGTATATAAAAGAGGGGAAAATATGAGGTTTTTTATGGGTTGGGACTTGGGCGTCATAGTTGCTCTTTGTGTTGTCTATTTGGAACTATGTGTAGGTTACATTGATTTCTTAATTCGGTATGCATTCAGGAATTGTTGAGCCAATCAAATCGGGAATTAGAGATCCAAAGTTAGGGATTGGAAAGCAAGAGGAAGATGACTTTTTCACTGCTGAAGAAAATATCCAACGCAAGAAGCTTGAGATTGAAGTTGAGGAAACTGAAGAGCATGCAAAGAAGCGTGAGGTACGCCTGGTTTTTACCTAGTCAAGATATAACTTGCATTTACTCTTTTGCTTGTCTCAACCCAATCTAATATCAGAAGGCAGCATATATTACATATGCATGTCTTTTGACTGGAATTATATATCTTAGGGGAACATCAACTTTGAAGATCTTGAGAATTTCCTGCAGTTTTTATTACCTGGTGGCTTCTACTCCCTGCTTCGTGCAAAATTATTAAAATTCAGGTGCTAGCAGAACGGGAGCAGAAAATTCAAACCGAGGTGCAAGAAATCAGAAAGGTGTTCTATTGTGACCTATGCAAAAAGCAATACAAATTGGCTATGGAATTCGAGGTTCACCTTAGTTCATATGATCATAATCACCGAAAGGTATGCTGCTGTATGTCTTGTTCATGAAAAGAGTTCCTTGACTCTATATTTATTCATCCAAAGTAAACAATCCCTTAAAATTATGTTCTTCCAGAGATTTAAAGAAATGAGAGAGATGCATGGTAGTAGCAGTCGGGATGATCGACAAAAGCGAGAATTGCAGCGACAGGAAAGAGAAATGGCTAAGTTTGCGAAAATGTAAGTTACAATCATCACTGTCTTTTACTGTTTACATCTTTGCTGAAAATTATCACTTGCTTTGGTAAAAGGCAAGGGGCAGTTCTTTCTCAGTAATCTGTATCTCTTCCTCTTGTAATTGTTTTTGTTTGCGGAAGCAATGCAGGGCAGATGCACATAAACAGCAGCAGCTTCAGCCACGAGAGGAAGAATCTGGATCTTCAGCACAAGTTTCCTGTTCAGTGAAAACTATTGTTGATCAGGATCAGCGCAAGGCATTGAAATTCGGGTTTGCCTCTAAAAGTGGCACTTTAAAGGTACAAATTTATGTTCAGCAAGGAATTCAGTATGAAATGGGGGAACAAGGTTCATTTGAGATTTTAGGTAAATGTACATTTGTGCAGTCAGTCAGTAACTAATCGTGTGAAATTTGACAGAAGTCGACTCCTGCTAGTGTTGGTAAGAAGCCAAAAGTGGCTCTTGCCTCTGTTTTCAACGATGATAGCGAGGAAGAGCAGTGAGCATTGAGGAAGTCTGGCGATTCACATGTACCAGAGAGCCACCTTTCTGTAGAAGAAGTGCACATTGTGTACCACTATTGTGTAGAAAAGAACACAGAGCAGAACTATCACTTGGTTCCTACTGTTTCGGACTTATAGTAACTTGTTATGTGAGTGGATGACGAAGCTTTATTTTGGCAGTAGAAATGCTCCTGGAAAGAATGGTTTTTGTTCTTATGTTGATAGCGAGTAAAGCGTGGTGCTAGAGACATAGCGGTGTGTTGTTACAATGGAGAAATAGCATCATGTACAATGTACTTCCAGGTCATAATTGTTTCAATTGTAGCTGGCACAGAGGGCCAAGTAATCATGGGATATCAAATTCAATAAGGATCATACAGTCGAGATAAAATGCGGCATCAACACTTCTGGTTCTCCACTACTGTACATTGTTATTATTCTTCACACGAAACATACATCTCGTACTAGCTCGAGGAGGTAGAAAGCTGCAGCACCATTGTTTTGGAGTGTTATTCAACAGCATATGTACTCCGGCGACACCAAGTAGCTGTAATCCCCCTGCCTTCCATGATGCGGAGATGTTGATCTTTTAGTCATGCGGCTTCAGCAAAACCCAGTTGCAGGTTACCAGAGTCGAACACCGTATGATACACACCCATGAACACATCTCCAAGAACCCTGCAATTAGAGAGCTCAGCTCTTGCAATACTTTCATTCCATCACTCCAAATATCATGAATACATCTCTAAGCGCTACGTACCACAAAGGACCTTGAGGAGGTGGGACGTCAAAAACCATGAACCCACTGATGCAGATCTCTTTAATGCCTTCCTCGATCTTCACAACATACTGCACATTTTACAAGCAAACAATCAATGAATGAATAATAGGCTGCTGCAATCCAGTCATATGTGACATGAAACTCTCTTCAGTTGCCAAGAAAAACAATCCTTACCTGCTCCGGAGTGAGGATGAAGAGTTTCTCCCCTATGGTCAAAGAGACATTGGGCATGGTTGGCAGGCTGTTGCAATCAACTATGGACTCGCCTGATGGACTCGGCAAGCTCTCACACAGCTGTTAGGGAAAAAAACAGAATGATCCAGCCTCAGTGATGGATTTATTTCCCAGAGTTAGCTAAATGTGTAACAAAGCTTGCCTCGCTGACGTAGTTGAGGACTGCATCCTTTATCTCCTTGTGTTTGAGTTGGTTCCGGACCCAGATGACTAGCAGCTCACAAGCAGTGCACAGAAGGTCATTGTTAACTGATGCTCCCTCATTTTCCTTCACCACTTGCTCAATCTGAGAACTAACAAGTAATAACCATGCACACGCATAGATAGGCAACAGATCATGCATATAGTTACTAAGGGTAAGGGTCAAAGTTGAACGTTTCATGCCATCACTAACTGATCAAAGTTCATTAATCATTACCTCACATACTGAGCCCCATTGAACATGCACACGCCAAGCTGTGAACATACTTGATCGGGTTTTACCTGATCAGAGTAATCATCCACTATAACAATTGCTCCGTGAACCAACCCAGGCAGAGAGAAAGTGAGCCTGCATGTGTGTGTTTGTGTCTGAAAACTAACTCACCCCTAAAATCAAGAGATCCCATATCATGTCCCCAAACTGACTAACCACTTTCTTGCACTCTGCACTCACAATCCCTTCAGCACCAATGGCGTGATTGATCTCCGTGACAATACTCTCCAATGCATAATGAGTTCATCCATATTAAAAATCAAAAGCAAAAGGAGAAAAAACGGCACCACCAAATTTGATACATTTCGCGAAATAGCTGGAGTAAACATGTACTAACAGTTGGACCAGCAAGTAAGGATGTCCCAGAATCCACAATTGCACCACAACCCCCTTCACAAACGCCTAATGATTATGTCCGGAAACTTTGTTAAGACCCTTTTTAAAGCTCACCAAATCAGATAACAA
Organism: Linum tenue; assembly: GCA_946122785.1. NCBI lineage: Eukaryota > Viridiplantae > Streptophyta > Magnoliopsida > Malpighiales > Linaceae > Linum > Linum tenue. The sequence continues at coordinate 30,493,467 of CAMGYJ010000011.1, forward strand.
GAGAGCAGCAGGGATAAATTAAGCTACAAACCTGTAGAGAGGTTTCCAATCAGGAAGTCCCCCATGTTGAACTGAAATGGAAGTCCAAAAGTAGAAAAAATTAGAGAGTGCAATGAGGCAAAGGGAGATCAAATTTAACCAAAGCAAGCTAAATTAACCCATCCTACCTGCCAGTAACCCTTTTGAATGACAGGGACATAAGTATGGTTTCCTTTGAAGTGCTTCGGATCACTGCCACCAAAAACTAGCTCGCCCCCCTCTAGCGCATTTGGATCTCGATTCAGCCAAAACGAGAACACTTCCTCTTTCACAAGACGTTGCTGCACCATGTTATACCTTAGCATAATACCCAGCATGAAAATGAGCATCATTTTGGAGAAGTTTAACCACGCTGGAAGATCACCATAAAATGGAAATACCAACCAGACAGGGACGGCATCCCCAGCAGACATTTCCTGAAACCCAAGGCCAAGAATTCCATCAAACTTAGAAACCAGAAGGGATATACTGCCTTCTCGGGTAGCCTCAATAAAAACCTGCAACATCAATAGATCAATTAGAGTAAGCACTCGGCCGTTAAGCTCAAGAGTTGCAAATAACCCTAAATCGATCCAAATGTCTAGATTAACAATGCCTAGCCAGCTCTAGCTAGTAGATACCAAAATACTAACTTGATCCTCGACGAGAAGATCTCCAAGCTCAACGTTATCCTGACCCAAAACCCCAGATATTGATCCAGACCCATAGTTGATTTCACAAGATTCTCCTGTATTATACTGTGATAAGTTCATTAGAGTGGCCAGGAACATGAATGATTGAAACAACTTTAAGTTACTTGTCAATGAAACAATCAAAGGTAGCGGACAACAATAAGGAATCTACCGTTGGTGTGGTATGTTGCTGAACGGGTAGTGTTGTACTTGGAGTGGAAATAGCATGGAATCTGCAACCGAGAAATACACAGAATCATTGATTAAGGTCATAGACAGATAGATGAAGCCTCAGAGCAGAATGAAGATACATACAGAGAAGTAGCATTTGGAGGAGGGAACCCAGAGATTGGAGCTGCCGGTGTCAAAGACAACGGTGAATTGCTGGGGAGGGGTGCCGATCCCAATTTCTCCGAAGTACTGAGCATTGAAGTAATTCTTCAGAGGAAGAGCGCTAGCACCATTTCCACTATCACCGACGGCGACGAGGGATGCTCGTCCTCCTGCTCCTGCCGCTGCCTTTGCCTTAACATCCTCAAGACGGAGAGGACGCTTCCTGAGGCTCAGTCTCACTAAGCCGCCGGCGTCAGCTGCTCGAGCCTCAGTAGTTGGGAGATTGAAGTGTAAAAGTTCCAGGCAGCATGAGATGAGGATGACGATGGTGAAGGCCACCCACCCAACTCTTGTCTTGGACTCCATAGTTCTAGCAGAAGTAGCAGATTGTCAAGTGAAGGAGTGTTCGTGTCCTGGTTTTAATCGCCGGAAACGTGGAAAATAGAAGTTGGGACATTTACGTTGTCGCTTTTCATTGGCCTGAGTAGGGCAGAAAACTCGAAATTCCTGACATTTACCCCACCCATGGCCTACTGAAAACTATATTTATCTTCGTAATGTTCACAAGGGCACAGTGGAAGACAATCCGGCCTCCTGCAGACTATTAGATGATAAGGATCATTCTGTAAATAACCAGATAGCTTAGGATTAGTTCAGTAATAGTATAATGTAAATACGACCTATAATGTAAAATAGCTAGGTTATTACAACGGTATTTCCCTCCGTTGAGCTCTGTAACCAGAGTATAAAATCAGCTTTACAAGCTGAACTCTGTACGTTTTTCTTCCTTTATTTGAGAAATTCTTCCTTCAATCAGAATTCTAGCATGGTATCAGAGCTCAACTGAGCCGATTTCGTCTCAACTCTCTCGCTTCCGAATCTTCTTCTCGTAATCGTTCTCCTATGGCGATTCACGATTCTTCCTCTTCCGGCGACGATGCCCACCCTGCAAATCCTCACACTAGAGGTCGCTCCATTGGCATCAATGGCGTTATGTACAAAGGCATTCCAATTTCAGATCCTGCCTCACCATTCTTCATTCATCCCTCAGAGAATTGGGGGCAATGTCTCGTCTCTCAACCACTTACTGAGAATAATTTCTCGAGTTGGGAGCGTTCCATGATTCTTGTCATCGATGGCAAGAACAAATTAGGGTTCTTGAATGCCAAAATCCCGCAGCCGAGCGATGATTCTCCTTTGTTGGAGCCATGGAATCGCAATAACAAGCTTCTGCTCAGCTGGATTCAACGATCTGTGAATCCCACCATTGCTGAAAGTATCCTCTACGTGACCACTGCTATCGGTACTTGGACAGAGTTACGAGAGCAATTCTAGCAAGGCGACTCTTTCCGAATTGCAGATCTTCAAGAAGCCATTTTCAATCTTAAGCAAGGTACTCTTAGCGTTTCTCAGTATTACTCAAAGCAAAGAGCCTTGTGGGATCAGTTAGCCAACTAGAGGTTTATCCCTGATTGTGAATGTGGAATTACCTGTCACTGTGTCTTAGCCTCTTTGCGTAAAGATCATATGAATGACAAGGTTATTCGCTTCTTGAGAAATCTCAATGATAGCTTCAATGGTCCTCGTTCCACCGTGATGCTACTTGATCCTTTACCTCCCATCAACAAAGTGTTTGCTATGATGGTGCAACACGAAAGGGAGAATGGATTACTACCTAAACCACAGCCTGCTCACAACCCTGCTTCAGATAGCATGGCGTTCTTCACTAAAGTAGCTGGACAGCATCTGGGTATACAGGGTGTTGGTCAGGGTTTCAAGAAGCAAGGCAAGAAACCTGTGTGTACATTCTGTGGATACACTGGCCACACAGAAGACATCTGTTACAAGAAGAATGGTTATCCTCCTGGATACCCATCTAAGAAGAAGCAACAGCCTCCTCGACAGGCCAACAGTGTCTCTACTGATCTTACTCAGCCTTCTAATGGGGCGGTAATGATCAATCAGTCTGACTGGCAGAGTTTTCAGCAAAACTATTAAAGGATGCTTCACATTATGCAGCCTTACTCTCAACAGCCCTCTTCTACTCAGCAGACTGCTATCCAATCGACTCAATTCTCTGCTCCTCCACAGCAGCAACATTTTCCACCACCATCTGCTTTTCAAGAAGCATATACTGCTAACAATCTAGCTCATTATTCAGCTTCCAATGATAGTGAGGGTTCTGGTCAGCACAACATAATCATCAGAGCAAATTATGTTGTTTCTCATGGTTTTGAACCTACTGAGCAATCAGGTATCATTCATTATGCTTTGAATGTGAATTGTTCTCTTAATAATAAGTGGATTTTGGACATTGGGGCTACATATCATATTATCTGTTCTTCCCATCATTTTTCACACTCCAAACCAGTACAGAACACTTATGTTCATATGCCTAATGGCAGTAAAGTGATTGTCACAGCAATAGGAACTGTTAAGTACTCAGATCATCTGATTTTGTATGATGCTCTGCTTGTTCCTTCTTTCACTTTTAATCTAGTTTCTGCTAGTAAACTAGTTCGTAGTACAACCATATGCTTATGGTTCCATTACTCCTTGTGTTTTATTCAGGCATACCCCAGTTTGACAATGATTGGAACGGCTAGCTTAGCTGATGGTTTGTACATACTACACCATCCATCTCAAACTGCACAACTCCAACATAATTTGCTTCTTAACACAACTCAAGCACTACCAACATCTTCTCCTACAGTGGCTTTTTCAACATCACGGCCCTCTATTGACATCTGGCACTACAAACTTGGTCACATTCCAGCAACTAAACTCAGGAATCTACATTGTTTAGATAAATCCATTCCTGTTCTTTCTGATTTTCATTGTACAATTTGCCCTAAGGCAAAGCAGAAGAGACTTCCATTTCCCACTAGTATCAGCAAAACAACTGCTCCATTTGATGTTGTACATGTTGATATTTGGGGAAATGCCCCAGTCACTTCAATTCAAGATCATTCATATTGTTTGACCATAGTTGATGACTATAGTAGGCATACTTGGATTTTCACTATGAAATCTAAATCTGAGGCTCGTCCCACTATTATTTCTTTCTTTGATTTTGTTGAAACACAATTTAACAGCAAGATTAAAGTCATCAGAACTGATAATGGTCTTGAGTTCCAAATACCAAATTTTTACAAATCAAAAGGAACCATACATCAAACCACTTGTGTCTATACTTCTCAACAAAATGGAATTGTTGAAAGAAAGCACCATCATATACTGGCAGTCACTAGGGCCTTGCTCTTTCAAGCCTCACTCCCACTACAGTTCTGGAACTTTGTAGCAATGCATGTTGTTCACATTATCAACAGAACTCCCACCACTCTTTTAAACAATCTTACCCCTTTTAAAAGCTTAATGGTTCTCCACCTACTTTGACCCATTTAAAAGTTTTTGGTTGCCTTACATATGCTGCAACTATCCAAGCAACCAGAACTAAGCTTGATCATAGAGCAAACCCTTGTGTTTTCCTAGGGCACCCTCTTGGCACAAAAGGGTTCAGATTATACAACTTAATTACACACAACATTTTCACATCACGTGATGTCTCTTTCCATGAAACTATTTTCCCTTTTCAACAGGTTAATCAAAATTTGACCCCCTCAGTTCTTCTTCCAGTTTTTCCAGCAGTCTCTGCAGACCTGGATTTCACTAAAGCTCACACTACTTACCCATCTTCTGTCCCCTCTCAACTGACATCATATCCTCCTATTGATGCTCCAGTTTCAACTATCACACTCCCTGATTCCTTACCTGCGAATCAACCTCAATTAAGAAGGTCTACTAGACCTATTGTCAGACCTGCTAAACTGAATGATTACACGTGTAATCTGATCAGTCAGCCATCCTTGATTTCTTCTGTCACTTATCCTATTCAACAAACGCTTACATATCGATCTCTGAGTCCCACTCATCGACATTTTTCTCTTTCTATCACTCAAGTTAGAGAACCAAAAACATACAAAGAAGCTGCTAAAAGCAAAGAATGGCTAGCGGCTGTGAATTCAGAGTTTGCATCTCTTGAGAAAACAAAAACCTGGGTTCTGGTAGACCCCCCTCCTAATGTTCCCATAATTGGAAACAAATGGGTTTTCATACTCAAATTCAAACAAGATGGGACAATAGACAAATACAAAGCACGCCTAGTAGCCAAAGGCTACACTCAGACACCTGGTGTAGATTACATGGACACTTTTTCACCTGTTGTTAAAATGACCACAGTCAGGATCCTTTTAGCTTTAGCATCCATTTACCAATGGCATCTGGAGCAGTTAGATGTCAATACAGCATTCCTCCATGGTGATTTACATGAAGATGTGTATATGAAATTGCCTCCAGGATTGCAGGTTCACCCATCAGATCAACATAAGGTCTGCAAACTTACAAAATCACTATATGGCTTAAAACAAGCTAGTAGACAGTGGTTTGAAAAACTTGCAGCTACCTTAGAGACCCTTGGCTACCAGAAATCTCACAGTGACTACTCTCTATTCACCAAATACTCTGGTCCATCATTCACAGCTCTACTAGTATATGTCGATGACATTATACTCACTGGAAACAACATGGATGAAATCAATTATGTAAAACAGCAGTTAGACATTGCTTTCGCAATCAAGGATCTTGGTAAATTAAAATACTTCCTTGGAATGGAAGTTTCAAGATCAGAAACTGGAATTCATTTATGTCAACGCAAGTATACACTTGATTTGCTGTCTGATACAGGTTTTCTAGCTTCTAAACCTGCAACTACCCTTCCATTCCTGCCACTCATCTCTCTTCTCATGATGGTACTCCATTAAATGACCAAGATCATAGCAGTTACAGAAAACTCATTGGTCGATTACAGTATCTTTGCAATACACGACCTGACATATGTTACACTGTCAATCAACTCAGTCAGTTTGTTGATTCTCCTACTTCAGCACACGAACTAGCCACTCACAAGATCTTTCGATACCTAAAAACCACTCCTGACAGAGGATTGTTCTTTCCTTCTAACTCTTCTACACTACTCACAGCCTTCTCGGATTCAGATTGGGCTGGATGTCCAGATACTAGAAGATCAGTAACTGGTTTTTGTGTGTTTTTAGGTAACTCCTTGATCAGCTGGCGCTCGAAGAAACAACAAACAATTTTGCGCTCCTCAACAGAAGCTGAATACAGGGCGTTGGCGGACACATCTCAGGAGCTTCAATGGATGACAACACTCTTCCATCAACTTCCAGTTCAACCTCCGCTTCCATACACCATCTACTGCGATAGTCTCTCTGCTGTCAAAATGACAGAGAAGCCTGTCCAGCACGAACGCACCAAACACATTGAAGTCGACTGCCACTTTACTCGAGACCAAGTTCTTGCTGGGAAACTAAAGGTTCAACACATCTCCACGACACTCCAGCTAGCTGATCCTTTCACCAAAGCGTTGCCTGTACACACTTTCATCTACCTTATCTCAAGCTAAACCTGAAGTCTATCCATGCTTAGCTTGCGGGGGGTATTAGATGATAAGGATCATTCTGTAAATAACCAAATAGCTTAGGATTAGTTCAGTAATAGTAGAATGTAAATAAGACCTATAATGTAAAATAGCTAGGTTGTTACAACGGTATTTCCCTCCGTTGAACTCTGTAACCCGAGTATAAAATCAGCTTTACAAGCTGAACTCTGTACGTTTTTCTTCCTTCAATTGAGAAATTCTTCCTTCAATCAGAATTCTAGCACAGACTCTACGGCCTCTATAATTTAACAATCATGCTCATAAAACAAGATTCCACAGTTTCCCTGCTTGTGCTAGCAAGTTCCCACCAGTTTAGGAATCCAACAGAAAACAGGGGAAAGCGAAAAAAGCTTCAACCTTGCCGCTGGCTGATAAGGATACTATTTAGTTTACTTAATTATGTATTTACTTCATTATTGTAAGTTGTTAAGCCCACTAAGCCAGTTCCTCCTTTGTAGGCTACGTGGTTCATTTTTATGTTTTACAGTGGGTATTTAATCCCACTAATCAATCTAATGAGATAAATAATTCCAAACCATCACATGGTATCAGAGCTAGGCTCAGATCCCCTTAACCGTAAAATCTTCTTTCCTTCTTTTTCTTTGCCAAATTTCGTAAACCTCGCTCAAAATCCCTAGTCTCTTTCTGCGGCAATCTTAATTCCCCTCTACTCGTTGTTTTCTTTTGCTCTCACTTTCCTTCTCTTCTTGGATGCACTATGTCTGGCGAAACGGTGATCAATGTCAATGACATAACCACCATCATCACGCTCAACCCCGCTTCTCAACTGCCTACCAAGCTCGACGGTGATAATTTTCCGACTTGGAGAGCGCAGCTCCTGACCCTTCTACGTGGTCTTGATCTTCTGAAGTTCCTTGATGGCTCCCATCTAGCCCCGGCCGCCACCGCCCCTACCGCCGAGCGCACCCTCGGTACAGGCAAGATCAGCTTCTTTTTCATGCCATTCTTGCTTCTATGGCTCCTGCTGTTGTGCCCTATGTTTCATCTGCTCCCTCCTCCCGTGAGGCCTGGACAATCTTGGAGCGTATGTTTGCCAGCCAGTCCCGCCAACGTGTCATTCATCTCAAAGAAAAGTTTGGGCGTGAGACTCTTGGTAATCGTCTGGTTGCTATCTATCTACAAACCATGCGCACCTTTGCTGCCGAATTGGACCTCATCAATGCGCCTGTCTCGAATGAGGATCTCATCCTCTATGTCCTTCGTGGTCTCCGTGAAGCATATGACCATATTCCCGCGGCAATCCGTGCCCGAGACAACCCCATTCATTTTGACGACCTTCGTGATCGACTTGTTGATTTTGAAGTCGATCTTGCCGCACACCGATCTGCTCAACCGCCTGCTCCCACCACGGCATTCTCTTCTGTTCGTGGTCGCCAAGGTTCTCTTGGTCGGTATGTCAAGCCTACTGGTAGCTCTCACGGCTATTCTCCTGCCCGGCGTAGTTCCAGTCCTCGCTCTTCCGGTGCGTATTCCCCGTCAAGGTCGTCTGTGGGTTATGTCTTTCCTGCTCCGTCGCTTCTAGGTCATCCCCGCCTTGTTTGCCAGTTCTGCGACCGCACCGGACACTCTGCCAAGGATTGCTACCGTATTCGTGGTCCTCCCCATGCTCATCACACCACTGTTTCTATCGTCCTCATCCGGTTGGCTTGTCGACTCGGCCGCAACAAACCATATGACTTCGGATCTTGGTCATCTCTCTCTCTATACTAATTACAATGGACCAGATGAGGTCCTCATCGGGGATGGGTCAGGTCTGCAAATTACACATATTGGCAATTCCTTTTTATCCTCTAGCATGTCTCGTTTGGCTCTGCATAATGTGCTATGTGTTCCGCCCATTAAACGACGTTTGCTCTCTGTTGCTCAATTGTGCAAGACTAATCCTGTGTCGGTGAAATTTTCTTCTGATTTTGTTGTTGTCAAGGATCTAGCCACGGGGGCGCACCTGCTTCGAGGCCAGAATAAGGGGGACGTCTATGAGCTACCAACGGCAGCTTCACCTATTCGCCTTGCTTTATCTGCTTCGCGGACATCCTCTGCTGTGTGGCATCAACGCTTGGGTCATCCTCATTTCAAACTTTTATCTCTTATTCTTTGAAAACAATCTTTGCCGGTCACTTCATCACCCTCAAACTCTTCTTGCGGTTCATATTCTTTGCATAAGAGTCATAAACTGCCCTTCTCTGTTACCAGTTTGTCTAGTTCTCGCCCTTTTGATTTATTATACATGGATGTCTGGGGCCTTCTCCTGTGGTTTCACATGATAATTTTCATACTATTTAGTTATTGTGGATCATTTCACTCGCTATACGTGGTTTATCCTCTATCTCGCAAATCTGATGTTCATCGCATTTTTACCATGTAATAAAGCCATGATTGAAAATTATTTCCACACTACTATTCGTCGTGTCTATAGTGATGGCAGTGGTGAATTTCAAAAGTTGTGCTCTTTCTTTCAAACTCATGGCATCACTCATCTCTTGACACCACCACATACTCCTCAGCACAATGGCTTAGCCGAACGCAAACACCGACACGTTGTTGAAACAGGTCTTACCCTTCTTCACACTGCGCACCTCCCTCTCTCTTTTTGGTCTCATGCTTTTCAAGCCGCCATTTATCTTATAAATCGCCTACCATCCTCCTCACTTCATGGTGCTACTCCATATTTTTCTCTCTTTAATGAAACACCCAACTACAACAAACTCTGTGTTTTTGGTTGTGCTTGCTATCCATGGTTACGCCCATATTCCCCTCACAAACTGTCACCACGATCCCGTCAATGTATATTTCTTGGCTACTCTCTCACTCAGAGCGCCTAATACTGCTACGATTCTCTCCATCAGCGTCTCTACACATCTCGCCATGTTCACTTTGAAGAGTCTATTTTTCCTGGTATAAAATCCATTCCCACTCCCTCCTATGACCCTCCCAATTAGCTCGCACACACCTCCCCATCCCTCACAGTGATCTCTCTCCCTCTACCCCCTTGTCCATCATCTCCGCCAGCTCCCATTACTACTGCTGCTTCGCCACCATCGACTGCTCATAGACAGCCTCCCTCTTCTACTCCGGCTGCGTCTCATGCTGCCTCCTCACAACACAATCAGCAACCACCACCACCGGTAAAGTCTTTCCGTCTCCCTATAACCCGCAGCCAACATGGCATTTTTCGGCCCAAGAAACTGTTTCTTTCACAAGTTGAATCCATTGATTTTGAGCCCACTCAACTCCGCCAGGCTCTCGCCGATCCCCGCTGGAGTGCAGCCATGACTGCCGAGTTTCAGGCTTTACTCTCCAACAACACGTGGTCTTTGGTTCCTCGTCCTGCTGGTCATAACATTGTGGACTGTCGATGGGTGTTTCGTATCAAACGCAATCTGGATGGTTCTATTGATTGTTTCAAAGCCCGTCTCGTGGCCCGAGGCTTCACACAGTGGCCAGGGGTTGACTTTCATGAGACATACAACCCTGTATTGAAGCCAGTCACCATTCGCACTGTCTTCACCATTGCTCTATCCCATCAATGGCCAGTCTTGCAATTTGATGTCAACAACGCTTTCCTACAGGGCTCTCTTCAGGAGACGGTATATGTGGCTCAACCTCCCGGTTTTCGTGATCGTGCTCATCCTGATCATGTTTGCAAGCTTAATCGGGCCATTTATGGTCTTCGGCAAGCTCCACGGTCATGGTACATGGCTCTGTTAGGTTTTCTGGTCCAAAAAGGGTTCGTCAAATCGCAGTGTGATGCGTCCTTATTCATTTATCATCATCAAGGTGTCACTAAGCTAGTTTACTTAATTATGTATTTACTTCATTATTGTAAGTTGTTAAGCCCACTAAGCTAGTTCCTCCTTTGTAGGCTACGTGGTTCATTTTTCTGTTTTACAGTGGGTATTTAATCCCACTAATCAATCTAATGAGATAAATAATTCCAGGCCATCACACTGGCTGTACAAGAAAAGTAGAGTTCAACTCTCCGTGGAAAAGAGACATCCGGAAGAAATAGTTTTGGGAGGCTAAATATCGGATTGGGTTTCCGAGAGCGGAGGCGCCACAAGCTTTGCGGTGATGCTGGTAACCGAACCGTCATTGCCATTTCCAGAAACGCAGTAGAGCTGCGGCTCAAGATAGGTTGCATTGGCTCAAGATAGGGTGCATAACCATACACCCATCAATAACTAAATCTGGACCCTTTATTTAAAAAATCCAGATCTGAGGATGAATAATTAAAGGTCATTTTTATTTTTTCTAGCTTTCTTAATCGGCTCATATCTTCTTCGTTTTAACTCGGATTTTAATTTTATTTGCATAGATGGAACTCGGATTTTTAATATTTTTTTAGAAAAAAAAATTTATTGCCTCTCGGTACCAACTGCATACCATATGGTATCTTCTTCGTTTTTAATTCGTTTTTGAAAACGTTTGCATAGAAGGAACGAATTGATCATGATCTATTGGATCTACAAATTTCTGGGTGAACAAATTACAGGACCAAAAAATACCATACAATACCACCCTGGTACGTGTCATGTATTCAACCATCCTACAGTCTTGGTTTGTTCATACCACCATAGTACGCTTTTCAAACCATATGTATGCTCTTATTTCAATACCAGTCAATACCATATGGTATAGAATGGTAAAAAATGACTCAATTTTTTTTCGAAAAATATATCAAAACGGATATCATTTTGAAGAGCACAATTAATCTGATCTAACTGTGCAAAAAAAAAAAATTCGACTTTAAACTAGTGAGAAATCGTCCGTCAAAAATTAAGAAAGGGAAAATTAAAGGCTTTCCAGGAGAGAGAGGGATTATGATGTCATGCTGATGTGGACGGGTTACTCATGGTTACTCACCATAAGGTTACTGACCTGATCCGTTCCCGGCAAGGACCAGGATACCGTACCGGACCGGCCGGTCGGACCGGAAAAACCGGAAACCGGACCTGGCCCGGCACAATAGGGCTGTGTACCACCCAAGAACCTTCCGGGCGGTATTTACGGTCGGACCGGAATGGGCTGAAATTTCGGCCGGTTTTATTAAAACCGGCGGTCCCTTTAATTTAACTTCAACGGCGCCGTTTTTGACCAAGTAAAAAAAAAATTTGAGGAGAATCAGAGACGAAACCCTACCTCCGGCTGCTGCTGGCTAGCGCTCCTCTCTACACTCTCCTCTCGTCTCCCCCGCGCCGCTCTGCCTCTCAATTCTCAAACTCCTTTCCATTTTCTCACCACCGGCGAAGCGGCGTCCCCAGCATCAGACACTCCCACCGGTCCCCAGCATCCACTCTCCTCTCGTCATTCACAGTCGCGCCGCACCGCGCCGGAGGAGAAAGAGGAGGTTCGTTGTTCGTTCCAGCCACCGCGCGATTCAGAGGTATTTCAATAGCTGCGATTATGTTTTAATTTTCATGAACAAATACAGCAGTTGAGCAAATATAGCTGTCGATAGATATGGACTATTCGTATATCCCAATCCTGGTTAAGCAATGCCCTTGAACTGATGCAGCTGGGCGGCCTATCTATGGTCTTCATGTTGTGGCTGCTGTAACTAGTTTTCGTTTGTTTAATTTTGGCCAAAAATTGGTGTTTTCCATTTTCTTTCTCTTCTGTTCCTTACGCCAACAACAATAGCAACAATGAGGAATCGGCTGCACATGTATGTATGTAATTGCTAGCTCTTCGTCCTTGTTTTTTTCCTTTCTGTTTTGGTTTGTACGAGTATTCCATCTATGTTTGTGTGTGGACCTCTTTGCTTCAAATTCTTTTTTACGAGAGTAATATATAGGCTTATTTTTGTGGTTAGGTACTAAAAGTATTTGGTTAGTGTATAACCGACGTATAATATACTTATGTGTTTACACCTATCAAATGTACTTTCATATATTTCAAGGAATATATAGTATAATTTCGTGTGGAACATTAAGCTTATGGTTTGTGAACATTAAGCTTGTGGGTTTGTACTAGTTTCTAAAAATGTATTTGGATGATTATGAGGTTTATTAGGTATTGAAATCTCGCACTTGAATGTTCCCTAAGCTTATTTACTCTTTTACAGTTTTTTAGGTGGTATAATTCGGTTTTATTCCGGTATTTTCCCGGTATGGTACCCTAATTTTGTCGGTACAGTTTTTTAACAAAAAATAATTTTTTTATTCCAAAAACGGTATTTACCGGTAGGAAACGGTTGAACCATGGTTGTACCACGATCTACCATGCCAAAAACGATTCCGGTTTGATGTCCGGTACGGTTTCGTAATCCATGGTTCCCGGTTGCATAACCATGGGTTATGCACCCATCAATAACTAAATCTGGACCCTTAATTTAGAAAATCCAGATCTAAAGATACAGAATTAAAGACCATTTTTATTTTCCCTAGCTTTTTAATTGGCTCATATCTTCTTTGTTTTAACTCGGATTTTAATTTTTTTTACACAGATGGAACGAGTTCGTTGTGCTCTACAAAATGAGATCTATTTTCAATACTTTTGAGAAAAAAAATTCTTGTCTCTCGGTACCAACTGCATACCATATAGTATTTTCTTCGTTTTTAATTCATTTTTGAAAACGGTTACACAGAAGGAACGAGTTCATCATGATCTATTGGATCTACAAATTTCTGGGTGAACAAATTACACGACCAAAAAATACCATACAATACCACCCTGGTACGGGGTGGTATCTTGTGGTACACAATGTTAAAAGTCGTAAATGACAGTTAATATACTTCTACTATTATGTATTCAACCATCCTACAGTCTTGGTTTGTTCATACCATCATGGTACGCTTTTCAAACCATAAGTATGCTCTTATTTCAATATCATATGGTATAGACTGGTAAAAAACGACTCAATTTTTTTTGTTCGAAAAATATATCAAAGCGGATATCATTTTGAAGAGCACAATTAATCCGATCTAACCGTGCAAAAAAAAAATTAAACTTCGACTTAAAACGAGTGAGAAATCGTCCGCCAGAGATTAAGGAGGGGAAAATTAAAGGCTTTCCAAGAGAGAGGGATGTTGATGTCATGCTGATGTGGAAGGGTTACTCATGGTCATAGTTAGTAAAATATGGTATGGAAAAGTTACCTATAAAATACGTACGGGTATTTTACGTCGTCTATAAGCTAATTTTACGTTTAATAGTACGTTAATATTCATAAATATATAAAATAAATTATTTTAAAAATAAATAAATATATAAATAATAGGAAAGCTAACAATTTAATTCATTAAATACGGATATTAAACGTGTTGTACGGGTTTTATACGTGTTTAGTACGAGAGCCACTAAATGAACGAGAAAAAATTAAACAGCTTGACAATAATACGGATACGGAAGTTTTAAACGGATAAAATACGTATGTGTACATATATGTGTATTAAACGGAGTATTTACTAACTATACTTATGGTTACTCACCATAAGTTTACTGACTTGATCCGTTCCCCCGAGCTGCGAAGAAGATGAGTGAGGATCAGTTGTGCCCGGTGGACAATTTGGCAATGAGTGACATAGTTGGGCCCGGTCCCGATTCGCCAGAATCGCGCGTGAGCCCAAAAATTATTGTTGGGCTAGCTCACCTCGTCCTTGCGGGTTAATTGCATGGCTAGTCACTGAGATTACAAAAAACATTCAAGTTTGGTCACTCGAAATATTTAAATCCATTAGTGGTACTTCAGTTTACTAAAACCGTTCACGTTTGGTCACTCTCCATCACTCTCCGTTAACGTTTGCTTACATGGCGGTCAACTCTAAAAGTTGACCATTAAATGTTTGAGGCAATTTAAAAATAATCAAATTAAAATTTTCAAAATTATCATCTCATTTCCACCTCATTATAATTTTTATTTAAAATAAATAAAAAACTCTAATTCCTTCTAATCCCCAATATCAATACCCACCCTTTGGTCATCGGTTGATGAACCATCCAGATGGTCATGGGAAATCCTCCTCTTTCCTGTTTCCTCTCGATTCTTCCTAGCCTCCGTATGTTTTCTCCGCCGCCGCCCGGCGAATCCTCTGATCGGCAGTGGTTTCCTTCACTCCAGTCTGTCTCTCCTTTTGCCTACTACCTCTCTCCGCTGGCCTCTTCTTCAACGATGGATTTGGACTCCTCCGCCGCTGAATCCGTCTTTCTCCAATACATGCCTTTAGTTTAGCCTGCTATACCGTTACAACAGGGTAGCAAGCTAGGTAATAGGGATGGTGATTTTGGGTCCTGGTTTCTTGTTGACATGCTACAGTAGTGCTGGTATACGATTTTACTGGGGATTTCATAGAGCGAACAGTGAACCCAATTACCCAATGGTTCTATGCGCTCCTCCGCCCTCCTGCTTCTCTCATCAGCGGCCGTGTGACAAATCCTTTTCGCTCGCTGCTCGAATAGCACCGTCGGTGGCGCCGCGCTTCCAATTTCTCTAGTAATCTTTGCGTTACTACTTACTAGCCACTGCCCAACCATTGATCTCCGCCAGCGCCGATATCCAACCTTTAAAAAAAAGGGAGAAGAAGAAGGCAAAAATCAGGGCACGCCTAGGAAAAAACGAAGAAGAAGAAAGAAAAAAGAGAAGAGGACAAGAGAGATTGAGAGGGGCAGTCGGTAGTGGGGAATTGCAGAAGGACGACTAGGGTTTTTCCATTATAAAAATTTATTTTAGTTTTATAGTTTTATTATTTTTTATTAGTTTGAAAATGAGGTGGAAATTTTAAATAAATTAAATTTGATTTATTTTATTATTTTTTATTGCCATGTCATGCATTTAACGGTCAACTATAAGAGTTGACTGCCACATAAGCAAAAGTTGACGGAATTGGACGAAGAGCGACCAAATATGGACGGGTTTAGTAATCTCAGTAACCGCGAATGGAATTAAATATTTTTAGTGACCAAATGTGAACATTTTTTGTAATCTCGATGACCAACCTTGCAATTTACCCTCGTCCTTGCTTATGCAAAGTTGTCTGGTGAGACTACGGTTTTTCCATGTGGAAGTTGCAGTCAAGGAATTGAATCAAAACCGGCATAGAGCAAGGATTCTGAATGTAAAATAAATAGAATGCGGAAAACGCAATAAACCGATCAATTTATGTGGTATCCTCATTTGATGTGAACGAGACTAGCTGAATTTTTATTAATCAACTCACACACTCAACTTACTTGCTATAGCAGCATGCAATGCAAGGAGAATATATATACCTCAAGCCCTAAATCGTACATCAATTACACCTAGGGTTCGTCTTACGTAAAAACTTCACTTTACTACCACCAACAATAACCAATGACAATTAAGTCCAGCACTAACATACCGTTTGGTATAAATGAATTCCATAAGTTTTGATTAATTTATTTTGAAATGAAATATTTTTGTGTTTGGTATTTAAAAGAATTCATTTGCGATTCTAAATTTTGAATTCTACGGAATTGGAACTAGTTATAGCAATTCTGAGGAATTGAGATGGAATTGCAAATGAATTCCACAAGGATTTACTAATTATAATAGAATGACATAATTATCCTCATTTATTAAAGAAATTACTTCTACATATATTATTTGGCGTCAATTGATGCAGTATGAGAAACATCACCAAGAATTTGATTGCAATGCTAGTACATATGCTAGTTATTTTATATTTTTGCTTCAATTGTATCAATACTTTGAGAAGGCACAACTAGATTGTAGGGTTCATCCACGAAATAGTAGAAAAGAACTAATTAAAAGAATAGAAACACACAAGAATAGTTTTGATATTCTACGTATGGGACCAAAGACGTTTTTTAGAATATGAATTTTGAATGAATATTTTTTTTCAAAAATTAATAAGGGTGTAGTTGGGGAAACTTTTAATTTAATTCAATTCTAAACATATACCAAACATAGTTTGGGAATTCCATTCATTTATTTCTAAAGATTGAATATGACTACCAAACATAGGAATTCATTTGATAATGAATTCTACACAGTAATTCATTTTAAAATGAAATGAATTCTCAGTTCATTTGGTACCAAACGGTCTGTAAGTTGTCATATAAACCGCAACACTCCCCCTCAAGCTGAGGCGTGAATGTCATGAATGCCCAACTTGGAAGCAAGGTAAGTAAACTGCTCGCTACCCAAACCTTTCGTGAACACATCGACAACTTGATCACTAGGATCGATGTCCTTAGACACCACACGCTCTCGCAATCCATTTCCACATGCTTCATGCGCTCGTGGAAAACTGGATTTGCTACAATGTGCAACACCGCTTGATTATCACAATACAACGCAGTAGGTGCATTAAGATGCACACCTAACTCATGCAACAACCAAAGTAACCAGATTAATTCACTTACTATAACTGTCACCGACCTGTACTCAGCTTCTGGCGATGACCGTGCCACCACGGACTGCTTCTTGGTTCGCCAAGATATGGAACTACGCCCAAGCTGAATAAAGTACCCAGAAGTTGAACGATGTGTCTCCTGACAACCACCCCAATCTGCATTTCAGTAAGCAGTTAAAATTGGACTGCTGTGAGATGGGAAAAACAAACCACTCCCAGGAGCGTGTTTCAAGTAACGAAGAATCTTATATGCAACCTCCATGTGTTTTTGTCTAGGCGGGTGCACAGCCTTACTCAGTATGTTAACCGCATACGTGATATCAAGTCGAGTGACCGTGAGATATAGCAGTCTCCCAACTAATCGTTTGTATGTCGATGGATCATGAGCTGTCGAACCCTCCACACAAGTTAGATGATGATTTTGTTCAATAGGAAAGAACAAGGCTTGACCCCAAGAGCACCAGAATTGCTGAGAAGGTCCAATGTATACTTTCTCTGCGACAATGAATCCCATGACGCGACCTCGCAACCTCGATACCCAGAAAGTATTCCAAAGGACCTAAATCTTTGATGCTGAACTCCTTCTTCAAGAACACTTTGACCCGTTCAATAACTTCCCAACTATCTCCCCCTAGTACTATATCATCGACATTGATGAGAGCGAAAATGAATACCCATGCTTCCGATATAAGAACAAAGAGTGATCAGCCCGTGAACAACTGAAACCAAACGATACAAGAGCCATGGTGAACTTTTTATACCAGTTCTGTGATGCCTAACGCAACTCATACAATGACTTGCGAAGACGACATACTCGTGTGTCCTCCGGTCGAGCAAAACCATCAGGAACGCACATATAAACTTCTTCATCAAGATCTCTCTAAAGAAAAGCATTGTTCACGTCCAGCTGGTGAAGGAACCAAATGCGTTGTGCCGCAAGAGCTAAGACAACTAAATTTGCGACCGGCACAAAAGTTTCATGAAAATCAATCCCCTCCTTTTGTGTGCACCCCTGTGCAACAAGACGAGCTTTGAACCTTTCAATACTGTCATCGGGACGGTATGTAATCTTAAATACCCACTTCGAACCAATAAGTTTCTTTCACGGGGGCAAGTGTTGTAACTCCCATGTGTTGTTAGCAACAAGGGCATCAAACTCCTGCTGCATATCTTCTCACCAGCACGCATGGATAACAGCTTCAGAAAACGTGCGAGGCAATACATGACGTGTAAGAGCGGCCGCTAATGCACGATAACTTGGGTGCATACACGAAGAAAGTAGGGTCGCTCTATCTAAATTAATCAAGCTCAAGTAGCGAGAGATACCTAAAACGAGAGCGACCCTTAGACACACGGCTCAAAAGGGTTGACTAAGGGATAATATGATCGGGTTGGTCAAATTTTGGGTCGAGGGCTAATCTTGTGCCTCCATCTTCCTCACTAACAACAACGTGAATGCTACACATCATGTAAAGGGTTATCTATCGCACAAGAACAAAACGAACGACACAAGTCTCACATGGCTACCTAGGTGCTCAATCATTCGTTCTAACTCCCTAAACTCGA
The DNA here is from genome assembly GCA_946122785.1 of Linum tenue. Classification (NCBI taxonomy): domain Eukaryota; kingdom Viridiplantae; phylum Streptophyta; class Magnoliopsida; order Malpighiales; family Linaceae; genus Linum; species Linum tenue. The sequence continues at coordinate 30,511,949 of CAMGYJ010000011.1, forward strand.
TGCCTATGCAACTGTGAAAAACAAGTAATTGATTCAAAACATCTATCGGTTCACGAACACTTGAGAACCGAACCTATGCACAAACCTAATACATGTCTCAGTCATCATAAAAGGTTGCACACCATCACAAGCAAATCATCCATAGACGATACTAATAATGAAGAGATTCAAAACAACAAAAGTGCCACTATGATCATGCAAATGTATAAGTTGTTATGCTTGGAGCCCTCAAATTTTTAAAAAAATTTGGCATACAACAAGGCTCCAAGTCTCAAAATCACACCAATCATTCACACACACAAGCATAAATAGGTGTCAAAACAGAACCCGACCCGACTAACCCGCCCAACTAACCCGACCCGCAACCCAAATTGACTAAAAGTCAATGACCCGCAACCCGCCCGACTCTTGACCCGATTAACCCGTAACCCGAATAACCCGCAACCCGATTAACCCAAACCCGATTAAACTCGTAACCCGATTGACACGAACCCAATTGGCCCGAACCCGACTGACCCATAACTCGTCCGATTGACCCGAATAATTACTAAATTATATAAAATTTCAAAATGAAATTTGTTTGTTGTAAGACTAAGTAAAACTATTTTATCATTTTATAAATGAAAGTTCAAAAAATGATATTGAGTTGAAATTATGTATTTTTAATAAAAGAAAGAAGAGAAAGAAATAAGGTGGAATTTTGATGCTTTGGTTTATAGGAATAGAAAGAAGTGCGAAATTTTGGTGTTTTCAACTTTTTGGGGGGAAAAAGAGAGAAATTTAGTTCTTAAATTTTTTGAAAAAGAATGAAGATAGAGTTTTGGTGTTTTGGTTTATAGGAAGAGAAAGAAGTGGAAAATATTGGTGTTTTCAAGTTTTTGGAGAAAGAAAAGAAGGAAATTTGGTGTTTCAAATTTTGGGAAAAGAAAGAAAATGGAATTTTGGTGCTTTGATTTATAGGAAGAGATAGGAAGAGAAAGAAGTGGAAAATTTTGATGCTTTCAACTTTTTGAGGAAAAAAGAAGAGAGAGATTTGGTGCTTCAAGTTTTGGTGATTTTGATTTATCGGAAGAGAAAATGGTGTGAAATTTTGATGTTTTTTATTTATGGAAATATAAATTAGGGTAAAATTTTGTGTTTTCATTTTCTTAAGAGAAATAAGAGAGAAAATTTATCAAAATGTTTACATATGATGGTTTACGAGTTTAATTAATTATCGATTTGATTATCACAATGGTTACATATGATGATTTAGAAGTGTAACATTTAGTGACTAAAATATTGTCTACACTCTATAAAAAATCTTATTATAGTTTTTAGGCGTGACTAATTTGATAAAGTAGATTTGAGAACATGTAAAGAGTTATCCTATCTCAAATGCATATTATTTTACATTTAGGTGGGAAACTTAATCTTACTTACTAATTCTCCCACCTCGTTTTCATTTAGGTGGGAAACTTCCCCCCTCATTTTGATATCTTCATCCCAACTTTTCACTTCTCCAATATTTACCTCCCCAGCTTTCGTTCTTCTCATTCCCCCCAATTTGATCTACCAACGTTTTAATTCCTTTATTAGTAAGCCTGATTTCCATCTCTCATAAATTGTTGTTTATAATATTAGTGTCTTGACTAGATTTTGTATATGGATATAAATTAGGATTATTGATTAACAACGACTTGCAAAAATTTTCCATGAACCTTGATTCATATATTTTTTTGTTAAACAAAAAGTTTATACTTCACTGAGAATTAAACTTGTAATTTTTATATATATATATATATAATTTATGTGTTTTTTGTGTTTTTTTGTTACTCAATTTTGCTTCCCGTTGCATTGCCGCCCAATTTCTTCATTCCTGCTCCAAAAGGCCGCCCAATTTTTGTTTGGATTGATCTATATTTCCGCCCAATTTTCGTTTGGATTAATCTATATTACCGCCCAAAAATGTTGAGATAAGAAATAAGTTGGTTTGCTAATAGTGTCTATTGGTTGCAAATGTTGATATCACCATTACTATTATCTAGTGCATTTTACCAATTATGATTAATTGCATGACAAGTTTGCAAATCATACAAATTGATTCAACATTTTGACTAGTTTTTTTTTCAAATTAAGTATATATATGAATATGAGGTAGAAATAAGTTGGTTAAAAATTGTGAAAAATATTTTAAATTAGTGTAATAAAATGTGTAAGTTGGTAGCGAGGAAGGAGTAAGTAACTCGATGCGCTGTCCCGAACAACCCGCAACCCAATCCGCCCGGAACCCGTCCGACCTGTAACCCAATGAACCCGCAACCCGATGAACCCGCAACCCGATTAAACCACAACCCGAGTGAACCCAACCCGAACCTGCCCGATTGACACTTATAAGCATAATGGACTACCCCCCCCCCCCCCACTTAAGCTCGACATTGCACTCAATGGCGTAAAATAAGGAGGTAGAACGATGTTAGCGGACAAGTTGTGAATGTTGGTGAGCGGGAGCGGAAGGCAGGTGAGATCCGGAAGAGCAAGGTCACGTCCAAAACACCACCAAAATCTCTTCAAATGGTCATCTTATTGAAGCAAAAAGAAATAAACCGATGGTTGTTGGGTTACTTCCACCAACCGCTTCTTTAACGTCGTGAGCCAGACGGTAGCTCTTCAAGTTTCAGTCTACCCAAGAACCTCCTTGAAGTTGAGGTTCTCGTCGGTTAGGTAATGTTTCAAGTCACAAGTTTTGGACGAATTCATGATTGAGGGCTTATGAACTTGAGTTGTCATGAGGCTCCACCCACGAGACCTCTTCTTCTTTTCTTCTTCTCCCTTCTCTTTGCCCCATACCATGTAGTGCAACCTCGATCAACTTCCATCACATCCACCAAGAGGGATCGCCGATGGTTTGGCTTTGGCTTGGCAAAGAGCCGCAAACAGGTCCTTCTCGAGTAGCGCATCAAGGTCGGGTGGAAAGCTTTTATAGCACTTGTAACTTGTAGAAGCTTCATCTACCTCGACCTCGTCCTCTTTTTGGACAGCCTAGTTATTCTGCTAACTTGAAGATTCGTTAGTATATACTAACTAATATCCAAGTCTGTTGAGTATCTAGATGCCACAGACTAGTATTAAAAACACCACAAACTAGTATCCAGATAGCAGATACCAACTAATATCCACAATCAACCAACTAGTATTCAATATGGATACTCTTATGTGTTATCTGGATACTAATTATGTGCTATATGGATACTATTGTGTGTTGTCTAGATATTAATTTGTGAATTTGGGATAATAGTTGATTCATGGTGGATATCAATTAGCAAAATTTGAATACTAGTCCGTGCTCTCTAGATAATTTATTACTTGGATACTAGTTCATGTATTTTGGATATCAGTTATTATCTGCTAACGAATCTTCAAGTTAGCAGATTAACTTCCCCCCTTTTTGGACATCCTTGCATCTTCAACCTCAACCTCCCTTCCTTCTTCAAAATTTGATTCCTCCCCTTGGGAACAATCAAGATCTTCATTTTCTTTAATGCTCTCTTCCTCCTCTTCAACGCTCACCTCTTTCTCCTTTCCATTCATGTCTTCAAGTACGGTTTGGAGGGAAAGATGTCATGCAAGATCATAGAAAGGATTCTCCTACTCCTCCACACTCGTGACTTGGTCTTCAAATTTTCTCTTGAGAAGGGAAAAAGTGATGAGAGTAGTCAATGCAACATTCTTGTTCATCCTCACCACGGGAGCTCTCCGAGGTGAGTTCGTCTTGCTCCACACGGTTGTCATTGATTAATCCTTCAACCTCCTCTTTCTCTTTCATTGATGAGAAGCGATAGCTTGCACAAGTTCGTGTCACCTTCTCTTCAAGTGTCAAACCGGGTGGAGGGAGAGGTTGGAAATCCGTGTTGGAGCTTGTTCTTTCAAATTTCTCCATGGAAAGCTCCAACTTAGACTTCACTTCGGGTTGGGGGAGATCCAAGTTTGAGCACCCTTCATCGGTGCCTCGAGCAAAGCGCTCCACCATGAGCTCCAATTGGCTCTTTGGCTTCGGTTGTGGAGTGGCAAATGGTCTTGAGGATTGTCCCATGAAAGTTTCCATTGCCAACTCCAACTGGATTTCTCCTCGACTTGTGGAGGGAAATCTTCTTTATATGGGGAAGCCTCTTCATATCCCCATTGGTAGGAAGGTTGATCATAGAACCCGATTCCTTGGCTTCCACCCTCTTGGTTGTCCCATGAAGCATCGGGGTTCGGGTGGTGGTGGATACCCCCATATGTTGTAGAAGCTATTGGGATCCATGATTCAATCTACAGTGACAAAAACACAAATATAAACCACCCTTCAAGTGAAGAGTGGATAAACAAAACACAAAATGCCTAAAGTAAAGACCTAAGCCTTTTCCAAATAACCTAGAATGGCTCCCCGGCAACGGTGCCAAAAACTTGACTCGTTCCAACTTCCAACTACAAATCTCGATCGATGGACAAGCATAACCGGCAATTTACAAGGTGTGGGAGCTCTCCTAGGATAGTGATTAGGAAAACTAAACTAACTAACCTAGACTAACCACTAATCTAGCTATTTACAAGGTGTGGGAGCTCTCTTGGGTTAAATCCTCATATTTCTGTCCTTTGGATCGTTGTTGAGTATCCTCCTAGCTCAATCAACTCAAATACTCTATTGTTAGGAGATGGACTCCCTCGGGAATGACCCAGAACGACGAATCAATGAATGGGGTATGCTTTATTCAACCTAGATCAACCCTATATCGTAGGATATTGATGGAATTGACTCCCTCGGAAATTACCCGGAAGATATAAGGCGAGTAGTGACCCCAAAGATGCCAAGAATGGGCTCTAAGGGGATTTTCTCCCTCCTAGATCAAAAGCTTGATGCATGAAAATGGAAACCAAACTCATGTCATTCATGAAACCTTCCATCAATTAAGTAAAATCATCAATCAAACATGGAATTTATCACATACATTAACAATGAAACAAAATATAGACCTAGGGTTCTTAAACCCAAGAGAAGAGAGTGAGTTTCTAGAGAGAGAAGAGATAAATTACAAATTGGAGCCCAATATTTCTTCTTCTTCTAGGCTTGATTCCTTGATTCCAAGCTTGATCAATTCCTTCAATTAAGCTCCAAGATCACTCAATAACTCACTGTCTCTCTCTAGAACTCCCCTTCAGTGTTTTGCATCGAAACCCTAGAGAAAGAAACTAATTCCTCTCCAAAAACCAGCTCTCATTTTCTCTCCCCGCTGTTATCATTATATTTGCCCGACAGTGCCCAATTCACGGTGTGGGGCTTCAGTTCACGGTCATAGGGATCGTGAACTGACTTGAGTCCAGTGAGACGCGAAACAGCTCTAGAAATTGGCTACTTCACGGACTGGGGCTGATTATCACGGTCTTAGGACCGTGATAAATGAGTCCAGACTGTGAAGTCATGCACTTCACTCCCTGGGGGTGATTTTCACGGTCTAAGGGCATGACATTTGCCTCCAGCCCGTGAATAGTGCTCAGCCTCCACTTTTTGGCTCGTTTTGACCTCCGAATAACTCGAAACTCGTCCTGGACCTACTGATAGACCGATAATTATACATACTTTCACCCCTATTCTGGAGCCGTTTGTGCTGAGGAATCTCGTGTTTTAAGCCGATTTTACGCTAGGTTGTGTGTTTGTGTCATATTTCAGGTCCCGGCGTTGGAATCGAGGCGGAGAAACGAGTTCTGGGTCGAAAGGAGCCGAGTTGGGACTAAGGGGGCTGCAGGAGGAAAAATACCCGGTCGGATGGCAAAATACCCGACCGGGTATTTATCGTTTTCGGCACCCGTGAGAAGCAGAAGGGGGCCCGGGCGATGGACTAAAATCCCCGGTCGGGGATTTTCCCCTTTAGTGAAACGGCGCGTTTGGACAATACCCGGTCGAACCCAAAAATACTCGACCGGGTATTTCGACCGGGTATCGCGAGGGCAGCTGATAAAAGAGAAAGAAGGCCAATTTTCAAAGGATTCGAGTTTTTGAGAGACAGAGCGGTTCCTAGAGAGAGGCGACGAACAAGAGTCTCCAAGTGCCCTAGCTTGATCTTCAACACCATTGGAGCTTGGCTTGAGCTTGGAGAAGTGCCGATTCAACGTCCAGGAGCATAAATCCATCTTCACAGTATGATTTCCGCGTCTGATTCTGCTTTTGCTTCTCTCTCCATGGAGTAGTTCCCCCATTCATCTGGGTGTGGGAAACCCTAGATCTGTATGTTAGGTTTGATTGTATGAACCCAAGTATTGATTCTATGATTTTGATTATATTCGATTGAGGTTTGAATGATTGAATGACTTGAATCCTGATCAAATTCCTGTTGTTTCTGCTTTAACCTAGAATGATAATATCTGCCTAGGTTGATAGAGTATCCTTAATCGAAGGTAGTGAATTGGTGACTTTAGTCGAGGAGCCAATTCACTGTTCTGTACCGAATTCCATTCGGTAGTGGAGGTTTTGTTCATAGGGCCTCAATCTGTTTACTCCGTTGTAGGTTAGTCGCCAGCTAGAGACTCAGATTGAGAGGGTCTGAAGACCTTTAGTCAAGACTTCAGACTGTTTGAGAACCTTCCGCAGTATAACTATCATAGAAATTGAACTTGGTAATTACAATTCGGCTTAACTGCAGTCTAGGGGGAACCATATCCGGGTGACCTCTCTTAACCTGAAAACAACTGTTTAGTTGCTTTGCTTGCTTGTTAGTTTAGATCTTCACTAAAGTTTCATTGCTAGATAATACGAATTCACTGAGTAGTCATCACATCTAGGACCCGGGTTGACATTAAAACCCAACCTGCTATACTACGCTTTAGGAAGTGGTTACACTTGGCCAATTTCTAGAGTGACAGTAACAGCGAGTCAAGTTTTTGGCGCCGTTGCCGGGGACGACTTGGTTGTTGAAGAAAAGTGATTTCTGTTACTTTAGCATTTTCATTTTTGCATTGAGTTTTTGTTTTTCCCACTTGTGCCTTCACGGGTTTGCATTGCTTGATTGTGTGCAGATAGTGCATGACCCGTAGCCAGTCGGGAGGTTTACTGCCGTTGAATCCTGAGATTGAGCGCACCTGCAAACAACTTCAGAGACAACAGCAAGCTAGACTGGCTACGGTGGAGCGCCGAGACGGCCATTTGACCAGCGACTCCGAGGACGAGTACGAGATGGAAGGCGATCAGAACCCACCTCCTCAGAACCAGATCCTGGGGAACGACCAACACCCCCAGGGAGCTGGGCACCATCATCATCCACCACCACCGGGTCCCACCCTGGAGTACTACTATACTCCACGGATTGCTGACATCCGCCCGGTCATCCTCTATCCGCCCATTCCTGCAAACAACTTCGAGATCAAGCCATGCTGGATTCAGCTCATCACATCCTCTATCCAGTTCCATGGCTTGAAGGATGAGGAAGCCCGGGCACACCTTTCCCGTTTTCTGCAGCTGACGAACGGGTTCAAGCTGAATGGTGTTCCGGATGATGCAATCCGCCTTCACCTCTTCCCCCATTCTCTGGCGGGGAATGCTAAGAGGTGGTTGGAGACCCAGCCCCCACTGTCCAATACTTCTTGGGACGATCTGGCGGATAAGTTCGTGCACAGATACTATCCGGCATCGAAGACTACAGAGATTCAGCGGGAGATCACTCACTTCCGCCAAGAGCCAGATGAGTCCCTTCGTGATGCATGGGAGCGGTACATGGGATATTTCTGGCAGTGTCCCCATCATGGCTTCAGCGATGCTTTCACAGTAGGGAACTTCTACAGTGCCCTCACCCCAAACAGCCAGAGGGTGATCGAGTCCCTATGCCCAGGAGGGGATATCCTTACTAAGACTCCACTCGAGCTGAACCAGATGATCAGTACCTTGGCTGCCCGAGATCATTCCTGGGGGCAGAACAACAGAGGCAGGAATTCCCGGGATCGAGGTGTGCATGCTATGGAGGCCAGATCCGGGTTAGAGCAGCAGGTGGCTGAGTTGGTGCAGACGTTGAAGCAGCCCAACAGTCTTCTTCCGGGCCGAGGTGTAGCTACGCCTCCAGTAGCTCAGTGTCAGTGGTGTGAGAGCCCAAATCACCTGGTGGAGGATTGTCAATCTATGAGGGAGTCCTCCACTCCCCAAGAGCAGGTGGCCTTCATCGCCAATGCTCGGCGCCTCGACCCATACAGCAACACCTACAATGAAGGATGGCGCCAGCATCCCAACTTCGCCTGGAGCAGCAACACCAACAAACCACCTGGTTTCCCAGCACCAGCAGGTGGTTTTCAGCAGAGGCAGCCCTTCCAGGATAGGCAGGGGCCACCACCACAGCAGTAGCCCTACCAGCCTAGGCAAGGGCAGCCATTCCAGCAGGCTCAGCGTCAGTATGCCGAGCCAGCAGCAGCGCCAGCTCCCGATAATCAGATGACCGAGCTGAAGAACATTTTGGCAGCATTCATGACCACCAGCCAGGCAAGTTTCACGAGGATGGATCAGACCATAGCTTCACTGGAGGCAGGCCAGAGAACCCTGAAGGCAGGACAGAGGAACCAGGGTGCCATTCTGCAAGATTTACAGAACCAGGTTGGCGCCATAGCTCGCCAGATTACTACTCGGGCCCCGGGGACTCTACCTGCCACCACCATCCCTAATCCACGGGACCCGCACGAGCAGCTGGGTGCCATTTTCACCAGGGGCGGCAGGGCTACATCAGCTGATCCTGCCCCGACCAGGCAGGAGGAACCATTACCTGCTTCAGCACTTCCAGCCGGTGATGCAGAAGTGCGGGTGGAGAAGGAAGCCCCTGCTCCCAAGCCACAACCAGTGGTGAAGGAGCACGTACCCCAGCTTCCCTTCCCCACTCGCCTTCACAAAGACAAGCTGGAGACTGAGTTTGCCAATTTTATGGCAATGTTGAAGCAGCTCAACATCAGCATACCATTTGTGGAGGCCCTGTCGAAGATGCCCAAGTACGCGAAGTTCATGAAAAATCTCTGCACCAACAAGAAGAAACTTGGGGATCTCTCGACAGTGCTGCTGAGCGAGGAGTGTTCTGCCATCCTGCAGAACAAGCTGCCCGAAAAGCGCAAGGATCCAGGGAGTTTCACTATCCCTCTTACTATTGGCAGCATGCATGTAGGAAAGTCCTTGGCGGACCTAGGCGCTAGCATTAATGTCATGCCCTATAAACTGTTCAAAAATCTAGACCTAGGTGAACTTAGCCCTACTAGGATGAGCATTTAGCTAGCTGATCGTTCCGTGGTGCATCCTAGGGGTATCGTAGAAGATCTGCTTGTTAATGTGGGTGCATTCACATATCCTATTGATTTTGTTATTCTGGATATAAATGATGATGTGGATGTGCCTTTAATTCTGGGTAGACCATTTCTTGCCACCGCCAAGGCATTGATTGATGTGCATGATGGTAAACTGATTCTGCGTGCTGGGAATGAACAGGCTATTTTTTCTGTGACTGAGTTTGATCATTGTGCTATGATTGCTGTCACACCGGTGCATGCTATTTCTGACCAGATACACGAGCCTGTCGTGTATCCTTCTGCACCTCTCATTTTGCAGGATCCTCCTCTCACCCCTTCGCCGCCACTCACTCCAGCCTCACCGCCGAATAAAAAGATCAAGGAGGAGTGGCGGCCGAAGCCGCAGGTTGCTAAGCCGGCACGGAAGAAGAGTGGAGACCACTATGAGCTGGTCCCACCCCCTGCACCACGACCACCCTGGCCATCCGAGTACTCACTCGCCTGCATCTTGCCGGATGGCCAGGTCGAGCTGACCACTGCTGGTGGTTGCAACCGTTGGGTGCACGGTCACCACCTGAAGCTGTACCTGAAGAGCGACGTGGATCCGCTCTTGGAGGCACCTGTTCCTGCACCTCCCTGAGTATCCACCATGGGCGTCCAGCTAAAAGACGGTAAAGAAGCGCTTGTGGGGAGGCAACCCCACCATGGTTTGACTTTCTTTCTTATGTTTCGAGTCGGATTGCGATTTGGTTTTGTTTTGGTTTGTTTCCTTTGTTCTGGATGATGTCTTATTGGGCTGACATCGGACCTAACATATTCTGGTTGAGGCCTTCTGTTCCCCTTGAGCTGTGATGTGTTCCCGACTGGTCCATTTCCAGTCTTCTGCAGTCCGTGCATACCGGTAACATCGTTCCCCTTTCCTTCCCTCTTCTCCATTGAGGGCAATGTCGATCTTAAGTGTGGGGGGGATGTTTATCTTTTGACTGCATTAGCTCTGTTTGTGTGCTTGGAGCCTAGTCCACTGTCTAAATTTTTAAATTTGAGGGCTCCAAGTACGTGTCCCTTGCAATTGCCTGCTCAGTATGCTTTGAATTGACAGTCTCTGTAGTGATTTGCAACCTAGGGAGGTAGTGTAGCACTATGGAGGATGTTGATGCATTTAAGAAGTCTCATTTCTTCTTCATATTGTGTTGGTTGATTGAGTGAATTAGTGATCTTAGGACCCTTGAATGGTGTGGTGTCGTGGACTCTCTGCCTGTCATGGACTCTTGTATCATGTCTGAATGTAACAGGTGCTCGTAATGCGCTTTAAAATAACGTCTCCCGTGCGAATAGGGCGAAAGTGTGTAAGGGGAGACGGGAATCCGTTCCCAATTTCCACCTACTACCTCCAGCCCCCTTACATGTCTTTCCCCCGCACGAGGCTCGAGACACCCGCTCCTGGCATGGCCGGTAAGAGCCGGGCTCCCGCAAAACCTTTGCTAGGTGGGAGCCCCCGTTTTCTGCAGAAACAGGTTGGAACCCGTGAAAAACAAAACAGAAAAACAGAAAAACAAGCGAAAAGAATAAAGAAAAGGGTTCCAACCATGTTCACAAAGAAAATCGAGCACCTTGAGTTAATGTGAGTCCATGATCTTTTGTTGTGAGAGTCTCTTCATCCACGATTCATTTGTCCTCTGTTCACTATTTGCCATGATGCCGATTCGAGACTAGCGTTCTCGCCGAAGAGGCTATGAGATGACTTGTGCGTCGGTTGACCTCGTAAGCTGCTAAATGATCTAGGACGTCCGCTACCTACGATCGAGGTTGTTTGTTGCTATAGAGGTCTGGAGAGTTGCATTGGTTTGAGTTAGGTTTGCTTGGGGACAAGCAAATGGTTAAGTGTGGGGGAGTTTGATAGACCGATAATTATACATACTTTCACCCCTATTCTGGAGCCGTTTGTGCTGAGGAATCTCGTGTTTTAAGCCGATTTTACGCTAGGTTGTGTGTTTGTGTCATATTTCAGGTCCCGGCGTTGGAACCGAGGCGGAGAAACGAGTTCTGGGTCGAAAGGAGCCGAGTTGGGACTAAGGGGGCTGCAGGAGGAAAAATACCCGGTCGGATGGCAAAATACCCGACCGGGTATTTATCGTTTTCGGCACCCGTGAGAAGCAGAAGGGGGCCCGGGCGATGGCCTAAAATCCCTGGTCGGGGATTTTGAGATCAGACCGGGGATTTTCCCCTTTAGTGAAACGGCGCGTTTGGACAATACCCGGTCGAACCCAAAAATACTCGACCGGGTATTTCGACCGGGTATCGCGAGGGCAGCTGATAAAAGAGAAAGAAGGCCAATTTTCAAAGGATTCGAGTTTTTGAGAGACAGAGCGGTTCCTAGAGAGAGAAAGCGACGAACAAGAGTCTCCAAGTGCCCTAGCTTGATCTTCAACACCATTGGAGCTTGGCTTGAGCTTGGAGAAGTGCCGATTCAACGTCCAGGAGCAGAAATCCATCTTCACAGTATGATTTCCGCGTCTGATTCTGCTTTTGCTTCTCTCTCCATGGAGTAGTTCCCCCATTCATCTGGGTGTGGGAAACCCTAGATCTGTATGTTAGGTTTGATTGTATGAACCCAAGTATTGATTCTATGATTTTGATTATATTCGATTGAGGTTTGAATGATTGAATGACTTGAATCCTGATCAAATTCCTGTTGTTTCTGCTTTAACCTAGAATGATAATATCTGCCTAGGTTGATAGAGTATCCTTAATCGAAGGTAGTGAATTGGTGACTTTAGTCGAGGAGCCAATTCACTGTTCTGTACCGAATTCCATTCGGTAGTGGAGGTTTTGTTCATAGGGCCTCAATCTGTTTACTCCGGTGTAGGTTAGTCGCCAGCTAGAGACTCTGATTGAGAGGGTCTGAAGACCTTTAGTCAAGACTTCAGACTGTTTGAGAACCTTCCGCAGTATAACTATCATAGAAATTGAACTTGGTAATTACAATCCGGCTTAACTGCAGTCTAGGGGGAACCATATCCGGGTGACCTCTCTTAACCTGAAAACAACCGTTTAGTTGCTTTGCTTGCTTGTTAGTTTAGATCTTCACTAAAGTTTCATTGCTAGATAATACGAATTCACTGAGTAGTCATCACATCTAGGACCCGGGTTGACATTAAAACCCAACCTGCTATACTACGCTTTAGGAAGTGGTTACACTTGGCCAATTTCTAGAGTGACAGTAACAGCGAGTCACCTACCCACACGTGCTATGACCTGAAATATAACAAGACAAACTCAACCTAGCGTAAAATAGGTCAAGGGACGATGAATATGAAGTCAAACAATCAAGAAATGAGGGCTAAAATATGTGTAATTGAGCCCGAATCAACGACCCCATTCTGTTGCGGCGTATCAGTACACGAGGTTTGTATCACAATCCCCTCACTCTCGTAGTACTATTTAAGAACATTAGTTTGAAACTGCATAACATTATCCGCCTGTATACGAACAACAGAAGAACTATACTGACATTTAGCCTATTGACAAAACATCATCAAATAGCCAGCAACTTCCGACTTGTATCAGAGAAGTTATACCCAGACAACACGTGAAAAGTCATCCACTAGAGTAAGAAAATAATGTGCACCACTCAACGACGGGTCCTTATAGCCACCCCAAATATCAACATGAATCAACTAAAAAGGATGCGAAATCTTAATAGAACTGAACGAGAAAGGACTACGTGTATGTTTAGCTCGTAAACAAGAGGAGCAACAGTCCATAATAGACTGTTTAGAACTTGAAACAAAAGGCAACAGTGACAACTTCTCCATGGACGGATGACCCAAGCGAGCATGCCACAACAAAGCTGACGAACGATACTCTCGAGTGGCGGCATGGACAAAAGCTTCCCTTACGTCATCAAATTAGCGAAGATAATATAAATCATCACGTTGTTGGCCCATACCAATCATCTTCTTGCAACACAAGTCCTGTAGAATGCAGAAATCATGAAGGAAGATCAGAGCGATGGGAAACTCTTAGTGAGCCAACTTATCGATAATAGATTACACTTGAACTCCGGAACCAACAAAACACGGGGCAAAATCATCCTGTTACTCATGCACATAGACCCAACTTGAGCAACATTAACCGAGACTCCAATAGGAATCCCAACCCACAGATCAAACGGTTGATAAACATAAGAAAGAAGAGACACATCGTGAGCGATGTGCTCATTACAACCGGAATCCAAAACCCACGAAGAAGAATAAGAGAAAATACTGCTAAGCTTGGTTGCTGAAGCTTCCAGCGTGAATGAAGACCCGACCAAGAAATCCCTTAGTCCGGCGACCAGACTCTCACCAACCTCTACAACAGCTGCCTTAGGAGTCGTCTTCAGGCGATCCGATCCTTTCTTCCTCCCCGCGCCGTCCGGTTTATAAGGCGGACGATCAGGCCATCCAATAAGGTCGAAACATCGATCCTTGAGATGGCCAGTTTTCCCACAATGTGTGCACTTATGACGACCATGACCATCAGAAGTAGACTCCCCATTAGCCATATCATCATGAACAAGGAAGGCGGCAGCTTCAGGACTAGGACGATTACTAACCGCAAGACGACGCTGATGAGCATCATTCGAAACAAGTTGGTAAGCTTCCGATAATGTGGGCAGTGTCTTCATAGAGAGAACTTAAGTCTTGACGGTGGAGAAGGAATCATCAAGCCCCATCAGAAAGTCATAGAGGCGAAACTTTTCCTCTCTCTCCTGATTCTTACGTTCGGTGCCACAAGAACACTGACCACACATACAAGAGTGAAGCGGAGTCATGGACTGTACCTCATACCATAGATTACACAGTTGATTATAGAATGCGGGGACAATTAACTTTTCTTGAGGCATTGGCGAGGCTAGGTGAGAAGATGTGGGGTCCATGGACCCCACTTGGAAAATAAATATACCTTAAAAATAATGAAAATTTAAGATGAAGTTAGTAAGTTTTGAACCATGGACCCCATCTTCATAAGATGGTAATTTTACCATTGAGACAAACATCACATGTTATTAAGTTGGACCCCACTAAATTATATTTCTAGCTATGCCAATGTCTTGAGGAAGGCGACTAATACGATGATGGAGCTCGTATACCCGCGGAGCACTACTCTGAGCAAAATGCTCCTTCAAATCAACCCAAACTTCTCTGGTGGTGTGAGCATAACGAGTACCACGACAAACTTGTTTATCCATGGCCGAGGCCAGCCACCCCTTAACCATGGCATCGACACGACGCCAACTTCGCAGTTCAAGTGGATCGGTAGTTGTCGATCATGAATCCAATCAATATAATTAACCTCGTTCAACAATTCACCTACCATATTAGGACTATCGGATTGACTGATGAAATACGATGAGGTGAGATCGTTGTCAACCTTCGAAGAACCACCAGATGACCTGATGGGTGCCTTGTCGGACGCGGTCTCCTTCTTCTCATCGTCGCTCATCATGAACTAACAAATTGACGATCTTGATAGCTCGCATACCATGTAAAATAAATAGAACGCGAAAAATGAAATAACAGTATAACACGATCGATTTACGTGATATCCTCGTTCGATGTGAACGAGACTAATCCACGAAAAAGCTCCACAAGAGCTTCTCGGCTGAACTTTTATTAATCAACTCACACGCTCAACTTACTTGCTACAGCAGCATACAAGGAGAGTATATATACCTCAAGCCCTAACCCATACATCAATTACACCTAGGGTTCGGGTTAGGTAAAACTTCAGTTTACTACCACCAACAATAACTAATAACAATTAAGTCCAGCACTAAGTCATCATATAAACCGCAACACTGATGTTCATCGAATAAAACTCTGACAGCAGTGGACTATATGGTTCTTCGTATAGGGGGCCAACAAGATGGATCTAAATTAAAAGATCGATTTACCATTGGGTTTGTTTAAGGGTGTTTAAACGGATTGGTTACCGTGGTAACTATATTAACCGGCAGTGTTCGGTTAATTTGGTTTGGTTAATTTTGATAATTGGTTTGGTTTGGTTAAACGATTTAGTTTATGTGGTTTGGTTTGGTTTCAACACTGCTAACCAATGAAACCAATTAATCAATTAATTATACACCTAATATACAAAATTATTTATACTTCCAACCAACCAAACTTTCGTGATTCCCTATTTTATTTCCATGTGCATAACAAACCAAAGCATTATGGGTAAAAAATTAAATGTGCATCCTATTTACTAAACCAAAACATTTTGGGCAGCTACCAGACTTTATGATTACGTACAATACCGTGAAAGCCACCTCAAACTATGTATAGCTTAAGTGTTTTGTAGGAGAGCTTATATATAATGAATCATGGATGGTTAGCCATATTATTATTGTTTATATATAATGATAGTTTATGATAGTAATAATATATGGTTATATTTTATTCATTAACAAGATAATTATTTTCATGTAAAGTTATGTTATTTGGTTAATCCGATTAACCAAATCAATTAAACTTTGGTTTGGTTAATTTGGTTTTCATGTTAATTTGAACGGTTTGGATAAGATATTTTATTCCATGATTAATGGAATTTAGGCTTTATTAGTTTGGTTATTACCACGGTAACCATTTGAACACCCCTAGGTTTGTTAATAAATATTCACTTGTCAATAAAAACTTAGCATCGACTTCAAGCATCAGTTTGTTTCGTACACTCTAATTCAAGCAATACTAGTGTTCAAGTGTGGGATTCATATTCGTCATAGGAATCACATCACAAGCTAATATTGTCAATAATCAATTGATCTCAATTATTAGAGTTGTTGAAAATATTCAATTATGAATCCTGTTCCATTTACTTACAAATCTTAGACATACTACATTAACATTAAAACCCCATGGCACTTATTAAAGACACTTAGATTTCGTCCTTTCGTGCCAATATCAATCTTTTATCATTGACGTGTAAATAGTCAAAAAAAAAATTATAGGTGGTTACCAACTTTAATCTTACGACGCCAACATGTGGACAATAACACCTAAATGTTAAATTGACATCAGTCTTCTAGCATGAATAAAAAGAAACGTTGTGAATTAGCCCTAAAAACCAACTCCACCATACCCACACCAACTTATCTCATCTATCATAGTTAGCTGCAAACAAACACAACAATCATTATCTGTTTTTAGAACAATGCCATCAACATTCACAATCACAACATACTTTCATCTCGTTTTTACCCACCCATTTTATACCATTTCCCTTTTAAACAGCTGGTTCTTGTTAGTGGGCGGAGTTTAGTGAAATTGGGTTGACAGCTACCGGCGATTAATTAACCATTTATCATTGGAATCCCTTTGTTAAGAGGGTTGGACAGGGAGAAAGATTTAAGCTTTGCCTTAATATGTTATCTCATTTACCCCACCACTATAAAAGGTTTGATTTTTTATTTTTGCTGCTATAACTTCACCTTGACCATGCTTCGTAGGCTTCGGACTGGGCTCAGGCCTCTCAACTCCGGGTCTCGCCCCAACTACCAAGCCCGCGTCTGCGTGATTGGGTCTCCGTTTTATTTATTATTTCATTCCGGGTCCGCATCCGGATCCGGATCCGAATCCGGCTGCTCCACGCCTTTACTTCCTCCTCCTCTCTCCCAATCCCAATCCCCATTATCCAATCTCGATCACGGCCGTCGTCGTCGTCGTCTCCATTTTCCCTACCACTTCCTCTCCACCCTCCCGGCCAACAGCAACAATCCAGCCATGAACGGCGACGCCTCTCACTCCAAGAAGAAGCCGAAGCTCTCCCCGCCCGAAATCTCCGCCGAATTCTCCCACCACGACCCCGCCGTCGCCCGCATCAACAACGGCAGCTTCGGCTGCTGCCCGCGCTCCGTCACCGCCGCCCAGCGCGACTGGCAGCACCAGTTCCTCCGACAGCCGGACAACTTCTTCCTCAACCTCCTCCAGCCGGCCATCTCCCGCTCCCGCTCCCTCGTCGCGTCCCTCGTCAACGCCCCGCACGTCGATCAGATCTCCCTCGTGGACAACGCCACCACCGCCGCCGCCATCTTTCTCCAGCACTGCGCCTGGTCCTTCGCCGAGGGCCGATTCTCACCCGGCGACGCCGCCGTCATGCTCCACTACGCCTACGGCGCCGTGAAGAAATCCGTCGAAGCTTACATCACCCGAGCCGGAGGCCACGTCATCGAGGTCGATCTCCCCTTCCCCGTTAAATCCGAGGACGAAATCATCACCGAGTTCCGAAAAGCCCTGGCGAAGGGGAAGAGCGAAGGGAGGAAGGTGAGAATCGCGGTGATCGATCACGTGACCTCGATGCCGGCTGTTGTAATCCCAGTAAAAGAATTGGTCAAAATCTGCAGAGAAGAAGGCGTGGAGCAGGTTTTCGTCGACGCCGCCCACGGAATCGGGTGCGTGGACGTCGACGTGCAGGAAATCGGGGCCGATTTCTACACCAGCAACCTCCACAAGTGGTTCTTCTGCCCTCCGTCCGTCGCCTTCCTCTACTGCCGCAACCAATCGAACGCCGGCGGGGACACGCAGTTGCAGCTCCACCACCCGGTGGTATCGCACGAGTACGGGAACGGGCTCCCCGTGGAGAGCGGGTGGATTGGGACGAGGGACTACAGCGCGCAGCTGGTGGTGCCGTCAGCGGCGGAGTTCGTGGAGAGGTTCCCCGGCGGGATCGATGGAATCAAGGCGGGGAACCACTCGGCGGTGGTGGAGATGGGGGAAATGCTGGCGAAGGCGTGGGGGACGAACCTGGGATCGCCGCCGGAAATGTGCGGGAGCATGATCATGGTTGGGTTGCCGGCATGTTTGGGGATTGGGAGTGAGTCGGATTCGTTGAAGCTGAGGACCCATTTGAGGGATTGCTTTGCGGTGGAAGTGCCGATCTACTTCAACAAGCGCCGCCATGATCGTCGTGGAGAAGAAGAGGCAGGAGGGGTTATTACTGGGTATGTTCGGATTTCCTATCAGGTGTACAACAAGGTTGAAGACTATGAGAGATTGAGGGATGCTGTTGATAAGCTGGTTAACGATGGGTTCACCTGTGCTTCCCTTGTCGAGCCCGAATCGGATTGAGGCTGTGAGATCGATGGGAGAACTGCTGGGTGGTTTTGTTCTCCTGGCATTTGTAACCTTCTTGTGTTTTCATAGAGAAGTGATCAAAGTGGTAGCTCGGGGAAGGAGATAGGGAATAAGGGACTGTGGGGATGAATATGAATGAATGTGAGGAATGGAAGCCATCCTCAGTGAAGTCATATTAACGATACACATCCTGTATTGTAATGGCGGTTTCACGATTGTGTGTGTGAAATGTCAATTGAATTGAATTGAATTGGTGATGGTTGAAAAGGCTTGGCTGGGATGGTACGAGACAGGGGCAGGGATAAGGTTAGGTGGTTTAGGGTTGATTTTTGATTACCCTACTACTGCGGCCCTACATTGTCAAATGCCTTTGTTCATAACAAGGCTAGGGGGACAATCACCTCACTCTTATTTTGGGCAAATCAACTACATACTAGCAGGCAGCAGCTCTCGAGATCCAATCCAACCACGGTATTCACAGTATGTTGACAAACGTTCTCATAGGCGTTACACGGACATCTACATCTAGAAATGGCAATGGTGAGAGTTTGGTGTGGATTTCGCTAAATCATATCCATCCACATTTTTAATTAGGCAAATTTATAGAGGATTGTTATTTGCCGCCCGAGAAATTACTATTTGCCGCCCACAATTTTGGAACAAATTACTTTTTTATCCTCCAACAATAACTGTCATTCGCCAGCGACCAAACACAAATCTCCGCCGGCAGTCCTCAAACCCAACTCCTCCACGACCAAAACCTCATCTGCGATAGCTTCCCTCCATCGGTGGGGAATCCCCGCCGACCACAAAGAGATCCCTCCAACTACAAACCCAAGCGCTGTTAATCAAGGAAATAAAATTTGACAGGTTACGGTTTAATGAGATTAGAGTCAATCAAGGAAATGAAATTAGATGTGGGTTATGGAATTATATGTGTAATTAAGGGAAGACGTGTTAATCAAGGAAATTTTTTAACATTGTCAATCAGGAAAATGAAATTAGACGACTATTTCCATTTTGGCTCATTTAATTATTTCCATTATTATCGATGGTTGTTAATTAGGGAATTAAGGTATTTAATTAGAGAATTTTTGGGAAAGAAATCACCGTCGACAGGTTTGACGTCGGGAATCATACACAGACACCAGCCCGACGACGGTGGGAGGACCCGGTCCGACGCGAGAGGGAGGACCACGTCCGACGCCGGTGGGATGACCACGTCCGACGCCGGGGAGCGGACCCCGTCCGACGCCGGCGAGCGGACCCCGTCCGACGCCGGCGAGCGGACCCCGTCCGACGCCGGCGAGCGGACGGATATAAAAAAAAGAAGGTTGACCTAGTGCGGGACGCCGAGTTCCTTTCTTGACGGCGGCGGGAGGGAATGTAGAGCCGAAAACGTCAGTTATTGGGAGTGATTTGTTTCCACTATTTACCGAAGGTTGGTTTCCTTTTAATATAAGAGTGATTTGTTTTAATTAAGGAAATTTTCCCAGTTGTTAATTAGGGAACGGAATTAAATGTCAGTTATTGGGAGGTCAATCACTAATGATTTAGTAATCAATCAATAAATAGTTAATAACCATAATCAATTTTTGGACGCCGGCGACAGGTCCGAAGCTCGCCTTCCCTTCCTTCAATCTCCGGCGACTTGCCTTTTCCGGCGACGCTCCAAAACACCGGCGACCTCCATGACAAGCAGCAGACAGATATGTGAGATGATGTTCTTGACTTCTTTGAGTTAAAAGTTAAGATTGTGTACGTTTTAAAAATAGTAAAAAGGGTAAAATAGTCATTTTTATTGTAACTATGGGCGGCAAATAGTAAATCTTAGGGCGGCAAATAGCTATTCAGAATTTATAACCGTCTCATTACCCATGTGGGGTGAGGATTCTGACTCACTCCTACTGTCACTCTAGAAAATGGCCAAGTGTAACCACTTCCTAAAGCGTAGTATAGCGGGTTTGGGTTTCAATGTCAACCCGGGTCCTAGATGTGATGACTACTCAGTGAATTCGTATTATCTAGCAATGAAACTTTAGTGAAGGCCTAAACTAACAAGCAAGCAAAGCAACTAAACGGTTGTTTTCAGGTTAAGAGAGGTCACCCGGATATGGTTCCCCCTAGTCTGCAGTTAAGCCGGATTGTAATTACCAAGTTCAATTTCTATGATAGTTATACTGCGGAAGGTTCTCAAACAGTCTGAAGTCTCGACTAAAGGTCTTCAGACCCTCTCAATCTGAGTCTCTAGCGGGCGACTAACCTCCACCGGAGTAAACAGATTGAGGCCCTATGAACAAAACCTCCACTACCGGAGTAAAACCGGTACAGAATAGTGAGTTGGTTCCTCGACTAAAGTCACCAACTCCCTACCTTCAATCAAGGAAACTCTATTAACCTAGGCAGATATTCTCATTCTAGGTTAAAGCAGAAACAACAGGAATTTGATCAGGATTCATGCCATTCAATCATTCAAACCTCAATCGAATATAATCAATTCATAGAAATAGTACTTGGGTTCATACAATCAATCCCAACATACATAACTAGGGTTTCCCATACCCAGATGAATGGGAGAACTACTCCATGGAGAAAGAAGCAAAAGCAGAATCAGACGCGGAAATCATACTGTGAAGATGGATTTCTGCTCCTGGACGTTGAATCGGCACTTCTCCAAGCTCAAGCCAAGCTCCAATGGTGTTGAAGATCAAGCTAGGGCACTTGGAGACTCTTGTTCGTCGCTTTCTCTCTCTAGGAATTGCTCTGTCTCTCTAAAACTCGAATCCCCTCTCAATTTGGCTGAAATCTGCCTAAAAGGGCATCATTGGCCAAAGCACGGTCGAGGGCACGGCCGTGCTTTGCCTCAGCCCGCCCGTGTTTTGGATTTGGCTTAAAAACACGGCCACGGGCATCATGAAAACACGGGCGTGTTCTGTGCAAAACACGGTCGTGTTCTTTCTCAGGCCTGCCCGTGTTTTTTAGGTGGTTCAAGCCACCCTTGGGAAGTCTCGGCCATAAAAGCACGGTCAGGAACACGGCCGTGTTCTGAGGGCCTCCTGCCCGTGTTTTGGCCCTGGCTTGTCCAAACGACTTCCAAACGATCCGAAACTCGTGCTTGGCCTTCCCTTTGACGCCTGGGACCTGAAATAGGACAAAGTAGCACAACCCGACGTAAAATAGGCCAAAACACACAACCATGCTCCGCAAATGGATAAGAAATAGGGGTATAAAATCATGCAATTACATCGTTATCAAACTCCCCCACACTTAACCGTTTGCTTGTCCCTAAGCAAACCAAGTCAGACACCAGGTAAGCTCGAGCCATTTCAATCAAGCAGGCTTTAGGGCAAATCATATCGGCACAAAACACGTGGATCATACTGGCTTTCGATCATCAACACACGGCAACTCCAACGACGACCTAGACAACCACCACAGCTGACATTCGAATGCAATAAAGTTGAGCAAAGGAAGAGTTCCCTTCTGTTCACTAACCAACATAGACTTGACTCAACCACTTGTTCAAAACAGTCACTTCATGCATAAAGCTCAAGATATGAGAATTAAGACCGAGCAATCTAGGTCCTCACCGGGGTAAAGAGCATAGAGAAAATGAGAAAATGAATCGCTCACTCTCGACCAGTGGGGTCAAGACAAATTGATGCGAAAAATGCGCATGCTTATACTCTCAATCCCTAACGTCTCTTCACCATGAATGCGGCCTCTAAATGCTAGAGTTCACATAAGGGGGTGTCACCACTAACTAATCCGGAGGTCTTAGACACAGGTTCAAATGACTGGCTAGGGTCTTGGACATGGGGAAAATGCCTTTTAGGTGGTGGCAGTTATAGCACAAGGTTCCACATTTCCAGACCCAACAAAACCACAATCAAGCAAACCAGTAACTTTCGTTCTGCTATTCTGCATTAATCAAATTCTTCAAGGCACAAGAGCGAAGGAGGTTATATGAATGTTAGCATTTCCAAGCTAGACTGCTAGAAAACACTACTTAATGGGCACTATTCAGAATTTTGGTGGTGGCTCTCTTTTGCTTTCATTTTTTCTTTGTTTTTTTCTTTATTTTTTCTTTATTCATTCCTTAAGAGAACCACCACCTCTGCACATTTTTCAAACACACGCCCAGAGAGCATCATCGAGCTTGGTGGACCAATCTTTGCGGGACTGATCCACCGTTTTCTCCAGGATCCGCTTGAGCTCCCGGTTCGTCAGCTCGGCCTGGCCACTGGTCTGAGGATGATAGGCCACGGACACCTTGTGAGTCACACCATAGCGAGACAATAGTTTATCAAATTGGCCCTGGAAATGGGTGCCTCTATCGCTTATGATGGCTCTAGGTGTCCCGAACCGGGAGAATAACTGCTTCAAAAAACCACAAACACGTTTAGCATCATTGGTGGGCAAAGCTTGCGCCTCAGCCCACCTATAGATGTAGTCAACAGCAACCAGAATATAGGTGTTACCAAAAGATGGAGGGCAGGGGCCCATGAAGTCGATACCCCAGACATCAAAAATCTCACAAGTTATAAACACATTCTGGGGCATCTCATCACGGGCAGAGATGTTACCTGACCTCTTGCATCGGTCGCACCTGCGTGCGAAGGCGTCTGCATCCTTGAAGAGCGTGGGCCAGTAAAAGCCCGACTGGAGCACCTTCCTCGCCGTGCGGTTTCCTCCGTGATGACCGCCAGTAGGTCCCTCATGACAGTGAGATAGAATGCCCTCCATCTCACTCTCCATAACACAACGACGGATGATCCCGTCGGCTCCGATCCGAAAAAGATGTGGGTCATCCCAGAAGTAGTACTTCAGATCGGAGAAAAACTTCCTCTTGGCGTGAGTTGCCATCCCCTTTGGCAGCTGCTGGCCCACCAAATAGTTCGCAAAATCAGAGTACCAGGGGGTGACACTCTCCACCAAGCACATCATCATCAACCTCTCATCTGGGAAGGAGTCGTCAATCTCCTCCACGAGGTTGTCCGCAGGAGGTGCGTCCAACCGGGAGAGGTGATCAGTTGCAACATTTTCTGCTCCCTTCTTGTCCCGGATCTCAATATCAAACTCCTGCAGCAGTAAGATCCATCGTATGAGCCGAGGCTTGGCATCGGCCTTGCTCATCAGGTATCTAATCGCGGAGTGATCTGTGTACACGGTCACATGGGACAAGACCAGATAGGGGCGAAACTTATCGAAGGCAAACACCACCGCAAGCAGCTCCTTCTCTGTGGTGGTGTAGTTCTCCTGGGCATCATTCAGAGTCTTCGAGGCGTAGTAGATAGGTCGGAAGTGTTGATCTCGCCTCTGCCCCAAAACAGCTCCAACAGCAAAGTCACTGGCGTCGCACATCAGCTCAAATGGTAGGGACCAGTCAGGAACCACCATGATAGGAGCCTGGGTGAGCTTCTCCTTCAAGGTGGTGAACGCCGCTGTGCAAGCATCAGTGAACTGGAAGGGGGCATCCTTCTCCAGAAGCTTAGTTAAGGGCAGGGCGATCCTCGAGAAATCCTTGATGAACCGCCTATAGAAACCCGCATGGCCAAGAAAACTCCGGATCCCCTTTACAGATGTAGCAGGAGGCAGCTTGCTGATAGTCTCGATCTTTGCTCTGTCTACCTCGATCCCCATCTTGGAGATCTTGTGCCCAAGAACTATGCCTTCTCGAACCATGAAGTGACACTTCTCCCAACTCAGTGCCAGGTTCGTCTCTTCACACCGTTTAAGAACAAGTTCCAGGTTATGGAGACAGTGAGAGAAGGAGTCTCCATAAACCGAGAAATCGTCCATAAACACCTCCATGATCTCGCCGACCAGACGGTCAAAGATGGCGAGCATGCATCGCTGAAAGGTGGCTGGGGCGTTGCATAGCCCGAATGGAATCCTCCGGTAAGCAAATGTGCCGAAGGGGCAGGTGAAAGTGGTCTTCGCCTGGTCCTCCGGTGCAATAGGGATCTGAAAGTACCCGGACATCCCATCCAAGAAGCAATAGAACTCGTGCCCCGCCAACCTCTCTAGCATCTGATCAATGAACGGCAGCGGGAAATGGTCCTTACGAGTGGCGTCGTTGAGACGCCGGTAGTCGATGCACACACGGTACCCAGTCACCGTGCGCATCGGAATGAGCTCGTTCTTCTCGTTAGGCACCACGGTCATCCCACCCTTTTTGGGCACCACCTGGGTGGGACTGACCCACTCGCTGTCAGAAATGGCGAAGATGATCCCCGCGTCCATCAGCTTCCCGATCTCTGCCCGAACCACAACCTCCAGGTTCGGTGTCAAGCGCCTCTGCGGCTGCCTCACCGGCCGCATCTCATCCTCCAGCAGTATCCGGTGCGAGCAAAAGGAGGGGCTGATCCCTCGGATGTCTGTGATCTTCCATGCTAAAGCTCGCTCGTACTGCTTCAGCAAGGCCACCAATCTGGTCTTCTGCTCGGGTGTGAGGGTCGAGCTGATGATGACTGGCAGCTTATTCCCCTCCCGGAGAAATGCATACTCCAAATGAGGAGGGAGGGGCTTAAGCTCCAGCTCTGGTGGTTCCTCCAAGGAGGTGGTGATGCGAGTGGAAGATGAGATCGGCTTAAACAGCCTGTCGCCCTCCAAGAAGGGGCCACTCTCCAACGCGGCCAACTGCTCCGCCAGATGCGGCTCCTGCGATGCCTGCTCACCTAGCAAAATACAACGCTCAAGAGCATCATCAGTACCCGCACTCGTTATGGCGAGTGCGGTCTCAAAATCAGTAAGCACATCACAGTAATCTATGTCATCATGCAAATGAGAGTGCTTCCCATTCTCAGACACAGAAAAAGTAGCCTGCTCATCACCAGCACGCAGAATCAATTTACCACTATGCACATCAATAAGCGCCTTGGCGGTGGCGAGAAACGGTCTACCCAAAATCAACGGCACATCCACATCCTCATTTATATCCAAAATAACAAAATCAACAGGATATGTGAATGCACCAACATTAACAAGCAAGTCCTCAATGATACCCCTATGATGCACGATAGAACGATCAGCTAACTGAATGCTCATCCTAGTAGCTCTAGGTTCACCTAGGTCTAGCTTCTTAAACAGTTTATAGGGCATGACATTTATACTAGCGCCTAGGTCCGCCAAGGACTTTCCTACATGCATGCTGCCAATAACAAGAGGGATAGTGAAACTCCCTGGGTCTTTGCGCTTCTCGGGCAGCTTGTTCTGCAGGATAGCAGAACACTCCTCGCTGAGCATCACTGTCGAAAGATCCCCAAGTTTCTTCTTGTTGGTAAGGAGGTCTTTCATGAACTTGGCATACTTGGGCATCTTCGACAGTGCCTCCACGAACGGCATGCTGATGTTGACCTGCTTCAACATTGCCATGAACTTGGCAAACTCTGTCTCCAGCTTGTCTTTATGAAGTCGAGTGGGGAAGGGCAGCTGGGGTGTATGCTCCTTAACCACAGGTTGCGGCTTTGGAGCAGGTGCTGTGCTGCCTTCCCCCACCTCTGCAGTATCAGCTGGAGGTGTTGAAGCAGGTAGTGGGTCGTCTCGCCTGGGCTGGCCAGGAGCAGCAGATGTAGTCTTGCCACTCCTGGTGGTGATGGCGTGTGCGGTCTCATGCGGGTCCCGTGGATTGGGGATGGTGGTGGCAGGCAGAGTCCCCGGTGCCCTGGTAGTGTTCTGGCGAGCTAGGCTCCCAATCTGATTCTATAGATCTTGCAGAATGGCACCTTGGTTCCTCTGGCCTGCCTCCAGTGAAGCTATATTCTGATCCATCCTTGTGAAGTTTGCCTGACTGGTGGTCATGAAAGCCTGCAAAATATTCTTCAGATCAGACATCTGAGTATCTGGAGCTGCGGCTGCGGGAGGCTGAGCAAACTGGCGCTGGGGCTGCTGGAATGGCTGCCCTTGCCTAGAATGGTAGGGCTACTGCTGTGGTGGTGGCCCCTGCCTAGCCTGGAAGGGCTGCCTCTGCTGGAAACCACCTGCTGGTGCTGGGAAACCTGGTGGTTTGTTGGTGTTGCTGCTCCAGGCAAAGTTGGGATGCTGGCGCCATCCCTCATTGTAGGTGTTGCTGTATGGGTCCAGGCGCCGAGCATTGGCGATGAAATCCACCTGCTCTTGGGGAGTAGAGGACTCCCTCATAGACTGACAATCTTCCACCAGGTGGTTCGGGCTCTCACACCACTGACACTGAGCGACTGGAGGCGGAGCTACACCTCGGCCCGGTAGGAGACTGTTGGGCTGCTTCAATGTCTGCACCAACTCAGCCACCTGCTGCTCTAACCCGGATCTGGCCTCCATGGCATGCACACCACGGTCCCGGGAATGCCTGCCTCTGCTGCTCTGCCCCCAGGAATGATCGCGGGCAGCCAAAGTACTGATCATCTGGTTCAGCTCGGGTGGAGTCTTAGTAAGGATATCCCCTCCTGGGCATAGAGACTCGATCACCCTCTAGCTGTCTGGGGTGAGGGCACTGTAGAAGTTCCCCACTGTGAAAGCATCGCTGAAGCCATGATGGGGACACTGCCAGAAGTATCCCATGTACCGCTCCCATGCATCACGAAGGGACTCATCTGGCTCTTGGCGGAAGTGAGTGATCTCCCGCTGAATCTCAGTAGTCTTCGATGCCGGATAATATCTGTGCACGAACTTATCCGCCAGATCGTCCCAAGAAGTGATGGACAAAGGGGGCTGGGTCTCCAACCACCTCTTAGCATTCCCCGCCAGAGAATGGGGGAAGAGGTGAAGGCGGATTGCATCATCCGGAACACCATTCAGCTTGAACCCGTTCGTCAGCTGCAGAAAACGGGAAAGGTGTGCCCGGGCTTCCTCATCCTTCAAACCATGGAACTGGATAGATGATGTGATGAGTTGAATCCAGCATGGCTTGATCTCGAGGTTGTTTGCTGGGATGGGTGGATAGAGGATGACCGGGCGGATGTCAGCAATCCGTGGAGTGTAGTAGTACTCCAAGGTTGGACCCGGCGGTGGTGGTGGATGCTGATTCACCGGGGGAGCCTGTCGAGCATTCCCCGGTTGTGGGATGTCTTCGCCCTCCATCTCGTACTCGTCCTCGGATTCGCTGCTCAATTGGCCGTCTCTGTACTCCACCGTAGCCAGTCTCCGAAGTTGGTTGCAGGTGCGGTCAATCTCTGGATCCAACGGCAGTAAACCTCCCGACTGGCTACGGGTCATGCACTATCTGCACACAATCAAGCAATGCAAACCCGTGAAGGCACAAGTGGGAAAGAACAAAAACTGAGTGCGAAAATGAAAATGCTAGAGTAACAGAAATCCCTTTTCTTCAACAACCTAGCCGACCCCGGCAACGGCGCCAAAAACTTGACTCACTCCTACTGTCACTCTAGAAAATGGCCAAGTGTAACCACTTCCTAAAGCGTAGTATAGCGGGTTTGGGTTTCAATGTCAACCCGGGTCCTAGATGTGATGACTACTCAGTGAATTCGTATTATCTAGCAATGAAACTTTAGTAAAGGCCTAAACTAACAAGCAAGCAAAGCAACTAAACGGTTGTTTTCAGGTTAAGAGAGGTCACCCGGATATGGTTCCCCCTAGTCTGCAGTTAAGCCGGATTGTAATTACCAAGTTCAATTTCTATGATAGTTATACTGCGGAAGGTTCTCAAACAGTCTGAAGTCTCGACTAAAGGTCTTCAGACCCTCTCAATCTGAGTCTCTAGCGGGCGACTAACCTCCACCGGAGTAAACAGATTGAGGCCCTATGAACAAAACCTCCACTACCGGAGTAAAACCGGTACAGAATAGTGAGTTGGTTCCTCGACTAAAGTCACCAACTCCCTACCTTCAATCAAGGAAACTCTATTAACCTAGGCAGATATTCTCATTCTAGGTTAAAGCAGAAACAACAGGAATTTGATCAGGATTCATGTCATTCAATCATTCAAACCTCAATCGAATATAATCAATTCATAGAAATAGTACTTGGGTTCATACAATCAATCCCAACATACAGAACTAGGGTTTCCCATACCCAGATGAATGGGAGAACTACTCCATGGAGAAATTTGTAGATCCAATAGATCATGATGAACTAGTCCCTTCTGTGCAAACGTTTTCAAAAACGAATTAAAAACGAAGAAGATACCATACAATACCACCCCGTACCAGGGTGGTATTGTATGGTATTGTTTCGTATTTTTTGGTCTTGTAATTTGTTCACCCAGAAATTTGTAGATCCAGTAGATCATGATGAACTCATCCCTGCTGTTCAAACGTTTCCAAAAACGAATTAAAAACGAAGAAGATACCATATGGTATGCAGTTGGTACCGAGAGGCCAGAACTTTTTTTCCCTAAAAAAATATTGAAAATTGATCTCATTTTGTAGAGCACGGTGAACTCGTCCCATCTGTGCAAAAAAAATTAAAATCCGAGTTAAAACGAAAAAGATACGAGTCAATTAAGAAAGCTAGTGAAAATAAAAATAGCCTTTAATTCTCCATCCTTAGATCTGGATTTTCTAAATGAAGGGTCCAGATTTGGTTATTGATGGGTGCATAACCCATATGGCTATGCACCCTCTCTTGAGCCGATCAGGTCAGTAACCTTATGGTGAGTAACCATGAGTAACCCGTCCACATCAGCATGACATCAGCATCCTCTCTCTCATGGAAAGCCTTTAATTTTTCCCTCTTTAATCTTTGACGGACGATTTCTCGCTCATTTTAAGTCGAAATTTAATTTTTTTTACACAGTTAGATCAGATTAATTGTGCTCTTCAAAATGATATCCACTTTAATATATTTTTCGAACAAAAAAAATTGAGCCATTTTTTACCAACTTATACTATATGGTATTGACTGGTATTGAAATAAAAGCATACCTATGTTTTGAAAAACGTACCATGGTGGTATGAACAAACCAATACTGTAGGATGGTTGAATACATGATAGTAGAAGTATATTAATTGTAATTTACGACTTTTAACATTGTATACCACACAATACCACCCCGTACCAGGGTGGTATTGTATGGTATTGTGTGGTATTTTTTGGTCCTGTAATTTTTTCACCCAGAAATTTGTAGATCCAATAGATCATGATGAACTCGTCCCTTCTGTGCAAACGTTTTCAAAAACGAATTAAAAATGAAGAAGATACCATACAATACCACCCCGTACCAGGGTGGTATTGTATGGTATTGTGTGGTATTTTTTGGTCCTATAATTTGTTCACCCAGAAATTTGTAGATCCAGTAGATCATGATGAACTCATCCTTGCTGTGCAAACGTTTTCAAAAATGATTTGAAAACGAAGAAGATACCATATGGTATGCAGTTGGTACCGAGAGGCCATAATTTTTTTTTACTAAAAAAATATTGAAAATTGATCTCATTTTGTAGAGCACGGTGAACTCGTTCCATCTGTGCAAAAAAAAATTAAAATCCGAGTTAAAACGAAAAAGATATGAGTCAATTGAGAAAGCTAGTGAAATTAAAAATAGCCTTTAATTCTCCATCCTTAGATCTGGATTTTTTAAATGAAGAGTCCAGATTTGGTTACTGATGGGTGCATAATCCATGGTTATGCACCCTATGTTGAGCCGTACTCTAGGTTTCCAATACAATGGTTGGAACTGGGAAGGAGAGATCCGAGCTTTACCGAAAAGTGGAAATGGCATGCATCCTAGCCCAAGCCCAAGCCCAAGCCCAAGCAAGGTTCATCCCAACCCGTCCCGTCACAACAGCTGCTCTCAACTCCACTCGGGCCTTCTCTCTTCCTAATACACGTAACCAAATTCTCAGGCCCACAAGTCCCTGTCCTTGTCACGTGTGAGAGTGGACACGTGGAAGAAGCTGACGTCTCGCCTGCCAACGCAACAGAATGGTAGACCCCAACAAACATTTGGCAATTGGCGCGCCCAAAGTCGACAAAAACTCAAAACTCAAAACTCAAACCGGGATGCGGGCCCCGAACCAAGGTTCGGGTTTTGTCATATCCACTATTCAAACGTGGGAACTGGGAATTGGTAGGCTCGGGAAGCAAACCAACCAACGAACCGAAAATCAAAATTTAAAAGGGAAGCGAACCGACACGGCTCTCTGCATTCCCGAGTCAAGACAAAGACCCGATTCCCCTTTAAAATCCAACCACGCCATCTCTCTCTCTGGCTGTCTGTTTGTGATTTATTCCCTAAATCAACTCTCTAATTACATTTAAATCTTGTGGCAGAAAATGGGAAACAGTATCTCGACGTCACATTATCACAATCTCCAAATTAATATTTTTATCTAATTACCCGATAATTAGATCCAATCCGAAATCTCTCTTCTTTATAATTCCCTCATCTCTCCGACTCTCCCATGCTGCGTAGTAAATGCGGGCGGTACTGGTCTACTCTAGTTGACTAATCAATAATATTAATACTTAAAATTAAAATAAAAAAACAGAGTAGTAAACCACGGAAAAAACAAAAATTAAATACGGTAGAGAAAGAAAAAAAAGGAAGAACCCTAAAAATATGCAGATGCAGTCGACAGACTGTTTGTCTTCTTCTCTCCCTCTTTCCCCAACCAGCTGACTACCGAGGGAGCGAGCCAAAGAGCTCTCCAGTGTCCCGCCGACTCCTCCCACCTCCGTTTTGCTTCAATCGATCATTTCCAGTCGGAAGGATGATTTGGTGAACAGAGTTCGACTCTGAAGCTCCACCTTGCTCGTCAGACTCTGTATCAAGAATACCAAAAGGCCGCCGTTTCCACCGACTCTAAGCTTCTTCTTCTTCTCTGCTGCTTCTGATCGGAGAAGCAGTGTAAGCAGGTCTGACTCTTTCCCCGCGCCTCTGCTTTTTAATTTGGTTCCGCTTCTGGTAATTTGACAAAAAAATTCGACCCCTGGATTCCCGCCTTTTTACCATTTCCCTTTGCAATGTTTCAAGATGCGTCTCCATTTCAGGGTTTTCTGCAGCCCAGTTCCTCTTTTCCCCTGCTTTTCTTCCTTTCAGCTGTCCGTTTCTCTCCTTTCTCCCCTAGAAAAGGGCCATCTTTCACCTTCTTATGCTGACTACCGTGTAAATCATTTCATGGGTTTTTGCTCTTTAAATGTATGGGAAATTATTGACTGGTAATGTTATTATATTTGTAGATTGGATGATTAGACCTGTTGGGGTTTGGCTAAATTAAATGAACGGCAACTACTCTCATCACATGCAACAACAGCAGCCTCAGATTTCGTCTTCAAGAAAATAGCTCCCACTCCCGCAAATCATACCCACAAGTTAAGAAGGAAAGAAAAGAAGGTCAACTTCCTTCCGATCCACATCCTCTGTGTATTGGGGAAGGAGAGTTCATCTTCCATTGTCATTCACTCGCAGCTTGCTTTGCTTTCTGATGTCGGTTCTTGAAAGAAGTCTGTCATCCTCTTCATCGTCGTCTTCCTCGACGATCTCGGTGGGTTCGGGTGAGCGGGAGATTGACCCGTTGCTGAACGATTTGGATGAGAAGAAGCAGAAATTCAGGCGCAACGTGGTTTCTTTAGCTTCAGAGCTCAAGGAAGCCCGTGCCCGCCTCTCTTCTCAGCGTGAGTCGTTTGCTAAGGAATCGTCGAGCAGACAGGAAGCGGAAAGCAGAGCCAAGACCATGGAACAGCAGATTTGTAGACTCCACCGCACTTTGGAGGAGAAGAATTCTGAGCTCCAGGCCTCTGCTTCTACTGCCGAGCAGGTCCCCCCTAATCTCCCACCACCCAATTCTTTTTATCATTTTTACCTTTCCATTTGGCTTTTCGCTTTTGTGGGTTCGATCTTTGCCTGGAATCTGCTTTCTCCCTTTTGCATGAATTTGGAAATCTTAATCATGATCCCTCAATAATGGATTTGTCTTGCGTATAGTTATTCTTTGATCCGTATATTCCCCCATCCGCCTCCATCATCATGAATAGTAATTTTTTTGCCACAACCTTTTTGCCCTCTTTTGCTTGTAATTTTCCCCTTGTATTGCTTCTTCCCTTTTGTAGAGGAGCCCACCAGTGTGGCAAGCTACCTCCTTTGTACAATAGTGTGATTGAGCTATTGGAACTGTCTCCATAGTTGGAAATGTTGAGGGTTTCTCTTCGCTTTTCAGCTGGTTCGTTTAATCGTATGCTTTTGCATATAAATGATTATGCACTGATTGAGAAAGATTGGTAGAAGTGGTCCTCTATCTTCTTCAGTGAAAATCATAGTTAAAGAATTCCCAATTGAGAACCAACATTTGGTTTGGATGATTAGCTGTACCATGCTAGTTAGAGCTACCACTAATACATACCCTGCTTTATTGATTACCTACTCTTGCCTGGTTCCATTCAATACGGGTGCTATTTTGAGAAGTCAACTAGATTGTGCCTAAGCCAAATGCCCGTTTGTTGATCTTATTTAGTATGTTGGTTTTTGCTGTCTGTTGCCATTTATGGTATAGTTACTTATCTGGTTTTTGGTGTCAACAAACTGTATGAATTAACCTGATGTGGAAGTGTGATGTTTCCCATCTGGGTGCAGTACCTCAAAGATTTGGGTAGTTTGAGATCCCAGCTCGCAGCAACTCAAACAACTGCAGATGCAAGTGCAGCATCAGCACAGTCTGCCCAGTTACTATGCTTGACATTAGTGAAAGAGCTTGAATCCAAAGCCAGTTCTTTAAAAGAGCATGAAGATCGTGTCACTAGACTAGGAGAGCAGTTAGACAGCTTGCGCAAGGATCTCGAAGAAAGGGAATCTTCTCAAAAGCAGCTCAAAGATGAAGTCTTGAGAATGGAGCATGACATTATGCAAGCAGTTGCTAGTGCTGGGGATAGCAAAGACTGCGAGTTGAGGAAGATTCTAGATGAGGTGTCGCCTAAGAATTTGGAGAAGATCAATAAGCTTATGAGCGATAAGGATGACGAGATAGTGAAGTTGAGAGATGAGATAAGGGTCATGTCTGCTCACTGGAACCTTAAGACCAAGGACTTGGAATCTCAGGTGGGGTTTTATCCTTTTCTTCTAGTACTGTCATTTTCAAGTTCTTGCAAATTTTGCTTTCAATTATGATTTATGAGTTTTGATCATGTTATTACAGTTAGAGAAGCAGAAACGAGCTGATCAGGAATTGAAGAAGAGGGTTTTGAAGCTGGAATTCTGTCTTCAAGAAGCTCGTTCCCAGACCAGAAAGCTCATAAGGGTAACTGATTTCTCAAGTGCCTTACCTTCAACTATTAACTTCTTTAACATGCGTTTTCCATTTCATTCTTAAACACTGGAATTTTGTTGGAGCAGATGGGCGATAGAAGGGACAAAGCGATTAAGGAGCTTCAGAACCAGTTAGCAGCAAAGCAGGCAGTTGGTGGTGGATTCAGCAGCAACGAAAAGCACAACTTTTGGGAGAACTCCAGCTTCAAGATTTTAGCTTCCATGTCCATGTTAGTCCTTGTTATATTCTCAAAGCGATGAGGATAGTTTCGATTTAGCAAGAGGTTTGGAGTTACGGTGTATAGGTGTTCCTCTTTGCCTGTTGGTTAATTCAAGGGGGATCAGAAGAGAGGTTTGTAGAAAAGGCACTTTGTAGTAGTGGCCATATGTGTACGTCTGGTGTAGTGTAATGCAAAGACTAATGTGTAGAATATGTGGTTCTGGCAGGTGCAATGCCCACCACAGTAGAGAACTGAAAAGCCTTGAACTCCATAGAAGCATCTTTCTTTAGTGTCAAACAGAATGACCGTTATGTAGATTTCAGTTCACAGTGACAAAGACTGGAATCCAATGTGATCTCATTTTGGTATGCTGGTGGATGAGTGGGATTTGACTTCTGTGACCCCCAAATGCAGGCGATGATAATGATCCTAGAGACGATACTGTTCAGTAGACTTATGTGGTAAAATATCTATTGAATTAGCCGTTAAAACAAATGATTGATTGGAGCACGCCAAAATCCTAACCAAGTCTTTTGTTATTGGAGTGCTAGTAATCAATATTTCCACCAGCTAAAGTAAATGAAAGCATAATTTGTAGGAGATCGCATATGATAATGTTCTCGTTAATAATTTGTCATATTTGTGATGGGGGGCTGATTTAGTATGTTGTTCTTCATAGGCCCTGAATGTGCTTACAAGTTCAATGTGTTATTGGCTCTCTTATTGTCTTTCCTGGCTATGGTGATGCTCGACGAGCCTCGCTTCTACGCGTCAATTCCTTCATCTCATCTAAGTAGAAGCAATCTCTCGCCATCACTATGTCGAATTTAACTGATTTGGTCTTTACAAGCAGATTCATCGGCACATCAGGCAGGGTGTGCAGAATCAATACCACTTCTGTCACTGTGATTCACATCAGAGGGATATACATAAAGTAACAAACAAGCTCAATTATTTTCACTCCACTAACCTAACGATCCAGCAACATTGATGATGACGATAATAATCATAATAGTAATTACTAGCTAGCCATTAAAACATGTATGTGATCGTAACATATGATATGAATGGAAATGCAGGTTCTGCAATGAAAATCTTTCTACATCTCCTAACGTTGTTCCAACAGCCCTCCCTCTTAAACAATAGCAAGCTAGCTAGCTAGCAACGGCCAATAGCGTCCTCTAGTAAGCCTAGCCACCGTGGGTACAACTCCATCCGCCGTCATCATCCATGCAAACTACAACTTCGATCTGTACACTACTTGGAAACTAGATCGAGTTCATCCACTGTATGAAGCCAGTGTGGATCAACTCTACATGTCAAAAACGACTACTCCTCCAATGAAGGAGGCTGCCAGTACCACGAATCCAAGGAACGGTTTTGAAACAACCGAGTTGGAACCGTCCATTGGACTCGGGTTCACTCCAGGTGGGATATCAGTCCCGAAAATGCTGGGCGTGGCACCACCAGGGCTGCTCGAGTTCAACACCGATGGAGGAGTGACAGTGGTCCTGTGGAGTAAAAAGTTAGAGAACAGAGTTCTATGACTTTGTGACCTACAGAAACCTCTCGTTTTTCAACACAATGAACAAATGAATGAGTGCCTTACCCTGTTGTCCCCATCCCTGCAGGAGGAGATGAATTAGTTGTGGCAGGATTCGTGACTGGAATTCCACTTGATGTTGGTGACATTGGAACTGAAGGTGTTAATGGAGGGGTTCCTGATGTCGTGGCTGGAGGAGACGAAGACGACGAGGATGGTGGTGTCGACGATGACGATGAGGACGACGGATAGACGCAGGTGCCAGAACCTATTTACAAATGCCATAAACCCAATCAGAACCATCACATGTAGTTTTCCTAACATAATGGTCACTAACTAAGCTTGCCTAATTCGTAGCAAAACAATCACTTTGCCTGGCAGCAGTCAGATATTGTCAAATAGTCCAGATTAACACCAAAGTTAGCAAATACACAGATCCTAGATCCAACTCATTCTTGAATAGGAAACGGTTTGCCTATATAAGGTAATTTTTGCAACAATGCGACTGTTCTGTAACAAAATGGCTTTGGCAGTTCAGTTGCTAAGCTTTGAAGTCATGCTTCACTACTAAAAGGGGAGCAAGGATCTTACTTGGGTTGCTACTAACGACAGCAGCGGCGCCTCCAAAATCACAGCTGGTGGCCGTAGGGTTCTTCTGGTAATAGCTATTGAACGCAAAGGAAGCATGGTTCTGAAGCGTGTTGGGGTTGTAGCAACCCGAACCCTGCTGGATTTGGGAGCAATCAGCACCACCCATTCCGCAAGCATAATCCAGAGCAGCCTGCAGAGCCGCCTCCGAAACCCCTGACTTCGCCACGCACCAGCTCTGCCCTGGAACCGCCGGCGCATTCCCGCCACCACCAGCAGGCGGCGCAACAGGGTTCGTCACAGCAGGTGGAGGAGTAACACCACCACCAACGGCGCCGCCGCCGGCAGCGGGAGGAGTGTATGAGGTGGCAGGATTGGTCACCGGCGGTTGCCCCCCTGCCCCAGCCCCTGGAATTGTAGCAGCTGGTGGAGTGGGAGTTGTTGTCGGGTTAGTGATCGGCACCGGAGAAACCCCTCCTCCGACGGTAGGGTTAGCGGGAGGGACGGTGATGGGTGGTGTGACGGAGGGGATGGGGAGAGTGGTAGTGGGATTTGTGGGGGTTAGGGTAGCAGGGTTTGTAGCCGGGACAGTGATTATGGTCGGCATAGGAAGAGTAACTCCTTCCTTCACCGAATTAGCTGTCCCAGTTTCAGCCAGCTCCCTTCGGGAAGAAAAGGAAGGAATCAGAAGGTTGATTTGAGCGTAGATCCGAGCTACTCGTCCTGCAATGGCGGAGGGAGGAGACACGGCGGTGTGATCTGAGAGGAAAACTCGAACTGCTGCTGCAGAGTTTGCTCCGCCATTGTTGTACGGCAAACCCAGAACGTTAACTGCCCCTGTAAACACACACAAGGGAAGGAGAAACAGAGAAGCATTATAAAGTTGAGTTCTTTCTTTGTTTTTCTGACTACCCATTTGAGAAACCAAGTAAAGCTGAAACTACTACTCACCGGAAGATGGAATGAAGAGGAGATAGGAGCAGAGGATGAAGGAGAGGAAGCAGATGGAAGGCGGCGAGGCGACCATTGTTGAGGTTGGCAGAGGGCTTGTGAGGGAGTAGAGTGGGAGTAAGAGTTTCCACAGAGCTGAAATGGGGAGTTCTTATTGAGTTGGGTTTGTGGCTTTAGGTGTGCTTAACCAGCTCCATCACAGTAAAGGGAGAGAAGGTGGGGAAAGTGGAGAAGGGTTTTGCTGCCCTGCTTTTGCTTTCTCTCTCTGTGTTGATTTTTCTTCTCCTTGAGGATGATATGATAATGACACATCAGATAGGGTTAAAGTGGGGAAGATGGTTACTTTCTGACGAAGGATTTGGGGGAAAT
This sequence comes from Linum tenue, assembly GCA_946122785.1. Classification (NCBI taxonomy): domain Eukaryota; kingdom Viridiplantae; phylum Streptophyta; class Magnoliopsida; order Malpighiales; family Linaceae; genus Linum; species Linum tenue. The sequence continues at coordinate 30,549,176 of CAMGYJ010000011.1, forward strand.
GGGAAATGGGGGGATCATGGTATGTTCCCATTACCCATCCCCTGCCTCCTTTCCTTTGCTCTCTGTATCTTTTTTATCTTCTTCTCACTACTTTTGCAGTGCTTTCAGAACTTCTGCTTTCCTGCCAAATAAAAAAGGAGAGTTAATATTCGTCGCCCTAAATTTTTAAATTTTGTCGCCCTAAACCATACAAATTTACAAAACAACCCTTCATTTAATTTTATGGTTCAACCACCAAAGTTAATGCTCCAACCATCTAACCCAACCCATTTAACTCATTCTTCCAACACAAAACAGAAATTATCAAACCAAAAGTTAAAACCAAACCACACAACACAAAATCCAACTACAATCTTCTACATTGACAAAATTTTAGCCGGATTCCGGCGAGTTTGCCGGAGGTAGAGAAGTAGTCGGTCTCGATCGTCATAGCATGCAGGGCTTCGGACTAAAGGTAAGATTTCGTTTGCAATTTTTTTTTCTTCTGGAAAACAAGTCGAGCATGTTGAAAATCTGCGCGACCAGTGGTCAAGCATGTTGAAACCCTGCATCAGCCATGGAACGGACGGTTTGTCCACCTGCCCGTTCCATCCTCTAGGAATGCTCGCAACATGCTCGTTCTCCTGTATAAGCATGTTTCCAACATGCCCGTCTTTCGGTCTGTCTAGTTTTCAACATGCCCGTCCCTCGGTCTGTCTAGTTTTGAACATGCCCCTCCCTCGGTCTGGTCTAGTTTTGAACATGCTCGAGTAACTTTGTGATGTCATAGACCTTTTTAATGAAAATTCACTTAAATTATGATATTTATGTTCATTAAGTTTCGTCGTTAATTGTGTTTATTAGGAAGGAGGATAAAAATCTTGTGCCACCATCATTTACTAACAAGGAAACTATTATGGATGATTCGGTAAGTAGTTATTTTTTATAATTTAATTATCGTAACATAATTGTTGCACAACTAAATGTTTTTAACTTGTATTTCTTGTAGGGTGGATCCGGAGTTAATGAGGGTGACAATGTTGATTGCACATCATTGTTTCTAAGTGATGTTTATGATACCCGTGATCAAGCTTGTAAAGCGGCAAAGGAGATTGCCATGAGTAATAGTTTTTCCTTGATAGTGGCATCAGTCAAGAAAAATGATGGAGAAGGCAATCCGCAGATCTATATGGATTGCAACCATGGTAGTAGGAGCAACTCATATACGTCTGATCCCGCAAAGACAACACGGAGCAAATCTACAACAGGCAAGTTAGGTTGTCGTTTCCGAGTGGTGGTGCAATCCGTAAAAATAGATGGCAAGTGTAAGTGGAGAATTCATGGGATTAAGTCGAGGGGATTTCACAATCACAGATTGGAGGTTTACTCTGAGGGAAGCAGGCAAAAGAATGCTCTTTCGCAGGAGGAAAAAATGAATATTAAGGAGTTGGAGGCAACACATACTCAGGCGAAAGATATCAGAAGTTTGCTCAATATGAAGTACGATGCTCATCACAACATGACTCAGATTTATAATGAGACAGCAAAAATTAGGCGTGAGAGATTGGGTGGGTTGAAACCTATGCGGTGGACATTGATAGAAGCTCAACGTCTTGGCTACTTTATTGAGTGTGAATTTGATGATCAACGTCGTGTTACTAGACTCTTCCTATGCCATCCTGAGTCGATTCGGATGTTGTTGGCATGGTATTTTGTTGTTTTGATAGACTCGACGTACAAGACTAACAAGTATAAGCAGCCACTGGTTCAGTTGATTGGTGTTAGTCCGGTGAAGAAGAACTTCAACATTGGGTTCGCATTGATTTTAGATGAGACGAAGGAGACATATGCTTGGGTTTTGATGCAATTGAAGATTGTGCTTGGTGATCAAACCCCGGTTGCGTTCGTCACAGACAAGGCGGGAGGATTGGGTGTCTCTTTGCAACAGATCTTTCCATCTTCAGCTCATTTACTATGTGTGTGGCACATGAAAAAGAACATTGAAGCCAAAATGATGCAGTTGGGGATTGGTCGTGATTCTGCTGAGTTATTTGTAGGAAGTCTATGGGAGAGAGTCTTGCGAGCTAATACTGAGGCAGGGTTCCAACGTCGTTGGCTAGAGTTGCAAAATAGTCATTGGGGTTCAAACAACAAGTTAATGGACTACTTGAGAGGTGAGTGGTTGCCATGCAGGGAAAGGTGGGCAAATTGCTACACCAATCGCATCTTCCATATCGGTAACACGAGCACAAATAGGGTAGAGTCGATGCATTCCTCCTTAAAGAAATGGCTTGCCACTTCGACCCACAAGATCGATACACTCTTCCTCAGGTTTCACACATCCGTCAACGGAAGAGTGATTGAATTGAGGAAGGACTTGGAGGATTCACTTTCCAAGGTATTCTCGTTTTTGCTTATTTAATTTGGCATTTCCCTATATCCTCAATTTGATTTTTTATTAGAAATTCATGATTTTGGAATAGGTGTTTGCATTAGCCTATGGACCGCCATATGTTAACCTGAATACTACAGTGAGCTTGTGGGCAGTTGAGTTACTGATGGAAGAACGAGAGAGGAAAATTGTTCAGGGATGTGGATGCCGGATACCTGAAACACATGGTCTACCATGTAAATGTAAGATGGATGAATTGAGTGCTGCTGGCGTGGAGTTGCACCACCACCACTTACATCCATTCTGGTCATCTTTGGTGTATGAGAGTCCTCCCGATCTTGCAGAATGGGAAGATCACGATGCCATTGAGCGTGACACTTTTACAGCCATGGTACAAGATGTGTACAAGCAAGGGCCAGCTGCTATCCGAAAGGCAACTCAAGTACTACGCCCTCATATTCTTCCACAAGTTGAAGGCCTACAAGAGCCTAAGGAGTTAGAGGTTACAAAGGGACGACCACCTAGGAGGAGCAACACTCGAGATCCTTCATGGTTTGAGCATGAGAGGGCAAGGTCGGCACAGACGAGCAGAACAAATCAAATTCCGAGGACATCGAGGAGCAGAACACCTCAAAACCGGAGGCCCACCGCAGGTTAGCATCATTGGAATATGTTTTCATAGTAATATTTCTTGTTTTGTGACCGTAATATTAATTATTTTCTACAATATGCTGCAGGCATGCGGAAAAGTCAAGATATGCAAGTTCATAGTGAGAGAAATGTTTGTCCTTACCTCCGTTGGGTCCCACCTAGCATGCATCCTCTTGTTAGAGGTTGGTTTGACCCAGAACCAGATGGACATTGTGGTTTTCGGGCCATGTCACATGCGATTCATGGAGACGAGGGACACTACATGCAAATGAGACAAGATCTTATCATAGAAGTACAAAATCAGTGGGATATATACAAGGAAGCTTACCAATCTAGAGATGGAACGTTGGAGCAAGTACTTCACAGGTTGAATTGTCAGACTGCTGGGAGGTGCGACAGAGAGTATTGGTTTGAGGAGGTGGATTTGTTGGCATACGCAACCATGTACAACTGGGCAATTGTCGTATATGGAGTGCAGGGGGCGCGAGAGCGCACGTATGGGTACACCGCCTTACCTATGACGGCACCGCCAGGGTTCACTCATCCCAGTTATGTTCTGCCAATGGTCTTTACTGGGGCCCATTGGGTCCGACTAGTTCTCGACAATGTCGATGGGGTGACACCAATGCCATATTTTAGTCCACAATGGACTCATTTTCGGAATATGAGCACAATTCCGCATTGGGATGAGTTATACCAACAAGAGCAGGAATTGTATGCCATCCTTGGAGGACATTATCCACCCACTGACGATGAAGAGAATGATTAAACATTGTTGCCTTAGATTGATTATGTTATTGATGTGTCTAGTATGTGTTTATGTTCAAATTTGTGTGGATTCAGGTGCAATTATCAAGGATTGACATTTTGTGTTAAAATGTATGTAATTTTAGGTGGAATTAATCAATTGTGTTCACAATTATTGTTGCTGAAAAAATAGACTAGGCATGTTGAAAACCTGCCTTAACCACGGACCAAACATTTCACCTACCAATGAACACCGTTGGTTGAGCATGTTGAACACCCACCTGACGGATGGTGCAGGAATATACCCTTCCAGCACAGGCCGTGGACAAAGCATGTTGTGAAACCGTCTTCCTGGAGGTGCGGGCATATATCCTACCCGCCCTTCCGGAGGTCGAGCCATATTTTCTACCCTTCTAACCGCTGGTTGAGCCATATTCCCTACCCACCCGATGGTAAAAAAGATGTGTTTGTTTTGTTTTTGTTAGATAAATAAGTAGTGGTTAAAATTTTTAATTAGTATATAAACACTCAAACATAACACATCCAAATGTACCTTAAGAAATATCCAACATCAACCTTAACAAATATCCAACATCAAAACATAAAATATCCAACATCCAACATCAACCTTAACAAATATCCAACATCAAAACATAAAATATCCACCATCCAACATCCAACATCAACCTCCTGGCCACGTCTCATCCCTCGGTTTCTTCCGTGAAGGCCTGCTCCCATCAGAGGACGAAGCAAAACGCCCATCCTTGCTACGTAGCGGCCCAACAAGAGTACTGCCATGGGTCGAGCCAGTAGACACATGATCACTCGAACCTCCGGGATGACCGTCGAAAAACAACTCATGAAAAGACAACTCATCATCACCCTCCACATCACACTCATCATCACTGCTATCGTCATCCTCCACCATGTCATCATATGTGTTGATGCCTGGTAACTGCTGAGAAACATGGCTATGAGGGGGAGAATCCACTGCAGCTTGACGACGCGAAAGCTTCTCCTGACGCTCCTCCTCACGAAGTCTATCTGACTCCTCCTGACGTTTTTTCCGCTCAGATACTGTAACGTTGCGTCCGAGAACCCTCGATTTTTCCTTGCCCCTTCTTTCGCTCATTGTTGCCTGCTATCAAGAAAATAAAATTAATTCTTCTAGTATTGCAATTAACAATCCTATATTCATTAACTATTTATAATCATTATTAACAATCAACAACTTTTTCAATTCAAACACTACTTATATTGTCTACTTTATCATGCATCATTCATTCCTTCAAAGTTCAAATTCATATGATACGTTATGATGGCCACAAAATCAAACACTAGAGGAAGAAGAAAAGACATGAAACTACAGCCAATTTACCCCATCGCCCATCACATTATATTCTGGCCATAGACAGACACCCAACTAATTAACATCACCACTGCACTAAATTCTCATCCACGCCAAAACAAAACAAAACCCTAAGAAAAGGCAATTAATTAGCACTAAATTTCAGGGCTCATTTGATTACAGATCAGCCACTAAATTTCAGGGCCCATCAAATTTTAGTAATGATGATCACTATCACTATTTGGAGGGCTAAACAACAAGTCTGATCACACAGCAACCGCAACAAAATCCAAGATTCTTTTCTTCCTTCCCATTATAAATGTCATATATTGATTATAATTAACTATGCAAATTTATATATTATTAATTAAAATGAACATTCTAATCATTAACATTTGCATTTTAATTGAAAAAAAAAAATTCAAAACAGGTCGGGAAACAGGTCGGACCAGGGCCAGGGCGGGTCAGAGACCGGGTCGGACCAGGGTCAGGGCGGGTCAGAGACCGGATCAGACCAGGGTCGGGGCAGGTGGGCTTCCTGGCTCTGCCAGATCCGCGCGGGTGCCCTGCCTGCGTCTACCCAGGCCCCAATCGGACGCCCTACCTGCCTCTAGCCACTGGCGACGGGTTTTCAACCCGCGACGTCGGCGCAACTCAAGAAATATCCAAGAGAGGGAGAGGGAGAGGGAGAGATTTACCTTCGGCGGGTCTGAGCAGAAGCCGAGGGCTAGCGGCGGATCTGGGCTTGGGCGAAGATGCTGGCGGCGACGGGTCTGGGTGGCGGCGACGGGTCTTGGTGGTGGCGGCGACTTCCTCTTGGTGCTAACCCGCCGCGAAGTCGACTCTCCTGGGAAACGAAGAGGAGAGTGACGGGGCAGAGATAAACGAATGAGAAAGGAGGAGCTTCGGCGGCGACTTCCTCTCCTCCTGGATGGCGCCGGAGCTCTGGGTGAGGGGTGAGAGTGGCGGAGCTCTGGGTGAGGGTGGCGGAGCTCTGGGTGGCGGAGCTATGGGTGAGGGACGGCCTGGTGTGGGTGGCGGCAGGCTCTGTTTTGGGGAAAATAGGGTAAGGGATGGGTGGGTCAATTTAGGGTTTAGGTTAAATGAGGGGTAAAATTGTCCATGTATGTAAGTTTAGGGCTACAAATTCAAAAACTTAGGGCTACAAATAGGAATTCAGATAAAAAAGGGCCAATTGGGCGGGAGATCAACACGAAATGGAAAAGCTAAGTTAAGCAGCCTGGAAAAACTCCAATGGATAAATTTTGAGAAAAGGCAGATGGCAGATTGAAGCCAACCAGGTGGTAAGGGGAAGGGTTAAAGAAATGAAAACAGAGGGATTACGGGGCTCAGTCAATTGTTAAAATTACTCTGGAGAAGAATAAGTGACGAGGGAGTCGAGGTCAGGGGGATGTCTGCTGCTGTCCTTTCTTGTCTGGCCATGCATTGCCATATATTTGTTTTTTTTTTTTACAAAAGATAATCTTGTATTGATTCAAGAAAAGATACTTACATCCGGGAAACCAGCCACGCCTGGAAATAAAAAACACGACTCATAGTCGGAGACAAAGAAAGGGCCTTCCTAGCCACCCTATGGGCTACCCTATTGTTATTCCGACCTACAAACCGCACACCCAATCCCGGATTAGAATGAAAATAGTGTAAAACTTCTTCCAGAATAGCTCCCACCCAGTTATCACATGTCTGCCGCAAAATAATCTTATCAATAATCACCTTGCCATCTCCTTCAAACCTAACCTCTGTGAACCCCAGACCCAAACACCAGCCAATAGCCTTCCGAAGGGTCAGTAATTCAATGACTATCGGATCAACCGGGTCAGGAAACTGAAGCCCCCTTGCCAAAAGTACCTCATAGTTCGATGTCATAAGCACCACACCCCCAGCCAAGGGAGCCCCCTGCCTGGTAGCCCCATCCCAGAGGCAGACAATCCTGGAATCATTAACAGAGGCAGTCTGGAGGATAGGAGGGGTATATGGAGGAAGAACACGATCCAAGGGCAGGCTTATCCATTCCTCATATTGCTGGTGAAACTGCCTCATCAAGGCTGGGAGCCCAAACTGTTTTCCTTCAAAGACAACCCAGTTTCGCGAACGCCATATTCGCCAGAGGACAGCCACCAAGGCCATAAACAAATCCGGCTGATGAATGAGAGCCATTACTCTTTTAAGAAACAGGGGGAAAGTATGTCGAGGCAAACCCTGCCCTAAAAATTCCACTCCCGAAAGGTCCCAAAGTGCTCGGGCCACTGGGCAAAAGAGAAATAGATGCTCCAAAGTCTCAGTTCCCTCCCAACACACCGGGCATCTAGGGTGCACATGAACCTTTCTCTCAATTAGGGCTTCCGCAGTTGGAAGGATCCGGTTCAGAATCTGCCAAAGGAACACCTTCAGTTTCGGTGGTATATTAGCTTCCCAAAGCCGGATCCAACTAGCTTTGTCCATCCAACTAGCCGACGAGCGCCACCAACCTTTCTGCTTATCCAACAGAACCGCAAGATGGTAAGATGACTTCACTGTGAACTGACCATCAGCCGTGTCATGCTAGATAAGCTGATCCGGCAAACTGTGCCGGGGTAGAGGGATTGCTTTAATTGCCTGACAGGTAAGGGGATCGAACCATTGTCAAAGCTTGGAGTCACACACCGCCCCTCACCGGGGCACAAAACTTCAGAAACACAAGGATCCCCACCCTCTGGAAGAATTTGAGGACTATAAACTGGGGCAGAGGGATGTAATTGAGGAATCCAGCTGGAATGCAAAAGAGAGGCGGCCTGTCCATCCCCAATCTGCCAACGAAGACCCTTCTCAAGGAGATTTCTACCGAACAAGATACTCTGCCAACCCCAGGATGGACGCGACCGAGCCTGAGCATTACGGAATGACCCCTGGGGAAAATACTTTCCTTTATAGACTTGGGCTAAAAGCGATTGAGGCTCATTCAGGATACGCCATCCAATCTTAGCCAAGAGAGCTTGATTAAACTGCTCGAAGCGACGGAAACCCATACCACCATCATGCTTGCTGCGACACATATTTCTCCATGACATCCAACGCATCTTAGAATGGCCATTCTCAGTGCCCCACCAAAAGCGTGCTATATGCTTATCCAGAAGGCGACAGAGAGACAAAGGGAGCCTAAAACATGACATGACATGCAAGGGCAAAGCTAAAGCAACCGATTTGATCAAAGTTTCCTTAGCCGCCCAAGACAAAGTTCGTTGCTTCCACCGCTGTAGTCTCTCCAAAAGTTTCTCCTCTAGATACCGGAAGGTAGCCATCTTAGATCGGGCTATCAGCGTCGGTAGGCCAAGGTATTTATCATGGACGCCTACTGCACCCACTCCCAGAATCTGAGCCAAGAAATCTTGATCTGGCAGGGCAATATTCTTACTAAAGCACACTGCTGATTTACCCAGATTAACTTTCTGCCCACTGAGTTCTTCGTACTCATTTAAAACTTCAAGCAGGTTCTCACATTCCTGAAGAGAGCCACGAAGAAATAAATAGGAGTCATCGGCGAAGAACAAATGGGAAATCCTAGAGGCACGTGGAGCAACCTTCACACCTTCCAATTTGCGCTCAACAATAGCCTTCCGTAGGAGAGCGGCAAATCCCTCAGTACAGAGGACAAATAGCAAAGGTGAAAGAGGACCCCCTGCCGAAGACCCCTTGTAGGGGAGAAATACCCTGAAGGGGTGCCATTCATTAGAACCGAAAAAGAAGTGGAGACAAGGCACTCCCTGATCCAGCCCCTCCCGGTGGAGTTAAAACCCATTTTCTCAAGAACAACAAGAAGAAAGGGCCATTGCCAGATATTTGTTAGTGCAGCACTTATTAATTATTAGACTTAATCAAAGGTAGGGACGGTAAGAAGTAAATCGGCTGTGCTGCTGGATAGTAGTAGGATACACATGGCAGGAAGGTTTTTTTCACCAAATGGGAATCTGTATTGCACTCTTTAATGATGAGAGGGATAAGGAACCATATTTTCATAATAAGAGTTAAGCGTTTTGGGATAAATGGCTAAAAATAAATCATGTTTGAGAGTCGAGAGATACAATTAAGAAAAGTGAAAGCAACCATCAAAAGGAGTTGAATTCTTAATCGAAACACAATACACAGGGTAAATTCCCTAAATATTATTATTTTTTTAATTTACCACGAATATAGTGTTTTAAAAACTATTTACAAGAATATTGTATTTTGAAGGAGGGAAGGCAGCGACGGCGCCCGATACTCAGAATATTGAGTTTTGAAGGGGGAAAAGCAGCGACAACGCCCGAGTCTTAGGTTTTGGCGCTATTTGAAATTTTCAAATTTTCAAATAGCGCCAACACCTGAGACTCAGGCGGCGTCGCTAGCTTCCTTTTATTTCTTATCCCCTTCCTCGCCCTGCCCTCTCGCACCAGAACCACACCCCCCCCCCGACCCTCCCCTCCTCCCTCCTTCACCTCTTCCAACCCAGCGCCGACGCCAAACGAAAGAGCGGCGACGCCGAGAAAAAGAGGGCACCGCCTCAGTCTTAGGCGGCCGCGCTCAAAGCTTGACGAAGGCGTCACAACTAGAGCGTCATAGCAAGCAGATCTGCTTATTCTGCCATGTTCGACGACGAGTAGCAGCAGGCGCCCGGCAGAGGAAGGGGCCGAGGGTGGCGAGGGCGTCGTGGCAGCGGCCGCGAACGCTATAGGAGTAAGTTGACTTATCGATCCTTTTTTTTATGTTCTATTATTTTTTCAGTTCTAAGGCTTATCGATCCTTGTTCGATGAGACCACCACCTGCAACAATCGATACTGCTCCGGTGGATCCGGAACTTCTTTGGGGGCATGGTCACCATCGTATTGACGCAGTTTGGGCAAATGAGGTAAGTTTTTTTCAAACTATTTCTATAGTTTTTTATTAGCTGAATAATATAATATAATATAATAGAATTAAATTAAAATAGGAATAGAATTAGATTAAGTTACGAGTATATTATATTAGAATAAGTTTAATTTAGATATATAAATATAAATATTAGGTGAATTGAAGGAATTGAATTAATATAGTTTTGTGCATTAATTATAGGCTGGTGATCGATCTTATCACATTCGTTATACGGGCAATTTAGTCCGATACCATCCACTTTACCTGCCGTATCTCGCCGATGCCGGCTTGTCTAGTGTTCTGCCACTAGCCCCGCTTACCGGTGATCCGGGTTTGATTACTGCGCTCGTAGAGCATTGGCGACCCGAGACATCGACCTTCCACATGCCGTTCGGTGAGGTGACGATCACCCTAGAGGACGTTGCGACACTGACCGTTCTAGCGACCGACGGTGATGCCGTCGTAGTAGACATACAAGACGAGGACTGGTCGGCTATGTGTCTTCGACTGTTAGGACGGGCTCCTACTAATCTTGGTGGCAGCGTCATCCGGATTGCTTGGCTCAGGGAGACTTTCGATGAGCTACCGCTTTCTGCATCACCCCAGACGACAGAGCAGTTTGCAAGAGCGTATGCGCTGTCTCTGATGGGAGGTGTCTTGTTCTCCGATCGGTCTGGAGGTTCAGTTCACCTGCAGTACCTACTTTTGGTGGAGGATTGGCGCAGAGCGGGGAGGTTTGCTTGGGGAGCAGCTGTGCTATCCTACTTGTACCGTGAGATGGGTAGATCGGCGTTGCAGATGACGACATCTTCTTCACTGGGTGGTGACTTTGGTGGATGGTCCGCCTTGCTGATGATCTGGACGTGGGAGCGGTTTTCTCATACATCACCACTACATGCGGAGACGGGTGCGCAGATTACTCAGGACGCAGCCACGTGGCCTTCGGTGGCTTCCGGCCAACACCCATCAGCATGGAGATCAGTTCTACCTGTAAAAGCTGTGGTTTGACGAGTGCACGACATTCGTGGTTAGTATATAACATTTCTATAGAATAGTTTTAATTGATTTGTTATAAATTTAGGAGTAATTATGTGACCAATCCTTGTGTGCAGTGGCGTCCGTACTTTCATAGAGGTTAGGACTACAGCGGTACTGTGATCCAGTCTGACACGTTTCGAGCAGTAGTTCCACTGATCTGCTTCTCATCGCAGATGTGGAATCATCTAGATCGCGTGCTCGGACAGTTTGGGATGATTCAGGACCGGCCTCATCCTCCACATTTCGCGGCTGAGATTAGATTTTTCTTCGTCAGGGACAGCATGGGCCATCACGTGGCCAACAGTTCATACAGGCAGCCAGCGAGTCAATTGAGTTGTGGAACCGTCGACATGAGTTCATCGCGCGGACGAGCTACAGTGACATACCTTTAGCTTACCACTCGGAGCATCGAGAGTGGTATAGAGATGTCACTAGACGTTCAGGCACACGGAGAGTTGCTGCACTGAACGCAACGGTGAGTTTTTTAGTAATTAAAATTTTTGTTTTTAATTGTTTTTAGATGTGTAGAATTTCTGATATTTTACATTTAAATTGCAGTACGACTGCATGGAGTCCGTTGAGCAGGGTTTACGTGATGGGATGAGAGCAGGAGGGCTATCATATGACCAGATGGCGGAGTATGCTGACCAGTTGGCGGCAGGGGTTACAACTATAGGTTTTAGTGATTGTCGACATCCTGATACAGAGCCGATACAACGGTACCCTGATGAGCGCAGCTTAGCCAGCTGGACAGAGCGTAGGACTCAGCCATCGGACTGGGGCGTGCCACCGCCACAGTTCACAGAGGAGCCCAGGTGGAGGAGACAGCGACGTGAGCAGCGTGACGTACCTCGAGGAGTGAGGTACTCAGATCGTCAGCCAGTCAGACCTACTTCGACCTTCACATTCCACCAGCCTTCTTAGCCACTGTTACAGCCAGGCGCTTTTACCGGATTTCAGGCATGCACCAGTTCTTCTAGCCCTCAGTTTCAGCCCCAGGAGGATAGTTTTCACACACCGCAACATGCTACGGTGGGAGGCGGGCACATGGGATCAGGTAGTGCAGACCTGCCACATTTGGACGTCGATGAGTGGGAGCGTGTAGGTCAGCAGGTTCAGGATCAGGTCTTCCAAACATCTCATTGGGCATATGAGCAGCAGCGACGAGAGGGTGCACCAGATGAGCAGGTTCAGTCTCAGGTGGATGATATGTTCGGCACACAGAATCAGGATGATGGGGCGGAGAGAGATGATCAGTTTCCTCCATGAGACAGGAGGCCAGCGAGGTGTGGTACTGGCGGCCATCTAGTGGCAGAGCACGATGGTCGTCGTGGTGGTCGGCGTGGTGGTCGTTAGTGTATTTATGTACTTCTTTGAGATATTTATTATTATTATTATGTTCTTTGTGACTATGCATTATTATTATGTACTTCCTTGAGACTATTTATTATTATGTACTTATTTTGGACTATTTTTAATCTCATGCGGACTAATTCATGTTAGTGTTATTGTCTAAATGGAGACTTTAAATATAAAACCAACAAACATCAACAACTAGTTCAGTTCATAAAAGTCCAAACAACAACTTCAAACAACAACAACTTCTGCAAACTAAATCGAAAGAAAAACAACAACTGCTACATTCGAACAAACTTCTCAGCCACGTCTATTCCCTCTACTTCCTCTTCTACCACCTCTCGCACTTCGTTGGCCACCACTCCCTCTTCGGTTGCTCCCACTCCCACTTGCTTGGCCACCACAGGTTGATGCATTATGTCCCGCTTGGTTACAGTTGCTACACACTTGCTGTGATGAACCCTCCCTTGGCCAATCCATCTCGTTGTGAATTCGTGTTGATCTTGGTCTCCCCGGCTTTCTAATCATGTCCAGATTAGGGTAGAGAGTAGGGTCATTATGCTTCTTCCAACCCTTAGGTTCACCAAGAGGAGTGAAACTTGTCCCATAACAAGCCAGCACTGTTTGAAGCTTGTAGACGTCGTTTACAAACCTATATGGATTAGCCCCCATTCGGTTGCAAGCTGCAATAGCATGAGAGCAAGGATCATCGTCTTCCTCATCTCCATCATCTCCGTCATCATAATCATGATCGGATGGCATGCTCCATGTGTCATCTTCTTCCTCTCCACCCCGATACTCACTGAGCTCAGCATGTATCTCAGCACCCAAACAATAAAGATTTTGTGCCATAAAATTCCAAAGCACATTTAAGCTATCATCATCGACAATAGGCATTGCATAATGAAATAAAACACCATTCTGCCATTCTGGAAGACAGTAGGTGAAACCTGTAATCACAACACTATCTTGTACTGTTTCGTCTCTAATCCGTATTCTCCGAATTAGATGATCACAAAGTTTCTGATAGTTCACCCTGGATGGAATAGTCATCTGAAAACTTACACCACCAACAAAATGGACACCCAAATTGTCTTCTACTTTCTCTGATCGCCACCGAACAGCTAGTTCAAATCTTCTAAAACCACTACATAAAAAACAAACTCACTAATGATTACTAACTGGACAAAATCATTATGATGAATACATGAAAAAAAAAATATGACTCTTACCTATTATTAGCCATCTTCCCAGCAACCAGACAGCAACACCAGAGCTTCTTTCGGAACTTCTTTCAGTTTTTTGGTGATGAAGAACCGAAGGATAGGTGCAATATATATGGTGATGGGTGGTGCTGGAGTGGAAAAAAATGGCAGCGACAAAGCCCCAGTCTGGGGCGCCGACGCTTTTACCTATTTATAAGCGATAAAGCCCCAGTCTGGGGCGGCGTCGCTTTCACAATTTTTAAAGGCAAAAAGCCCCAGTCTCGGGCGACGCCTCTGTGTTTTCTTGTTAAAACAGCACCTAGCGGCCGCGCCTGAGTCTAAGGCTTTAGCGCATTAAACATATAAAAAAACACAATATTCTTGTAAATAGTTTTTAAACCACTATATTCGTGGTAAGTTAAAAAAAAACAATATTTAGGGAGTTCTCCCCAATACACACACAGTCTCTCTAGCTTCTCAACCACACAGAGTACCAATAAGATTAATTTCAACTAATCCGATCACATTAAAGTCTATGACGATTGTTATAAACACGTTCTAACGGGTTTTCGGATCATGAGGAAATGGAGAAAACTAGCTAGATCAATTAGATATTGATCTATCTAGGGATTAGAGAAAATGAGATTTGGGAAATTGAGAAATAAGAAGGGGAAGGAAGAAGTGAAGCTACGCGCCAGCCTTTGGGGGACTTTTTCCAGAAATAGCACTGTTTATTTCCCCCCCCCCCCCCCCCCAAAAATAGCACCCAGTCTCGAAAAATTACAAAAATAGCACATAATTCGAAAAAAAATCATGGACCAAACCGCAGGGTTGGGCAGCATTTTTGGACCAAACCGCCCCCACCCGAGCGGTTTTCAAAACCGCCCCGTAAATGAAAACCGCGCCCTCACCTAGCGGTTTTCTTGTAAATTGTGGGTGGGGTGGCGGTTTGCGAGAAAAGGGAGCTATTTTTGAAAATTTTCGGGACTGGGTGCTATTTTTGTAAAAAGAAAATTAAACAATGCTATTTCTGGAAAAATCCGCCTTTAGGGGGGAGAAGAGGTATGACAGAGAGAGATTAGATTTGGTGATTTTATGTTATGTAATTGCTTAATGAGTAATCCCACTAGTTATAGAGTATATATCTCGACTAATTTCCCTTCCATACCCAACTAACATGACTTAACAAAGTATTCCCTCATTATTTTCAAAACCCCCAAATAATCCCTAAATGTCTCAAATCATAAATAACGACAAATAAGTCCAAATGATAAAATATCAAATATTTGGATTTCTAATAGCGATTGAGCGGAACAATGTCATATACCGCCTCCTGGGATTGCTAAAAGACATCCAACCAAGGTTGTCAAACCGGTTTATGCCGGTGTGCCGGTTTTGAAAGTGGAATGGTCCGACCGTGGTACAACCAGTATTCACGCCGGTTGTGCCGGTTTTAATAAAGTATATGAGACAAATGGAAATCCTCAATTCCAAATAAATTAGTCATCAAAAAGCAATTAGAAAAATTATTTCACACAAAATAAATTATAGCTAAGAATTGGTAACTAATACTAAACAATTAGATGCTTAAAAATAAAAGTATATAAAATGAATTTTATTAATGTTTATAATGATTTGTGTAAAATTTTGTGTTAGATATATAATATATAAGGTTAATATATACAACAAATTTGCTTGTAGCCTACTGGTGTATAAGAGAGTCTAAAATGAACATGAGGTACTTCGTTCAAATCCTAAGGAGGGTGTTTATTTTTGGATAAAATATGTGTAACATTGACTTCCGGTTTCTGGTCTAACCGGCCGGAATTTCCGGAATTGACCGAGTCTGATCGGCATTGACCGGATTTGACCACAGTTAAATACCGGCCTCTTTCCAGCCGGTTTGGTGCCCGGTACCGATTGTACCCGGTTGAACCGGCCGGCATGAGACCGGTTTGACAACCATGCATCCAACACAGTGAATCTTATAACTGGGATTGCGTGGCAACGGACAAAATTTTGAAACAAATTTCTCAAAGTTGAAAAAAGCAGAGAGATTATTCATTCACAACCTCTAATGAATGAACCCAAACAGACTAAAGAAAAAGTGAACTTCAATTAGGGGTGGGCATTCTGTCGGTTCGGTTCAAACCAAACCAAAATAATGCATACCAGGTGCCCGGTACCGGTTGTACCCGGTTGAACCGGCCGGCATGAGACCGGTTTGACAACCATGCATCCAACACAGTGAATCTTATAACTGGGATTGCGTGGCAACGGACAAAATTTTGAAACAAATTTCTCAAAGTTGAAAAAAGCAGAGAGATTATTCATTCACAACCTCTAATGAATGAACCCAAACAGACTAAAGAAAAAGTGAACTTCAATTAGGGGTGGGCATTCTGTCGGTTCGGTTCAAACCAAACCGAAATAATGCATACCAGGTCCCCGAATTTCATCAAACCTCAAACCGTACTTGTGAGGTTAGCTTGTATCTTCTCTCTTTTAAATAATTTTTCACCCCTAATGTAAACAATAAATATGCATCATCAATGATAAAATTAAACATTTCAACACATAAGTCATAAAACACTATCATGATTCAAATATTTAAGTCTCATATTAAGTAGAAACACAAAAATCCACCATTTGGAGCTTGCAATTATAATAATTCGGTTTTTTGATTCGGAATTCGAAAATTCGGTTCGGTTGAAAGGACCCGATTTCCGAAGTATGTCCTTTTCTCTTCCGAATTCTGAACCGAATAACATTAATTCGGTATCAATTCAATTTATATTCAGTTCGATTAGGTTCGATTCGATTCTACCGAACCGTATGCCCACCCCTAACTTTAATCACTAATTCTCTACCGCCCTTTGCCCACGCATACTTTGATCGTTGTCATTTCTAGTAAGAGCCGAAATTATGATAGCACAACCCCAAAAAGAGCAAAATATCTAATTGAGCCGGAGCCACGTCGCCCTGCCCGATAATGATTTAGGTTTCAGCAATGATAATGATAGTATTTTTGTTTCTTTCTTTCGCCGCAATGCATGCAAGAATGTCTGGATTGCCATGAGAGCTGACTGTTCTAATCACTTCCTCAATTACCAAAAGTTGAAGGAATCTATCATCATCTTCATCTCCTTTCTTGCCCTATTATTTATCGAATTCTTATTTTTCCCCCTCTCAGAAAAGATGGCTTTAATTAGGGCTGGTAAGTGGTAATCGATATTATAGGTTAACAGTTTAACTGATAGGCAAGTTAGCGGGCTAAGTTCACTATCTGGTCCTTGATAAACAGTGGTGATCACCGAACAATCTAAGATATCAAAATATCTTATAACATAAATAATGGATTGTACCAAACCATTTTTAACAATCTGCCCGTTGTACTAATTTGTACGATCCAATTTGATCCATGATTATGTTGTTCACACCATGTGGTCTACTTTCCAGACCTACTAAGAGTGATCTTGGCAATATGTGGATGTCGTCAAGAATTCAATAACCATCGATAAGCTAGACATGCAAAGGGGTGGCTTGCCAGCACCAAGGCTAAGGCTCCTCCACCTTCAACCTCACAGGTTTGGTGTAGTGATTCCCTAATCATCCAAAATAGAAGGCAAAACGACCCTGTGGGCTGTGAGAAGTTGAGAACTAATATGATAAGCTAGAGATGCAAAAGTAGGACCAAGGCTACAACAAACCTTCCAAATATTTTACAACAGCATCCTCAAATGAGGAAGTCGTAGATGTTACAACTCATAAGAGGTAAAGTTGACAAAATATTAGGAATACGTAGCTCCATGGAAAAGCAAAATGCATCTTATTGGGAAATCGTTGTTACAAAAATGGAGTCATTTCAACTAACAAGTCATGTCGTCTATGACCTCTTAGTTGACTGATTCTTTAGGAAAAAATCCCAAGTTACACATGTTTTTAAAAAAAATTCTCAAAATACAAACGTTATGAAAATAATTCCCAATCTACGCATGTTTGGGCCATCACCGCTGTCGACGAAGACAGTGATTGCATCACTGTTGTCGACGAAGACAGTGATTGCATCACTGCTGTCAACGAAGACAGTGATTGCATCACTGCAGTACACGGCCGCGGTGAATGCCTGACCTGCGTCGAAACTTTAAACAAACGTAACTTTGTGCTCGGTTATCCGATCGTAGCGAATTTTTTTTTGATTCCGCATAATTTTTCGAGATCTTGCAAGCCGCAAATTGCCGTAGGCGGTTTGGTCCCGCCTTCGTCTTGAAAATATGTCGTTTGCTACCCCGAACGAGCCTTTTTTCGATTTCGTCAAACTTTGAACGACCATAACTTTGTGCTCCACAATCCGAAAATCATGAATTTGTTTTTGATTTCGCATAACTTTTTAAGGACTACAATTTTTATCATAGACATATTTTCGGAATATACTTGGATTCCTGAAAAGGAAGGTAAAGTTATTCCCAAAACCCCTTATATCCATAAATAATTCATTTTTTGAAAATTCTCTCCTACTAAATATTGTAGTCCTTAAAAAGTTATGCGAAATAAAAAAAAATTCATGATTTTCGGATTGTGGAGCACAAAGTTATGGTCGTTCAAAGTTTGACGAAATCGAAAAAAGGCTCGTTCGGGGTAGCAAACGACATATTTTCGAGACGAAGGCGGGACCAAACCGCCTACGGCAATTTGCGGCTTGCAAGATCTCGAAAAATTATGCGGAATCAAAAAAAATTTCGCTACGATCGGATAACCGAGCACAAAGTTACGTTTGTTTAAAGTTTCGACGCAGGTTAGGCCTTCACCGCGGCCGTGTACTGCAGTGATGCAATCACTGTCTTTGTCGACAGCGGTGATGCAATCACTGTCTTTGTCGACAGCGGTGATGCAATCACTGTCTTCGTCGACAGCGGTGATGCAATCACTGTCTTCGTCAACAGCGGTGATAGCCCAAACATGCGTAGATTGGGAATTATTTTCATAACGTGTGTATTTTGAGAATTTATTTTAAAAACATGTGTAATTTGGATTTTTTCCGATTCTTTACCACCGTTCTTCAGAACAACTACCACCTTCGCATGTGTTTCGACTTCTTGTTTGTTACAAAACCCTAGACATGAGACTCTTAGGATGTCGAACCATATGCAACTAGACACGTAGCCCTAGCTTCTCAGAAACCCTGCCCAACTTCTACCCAAGCTGCTGGAGCTGTAAGAGTTTCAAAAAACTTCAGTAGAAGTCCCTTTACATCCCGAGCTCCGAGCTACATACATGAGTCAAATATTCTCACTACACCCGCTGTTGTAAAATAGGCGGTGACGGTTTTGTTCGGTTGCCGAACCAAAACCATTAGAAACCGAAATCATAATTAGCCAATTGCTGAAAACCAAAACTGATAAGCCCTTAACTGATACGGTGTCAGGCAGAGCAAACTAAAAACAAGCCTTTGATTACATTAAGATTTATCAATTTTTATCAGTTTATTAATGGTTTTCGATTTTAATCAAAATCAAAACTGTTATACGCTTATCGATTTTTACCCATTAAGAAAACCCGACAAGCATATTAAACCGATTCAATTTTGGTTAAAGCCAAAATCAAACCGTGACGCTTACCCTAAACCATAATTCCCAAATACTATCTTATTAATTTCGCCGCATGTTGAAAACAACTTACTAAAAGTGCTTTAGCTGGGGATAAGATATACTGCTAATTCTCATTAGACCAATTGGGGAGAAGATAGAAAGAGTGGAAGTTGCTTGCTATTTTATTATGAAGATGCATGAAGGAAGCAAGAAAAAAGGGCAGAGAGACAAGACTCATCACTCAAGAGAACAAATCCTCCCACATGGATTGATATCCGACTTTGTACAAGGCAAAAACATAAATGAAGAGAGAGAGAGAGAGAGAGAGAGAGAGAGAGAGAGAGAGAGAGAGAGATATGAATCAAAAGCAGCTTCTGTTGACTAGGCCTGATCTGCAGAAAGCACACACATCACCTCCTTTACATAGGGGTGTGCAACGGTTCGGTTCGGTCCGGACCGGACCAAACTCATGAGAACCGCGGTCCATTAGTGAAAAACATGTTAGGACCAAGGACCGGACCATTCTTGCATTTGGTCCATTTGGTCCGGTTCGGTCCGATCCAAATATGAGCTCGGTCCACCATTTCTTCAGTAATTATAAAATTCATGAGGACCAAGAACCGGACCGCATTTTACTCGATCTGGTCCGATCCGGTCTTAACAACGGTTTGGTCCGGTGTGGTCCGGTACGGACCAGACCATTGCACACCCCTACCTTTACAGAACACTACCGGCGACCACTAACCTTACTGCCACTTTTCCGACGTATGCATGATTACAGCTCTAGGGGGAAAGGAAAAGCATAGGAGCAATATTCCGCCTACCAGAATTCTCAATCCCCCTAACCTTCACGATGTGGAATCAGACTACTACAAAGTTTACAAACCAAAGTTAAGAAGAAACTAAAGCGAACAAACAGGCAATTGGGTTGTGGTTGGGGCATGTTGTTTCATACCCGCCGCCGAACTTTACAGTTCGACGAAACGTCCCTACTGCCTCCCTCCGGAGTGCGGGATGATCACACAAGATCCATTCTTATACTACTAGTCTTTTCAAAAAGGAAAAGACACAAGAAGAAAAGGATGATCAGCATCATCATAATATAACAGGGACAGGAAAAGTAACAGCACTCACACACAAGTCTTAAATCAAATGTCCCCAACTTCAGGCACCAACCAATGTCAGCTATGCAATACGTTTAGAGCTTGTTAGTTATAGTTAAAAGGGTTTATAAAGCAGAGAAACCCACATTACTCAGCACCATCTCATTCTCATGATCTCATCCCACAATGGCAAACCCATTCCTAGTACGAGCAACCATCCCCATCAAATTCTAGCGCTAAAATCGGGAGTTCTGAATCACATTCCTAGTACTCTATCCATTCACCCTGCCTCAACCCATTTTTTTCTTTCCTTTATCGAGTTCCAGTGTTCCACAATTCCCATTATCTCCAGCATCAGATTAAAGATCAAGCAGAATAGTCTAGCATGGAGATATATAGAAATCAGCATCATTCGTTGGTGCAATCCTAACTACACTTAATTAACTCCCTGACCAACTTAACACTTTCACAACCTCAATCTATAAATACCCTGCTCATCGAGCTTTCCCTAGCACCTCATGTGTGTGTTCATGTATAGGTAAACAAGCAGCGGGAACTGAAAGAAGCACCTCTAGTGTCGTGGCTGTTTCCGCTTGTGACTTGACTTCATGTGTTAACCTCCTCCAACAAGTCGCTGAAGAAAGGATCAAAGAGTGCTTCTTTGGCTGAGTTGTACTGGTCCAACCGCTTCTTCAGTGAGCGCATCTCTCTTTCATGTTTAGAAGAACGTTCCTGACACAATCATGTACGTAACCCTTCAGTGGCATATCGTTTCAGCAGATTAAGTACACAGCATGAAAAGTATTTTGACAATTCAAAGAAAGATAAACACAAACAAGATAAGTAACGACTTACAAATGATTTCTTCAGAAGCAAGATGTCAACCAAGTACAGCAACCATAAGACATTTGTCCTTGGGTGGCTGAAGACAATTAAAAAAATAATCAGCGGAGTATAACATACACAACTATATACGAAGTCAATCAATGAACTGTTAAGTGCATCATATATGGAGGGATGTGAATTGTCCTTCGCCGTTTCATTAAAGTCCCCCAGAAGGGGAATCCTACAGATAAGTTGAGAAATGATGGAAGAGTTTCCCCTTCCCGTGCATCCATTTAAACCTTACATTCTTGCTACATGGATTTACTAATGGTTCTGATTTGGTCTATTTGTGGACTATGATCTTACCATTTACATCAAAGGAACTCCTAAGATGAAGCACCACCGGATAACTATTACTTTCATGTCCTAGATCAGGTTTCAGAATAAGAAATATATTTCTTAACAGAGTAGGTAGCAAGTCAGACAGAAAATGAATCAACAATGTCCTGCAGATTTCGACTAATGATATGAATGAATTTGCTTCAAAGCATAAAGAGATCCTCAATCATGAGAGCAGAGACACAGAATCAATTACATTACCTTCCTTCCCAAATATCCTGTGTTACCTCCTTCATCTTTCTATATGTTTCTGCCTGCAAATAGTAGAAAGAGATTAAAAAACCATGCAGCTGGGATTCTAAATTCACTGACCCGACATTATCAATTGATTTAGCTTTACCTGTTTGTCCCCCTTTGGTCCCTTGAACAAATAAGGATCAGATGACATATCAAAGCAGAGTATATCTTGACCTGAGTGAATAAGAAATTGTTAGTTCTGTTGAGTTGAGCAGAAATCTAATCTCATCGAGATAGAGTAAACTAGAACTCACCAGTACAAATTCGGGACAGAGTGAAATCAATTATGGATATCGACAATCCAAATGTTCTGAGAATCATTTTCTTTCCTTCGAGGGTAAACTGCACTTTGGTGCAATCATTTCGACTTAAGAGAACATTTCCCCTGGAAAAGCAAAAGCATCCTTAATCAGCATTCCGTGAACCAGATGATAATATATAATTGAGGACATAACTGAGCGTACCAATGAAGATCCCGATGTTCAAATTCAAATGCTGCTTCTGCAACTGCCAAACCAGATACTACCTGAAATGCACACAGTTCATCGGTTCAAACACAGAAGATTCCACATTCCAGCTGAAGAAAAGAAAGGAGCAGCTTTTAGTTACCTGGACGAGTAAACTACGTGTTTCATCAAAGTTCTTAAGCACAAAGCTTTCAAGGTCTTTGCCACCATGTTCCAATATAAATACCACATACCGCTGTAGAAATAATTAACTACATTAGAGCAGAGCCAGTAAAGATAAATCCTGTTGAAATGTGTTGTATCTGGGTAACAAACTATCACCCTTAGGCCTTAGCAAGATTTCAGTTTCCCTGCATGCACAGCAGACTATTGTCTGGACTAGAAGCTAAAATAATTTTGAGTAAACCAACATGTCCAAAGACTACATTAGATATAGACTTCGTACCTGTTTCTCAGGGAACCCCTTAGGATGATCATTTTCTGAATCATTCTGCTCGTCCCAATCTTCCCATGCTCTAATCAATACAGGGTCATAAGGACCTTGGCACACCCTTAACCTGTCATGCATTTTAAGGACCATCGTCCATTGGCCAAAACACCTTGTCGTCAGCTCCTTTAGTCATGACTCATGATTCATGCCATGTCCAAGTCACATATCAAAATAAGGAAGGAGAAACATTGTACCAGAAACAGACAATAATTGCTGAAAGGAAAAGCAAGAGAATCAAAGGGAGGGCTTTAGGACGTAAGAGTAAAGACACGTACTCCAGAGTTTCTATGAATGTTGTGCATGCATTTTGAGCTGCAGCATCCCCTCTTAGAGCATTAAGAGTTTTTGAAAGTCTGACCTCCTCAAGGAGTTCTTCTGATCTCTGGAGACATCAAATGATTCAGTGATAACTAGAGGGTAAAGAAGTCGTAATACTCATGAGGAGTTGCGTAAGTTGATTCAGTTTTGACAAGAAAGCTTTGCTGATTCTGGATAACAAACGCCTCACTGAGAAGCAAATAATTCCCAAGTTCAACCATGTAATGCCTAAGTTTAAGTTCGAACCAAAGATCGATACCATAACGAATACCTTTTGTATTTCTCCATTAACACGCGAGTCTCCATCAATTGGTACTAGTTTACAGACAGTGTTGCCCACTTTAAAGACTTCTCCATAAGTGCCTTCACCCAGTTTGACAATATCTTTTGGGTCGCTGCGGGAAAGACATTCGTAAGTCTCATGATGTTAACGATGCAGAAGCTTTGCATGCAAAAGACACTAGGAAGCATGAATGTAGGAAAACCCCAGAAGATGGTTGTGGAACAGAATTACAAAAGAGAGCATGGAGAAAGTAGTGATAAATAACAAACCAGTATTTGGAGAACACATCTAGTAACGTTGATGGGGCTGATTGGCCACAGTAAGCCAACAGAGCAGGGAAAGGATCCGCAAAGTCAAGATCCAACGAAGATGTCGAAGCCAGAGACAGCTTCTTAACAGCTGCCTCAATGTCTCGGCATCCATCACCAGACATAGTTTCCTCGCCGCTGTCTGTCTGGGCAACAAACTGATCTTCCAAGTAAGCGTGGATTCTTGCCAGGGTAGAATGCTTATAAGAACGGATATTGGAGGCAGACTTTTCTGGGGTCTTCAACTTAAACCCTCCAACGCCATTAGCGGAACGCACGGCCGGAGTTTCAAGTATCTTAGACAATGTGGTGGATAGATTGGAGTCGGAGTTGAAGTTGTGTGAGATTAACCAATTGGGTAATCTGGAAGAGACAGGCTTGACGGCAGCAGCAGCATCCGCTTCATTGGTTGCGACCCAAGTGGAAATGTGTTTGGGAGAAGGACTCTCTTCCAGCAGATCGAAAGCATCCACCTCTTTGAAGTATTCCAGTTCTTTCTCAAAGTTTGGAGGCTGCGGCTGCACGCCGTTCAACAAGACGTTAAGATCGAGCGAGAGAAAAAGTGCTAGCTTGGTTACAGTCAGTCAGTCAGAATGTAACTAGTTATACTAGACCTAAAATGCTAAAAAAATCCATAATTCTAGAGGGTGAAGAGAGTGCGTACTCTATGAACAGGCGGCTTTCCCTTTCCCTTCCCCTTTGCGTTCCCGTTTCCCCTGGGCGGCGGCTTCTGCTTACCCTCCCTCTTTTGAGGCCGATCGTCTACAGAAGCGAAAACGGCGATGCTTACCCTCCCTCTGTATGGAAACAAATTTCAGCAATGGCGCACTTTCACGAATTCAACAGAACGCTAATAGTAACATCCAGGGAAGAATAGAGAGAGGAACCTGGTAGAAAGGGAACGATTCCAGCTGACTCGCTTGACGGGAGGTGGAACAGCGAAACTCGGACGATTCAGATGGCTGGAATTGGACCAGGGAAAAAGAAAAGAAGCATCCACGAGCGTAAAGCGCAGGCAGTCGGAGATGATTTCGCAAAGGAGGAAGAGAGGGCTGACTTACAGTGAAGCGGGAGGCGGCTCCGGACGGGATTGGGGGAGCCGACGCCGGTAAATCGCTTGGGGCTGCTGATTATGATGGCGGCCCCCTTCGCCTTCCTCTTCGGCGACCAGTTCCGACCACAAATCTCGATTGCTACTACGACTCATGATCGTGAATCCGGATCGCGGTTTCCGATGAGAGCTTGAAATTGAGAGACAAGAATGTGATTTTGATTTGAATTCAAAAAACAAAAAGCATTTGGGAGGGAAGATAAGAATTTAGAGTCGACAGTGACTCTGGCAGTAAGAGCGCGCTGTGAATCAGCGTCCCCGCACTACTTTACGGAAACCACCACCCAGTAATCTATATGTGGGCCATCGAAGATCCATGTGGAATTAGACGACCTAACATAGGATCAATTGGTGGGCCAGAGAGTAAATCTCATGGGGTTATGCTCAGCGCTTAATTGAAACAGCCCACTGACTGCCATTACTTTTTTTTAGGCTAAATTACAAGTTTGGACACTTGAATTACTAGTAAAGTTTGCGCTTGTCGCTATAATTACTTTATTTCATCCGTAGTCACTTAAATTAGTTCAACAATTAAGTTTGGTCACTCTTCGTTAGTCTCCGTTAAATTTTGCTGACGTGACAGTCAACTCTGATAGTTGACCCTTAAATAAGTGACGTGACAAATAAAAGATAATTAAATAAATAAAAATAAATCTTTACCAAACATTTCCCTAAAAAAAAAAAGAAGCATCATGGCCACGTTAGCCTGGAAAACGACCGTCGATCTAACACTCGCTTTGTTTAATCTCCCTTTCTATCTCCGCCTTCCACTTCCACAGCAGAGAAATCTCGAGTTTGTCTCTTGAGACCCAGTGCCGCATTTCCCCGGTCTTCTGAGCTTCGGAGGACGATTGAGTATGGCTGCCACTAATCGGAGCGTGGCGGCATTCTTGCTGCTGATGATGCTTTGTGAGTTTGGCGGCGGTGGTTCACTGCGACGATTCGGAGCTGACGATGGTGGTGAAGAAGGTTAAGGGGAAGAGAAGAAGTATTGTACGAAAGGTTGGGAAGACGATCTCCGAAATCGAGGATCTCGCGTGACTGGCCACCTGCGTCGGCGTCCTGGTCTTGACGAAGTGTTCACACCTAAAATTAATTTGGCCGAATTTAAATGCCGCATTAATTAGTTTCGGCATTTAAGTCGATACCGCGGGTAAAAACGGTGTCGTTGGGAGTCGAGCGGTGCCGCGAAACAGAAGAACGGTACCGCAAAGAAGCTCAGCGGTACCGCAACACTGGAAACGATACCGCTTGCCGAAAATAAAAAAGGGCCGCGCGTTTAATGGGGTTGGAGGAGGAGTTTTATTCCTTGGGAGAAGCGGCACCGCGGGGAGTTAAAACGGTACCGCGAGTAAACCCAGCGGTACCGCAATACTGGAAACGATACCGAAAATCAAAAGGGGGCCGCGCGGTTAGTTGGGTATTGGAAAAGGAGTTTTGTTTATAATTAATTATTGTTATTTTTATTCCTTGTTGGATGGGGAGAAGCGGCACCGCGGAGAGCTAAAACGGTGCCGCGGAATTAAAAACAGTACCGCGATGAAGCCCAACGACAGTGTTTAATAATAAACAGTGTCGCGGAAGAAAAAAACAAACGGAGCTGGTTGGGAAAGAAAACGACACCGCAAGGCTGGAAGCGGAGTCGTTTAATATTAAAACGATGACGCGGGTAGAATCAAGCGGAGCTGTTTGGGAAAGGAAACGACATCGCGGGATCATGAAAACAACTCACGTAAAGTTCACGCGAAGCAGTTTGAGGAGCGAAGCGGTTGAGACACGTGGGATTTCACAACGGAGCAGTTGAGGAAGCGGTTCCACCGAGCGTGAAGACTACGAAGCAGTTTTTTCGAATAAAAGCAGTGGGGCAAGGAGAGAGAAGGGGGGAACCAAAAATCAACACAGAACAACTCTGTCAAAACTTTACCTTTTCTCTGTAACTCCTTCGCGGAGCTCTCCTTCCAGGAAGGATCTCCATAGTTGTAGTCTTAGTCGTAGTCGCGGAGCTCTCCACAGGAATCTCCATAGGAGTAGCGGTAGCGTATATTCCTCAAAAACTCAAACACCCTGGTTCGAACGTAGTTTGGAGAGGTGTGAACCGTAGTCACAGTCGTCTTGATTAGAAGTCAGTGGCGCATCAATTCGATCAAATCAACATCGTCGTTTGGCACGCCGGCGGTGGTATTTGGTCAGAAGATAGTGGTGCATCCGTTAAATCGGCACCGCAAGAGTTTCCACCGCGAAATATTAAATCAACATCGCCGGGAACGAATTCGGCACCGGCGGTGGCATTTGGTTTTCCCGAGGAAACATTTTGGCACACCCGGTGGGACACGTGTGTTTGACACGGCTCCGCGTCGAGAAAATCAAGATCGTGATCTTCCACACGTACCTGTGGAGGAGGAGGCGCCCGACATCGAAGTTGGTCAGGCGAACGGGGCAGATAGACGTACTCAAGGGATGGAAGAGCGGCTACATGATGAAATCCTATATCTACGTCAATCCATGGAGGGTTTTCGCCAATCCATGAAGGAGTTTCACCAAGAGGTAAATCTCCAATTTGATAATCTTGAAAAGAAAATGGATAAGTTTGAGAACAACATAGATCGATGGTTTGATAAGTTGGATGACTGTGTTTCTGATTTTAGTATGTCAATACATAGATCCACAT
Source organism: Linum tenue (assembly GCA_946122785.1). Lineage (NCBI taxonomy): Eukaryota > Viridiplantae > Streptophyta > Magnoliopsida > Malpighiales > Linaceae > Linum > Linum tenue. The sequence goes on from CAMGYJ010000011.1 coordinate 30,576,574, forward strand.
GTGATTTTGATGTGTTTAAATATGAAACCATGTCTGTTGCGTGCGATGATTTGATGGTTGATCGGCTAGCCAAGGTCAACCAAACGCCATCGACGAGTATGGCTACAACATTGTTGTCAGAAGCAAGGAATCCCAATGTGTCTTTTCCAGTGAACAACATTGGTCTTAAGGACACCCAAGTTGGAGGTGGCCTGCAGAAGCCACTACAAAGAGGTCAGTATCAACATATGTCTAATAAGAATGAAAATAAGAATAAGGGTGGACAATCTGGTTACAATCACGTTGAGCATAGCAAGCTCGCGTATGAGGGGTTGTCCAAGCAACATCGCGATGGGGTTCAATCTAAGCCGCTAGGGGGGCATGAGATCCCACCGCATGGCCGGTTGAAAGAAAAACAACACCGTAAGTGGCAAATAAGTTGGCCACATCCACCCCATTTTATGAAAAATCAAACTAGGATAACCACAAACACTATTCAAGATGGAGGTGGTGACCACGTGAAAAAATCTAATGCCACCAAAGTTGGCATGAATCAACAGAATTCTCTATGTAAATTGTCCCCAAAACCTCCACTGAGTAGAGAGGGGGGCAAGTTCGATCAAACCCGACATGGGGTTGCCACACCAGTGCTGGCTGGGAACAAATCCATGAGTGGTGGTCTGGGGGGCAAGGCCAATGCCAAACAAACTCCAAACTCACGTGGAATTTTAAAAGGGGAAACGTTGTTGTGTGATCGGTGCAAAAGTCATGTTCGTGGTAAACAAAGTACCAACGTACCTGTTGATGAAAAGTCTCGGCGCTCATACTACCAACAACATGGTGAGAGTGCGAAGCTGACAAAACGATACCAGTCTAGGCAAGCGATGTCGCATGATCGAATTGGCAAGACAAATGCATCAAATAATGTGAATGTCTTACTGAGAGAAAAAAAACGTTGGTGATTCTCCATGTCACCAACATAAAACGATGGTTGAGATGAGGCCAAATCAGGATCGTGGAGTTTCGAAAAATGTTGTTCGAGCTAAACGGATTGGGGAGTTGCAAGTCAACATTGACTCCAAAACATCAAAACCAACGGGTGTGAATCCAGATATGAGGAGTCATGGTATTTACGGATGGCTTGTTTGGTTTGATCATTGGAGTTGGCAATGGGTGTGGACTTTTGGCATTATGTTTTATGCCAAAGTCTAGCTGGTTTTCATTTATCTATTATTAAAATAAAAGTGGCTAATATTAGGCCACGGGATATGTTCAAAAAAAATTAAAAAAAAATCAATAGTATTAATGGTATTTTGGCGATGTTGTCAAGAAGGAGTCACAACGTTGTTGGCAAGGAAACATCCATGTGTTGTAAAGAGGAAAGATTGGCTAAACATGCCTGTTTTGGCCAAAGTGTGAGGCAGAGCCGATAGCCTCATACAACGATGATTTTATGTTTCTTTTCTCAACAACGTTGGTGTAAAAAAAAAAAAAGACAAAAGAGGCCAAACACTATTTTGGGCCCAAGCAGCATCGCAGAGATGCAAGGTTGCTGTAATTGGTTTAGGCTACAATAGTGGTGTGGGCCAAACAAAGTTGCTGGCAAAGTTTAAAAAAAATATATATATAAAGTGGTAATAGGAAGAACAACTCTGCCGAGGGAAGCAACATTGTTTTAAAATTAAAATTATTAACTACCGCGTCTTTGTTTTCATTGCCGCAGCGTTGCGGGCAATGGCTGATTGCAGTGTTGCGGAATGAAACAAAACACATAAATATACCAAAGCACCACCGTTTGACCCAAAGCAACATTAAGGGTTTAAAGGAAAACGCCGTTGTTTTATCATCAACAGCGCTGCGGGAGGTTTTCTTTTCTTTTCCTTCTTTGACGAGGTTGCGTAGCTGGCCCGTGAAAACTTAATAAAAAAAAGGGTGGCTGTTTTGGCCAAAACAAAGATGCCTCAATCAATTACGTTGATTTTACACCTTGGCCGCAGCCCGCAAGGTTGCAGGGCTAAAAAAATAATAATAATAATAATAATAATAGTAAACAAAAAAAAAAAAACAGGATTGAAACTTGCTGCTGCAGCTTTGCGGCAAGAGAAGGGAAAAGGAAAAAGGCCAGCGGTGATGAGAATAGCAACCACATTGTTGATAATTATTTTTATTATTTATTAATTTGTTATTGTTGCAAGGCGATGTAGTTTTAGTTGCCGCAATATTGAGCAAAATAAATCCACTTTGTCTTGGGCGAGGCCACACAACTGCCCAGTATAGAGGGCTGGATCCACAACGATGCGGGCAAGGAGGAAAAATCCAAAACACTGCCGTTTGGCCTGGGCAACGCTGCGGGAGTCTACAAAAGCAAGTCAGTTTTTGGCCAAGGCAGCCCTGCGGCAGCCGCTAACAAAGTTGCTAGAAATTTGGCCAAAACAGGACTGTGTATGAATCCAAGCAGAGCTGCCGATGTTGAGAAGTCATTAGGGAATACTTTATTATTTTTTTATTTTTTTTTTGGATTTGCCGCATAGCTAGCCAGATTATTTAAAGCCAAAATTAATTGGCTTGTTGTTAAAAAAAATAAATTGCAATGGTGCACAGGCCGTAGCCATGATGCAAGGCTAATATTGTTTTACAAACCAAATTGTATTCGAAGACCTTGATCAAGTTTTGGCCGCATGATTGCATGGCAACTTGGCAGCTACATGGTTTTGTGATTTTAATTAGAGTTGCCACTTAATGGAATTTTAGGTTCGGGTGATTTAAATTTTGTCAAACAATTTGGTTCATAAATTCTTATAAACCAAAATTGTGGGGGCATTTGTTGACACCTAAAATTAATTTGGCCGAATTTAAATGCCGCATTAATTAGTTTCGGCATTTAAGTCGATACCGCGGGTAAAAACGGTGTCGTTGGGAGTCGAGCGGTGCCGCGAAACAGAAGAACGGTACCGCAAGGAAGCTCAGCGGTACCGCAACACTGGAAACGATACCGCTTGCCGAAAATAAAAAAGGGCCGTGCGTTTAATGGGGTTGGAGGAGGAGTTTTGATTATTATTTTTATTCCTTGGGAGAAGCGGCACCGCGGGGAGTTAAAACGGTACCGCGAGTAAACCCAGCGGTACCGCAATACTGGAAACGATACCGAAAATCAAAAGGGGGCCGCGCGGTTAGTTGGGTATTGGAAAAGGAGTTTTGTTTATAATTAATTATTGTTATTTTTATTCCTTGTTGGATGGGGAGAAGCGGCACCGCGGAGAGCTAAAACGGTGCCGCGGAATTAAAAACAGTACCGCGAGGAAGCCCAACGACAGTGTTTAATAATAAACAGTGTCGCGGAAGAAAAAAACAAACGGAGCTGGTTGGGAAAGAAAACGACACCGCAAGGCTGGAAGCGGAGTCGTTTAATATTAAAACGATGACGCGGGTAGAATCAAGCGGAGCTGTTTGGGAAAGGAAACGACATCGCGGGATCATGAAAACAACTCACGTAAAGTTCACGCGAAGCAGTTTGAGGAGCGAAGCGGTTGAGACACGTGGGATTTCACAACGGAGCAGCTGAGGAAGCGGTTCCACCGAGCGTGAAGACTACGAAGCAGTTTTTTCGAATAAAAGCAGTGGGGCAAGGAGAGAGAAGGGGACAACCAAAAATCAACACAGATCAACTCTGTTCAAACTTTACCTTTTCTCTGTAACTCCTTCGCGGAGCTCTCCTTCCAGGAAGGATCTCCATAGTTGTAGTCTTAGTCGTAGTCGCGGAGCTCTCTACAGGAATCTCCATAGGAGTAGCGGTAGCGTAGATTCCTCAAAAACTCAAACACACTCGTTCGAACGTAGTTTGAAGAGGTGTGAACCGTAGTCACAGTCGTCTTGATTAGAAGTCAGTGGCGCATCAATTCGATCAAATCAACATCGTCGTTTGGCACGCCGGCGGTGGTATTTGGTCAGAAGATAGTGGTGCATCCGTTAAATCGGCACCGCAAGAGTTTCCACCGCGAAATATTAAATCAACATCACCGGAAACGAATTCGGCACCGACGGTGGCATTTGGTTTTCCCGAGGAAACACGAAGGTCCTGAAAATTCCCCTCCAATCGCCTTTCCCTACTCTCTGCAGCCCCACCAGAAACAACCGGTGTTCCTCCTCTGTCCGTGGCACCCCTGCAACAATTAAAATTAAAACTCCCCTAAAGTTGAATCTTTTATACTGATTTGAAGTAAAATTATGAAAACCCAATTACCTCGTTTGCGCTCGCGGCTCCTTCCGGAGGCGTGAACGACGTCGTTGGACTAGTACCCGAACGCCACGACGTCGGCTACGAAGGGGTCCTGATTCTCCTGATCGTACTGAGACAGGTTGTTCATACTCACGCTCTTCCTGAACGAGTTCTTCCCCGTCGTGACTCGAACCCCGAACAGCATAATCCCACCTCCCCCGTCGTGTTCTCGCCTCCGTCGCCGGAATTGACAGTCGTAGCGGCGGTGTCGCCGTGGCAGGTTCGGGAGTTGTGGCCGTTGTTTCCGCAGTGAGAACAGTTGCAAGACATCTCTCTATGCATCTACTCTTCTGTGGCTTCTTCTCCAAGAGGAACACCCCCGTCGTTCACGCTGTCAGGTTCTGGGATTATCGGTCCTTCATCCTGGCTTCCTCGCTCTTCCAGCCGCTCGGGTTCTGCACCACCGGCGGGAAGCTCATGCAGATGAAGGAGCTCGCCGCATTTCTTGCCCATGTCGGCAACAAAACCACTTGTGAGTCAAGCTAACCACCCTCCTTCTATCTCGAACTCGTTTTGGGTCCCCAAATCTTCTGTTTTACGATAGATGGTTCGAATTCATAGTCCCTTTTTTTTTTTTGTTCAATTGAGGGTTGAAATCGAGGATTAAGGGGATCAACTTCTGTAGTTGGAATTGAAATCATGAATGTTAATCCTGTTATCGTGGGAGTTATGAGAATTGGCCATGGATGTGATGAGATTCAAAGCTAATCAAGTTCTGTAACGGTGTTGATGATATTCTTTAGGTGGTTATAGAGCGGCGAGACGCAATAGTGATTTTTGAGAAAATTTTTTTTATTGTTTTTTATTTGCCACGTCATTCATTTAACGGTCAACTATCAGAGTTGACTGCCATGTCATCAAAATTTAATAGAGACTAACGGAGAGTGACCAAACTTGAATCGTTGAACTAATTTAAGTGACTACGGATGGAATAAAATAATTCTAGTGGCAAGCATGAACTTTACTAGTAATTCAAGTGACCAAACTTGCAATTTAGCCTTTTTTTATATAAATTGAGGAGGATTGAGGAGGAGAGCACCCTATCTTTCATTTACAATCAATCGGGTGTGGAGTCAGAGAGTTCATGAACGACATCTAAGGTCAGACATAGGGATGGCAATCAAACTCATGCCCACGGGTACCCGATCGCTCTCGATCCAGTCAACACGGGGAATTCTCGCTTTCATTGGATATCGGGTGGGTATGGGTAAAACCCGCAAAAGGTTTGATGGGTATGAGGCGGGGGAGGCTAAACCCGCCCCACCTAGAATATTTGTTCACATATAAAAAATACATGGATCAAATAGTAATCTATCAATGATATTGAGGGAAACTCAAAAAAATAATTAGTAGAAATGCAATTGAGTGGCCACCCATATCAAAACCTAATTCCTTTTCCTCAACTCTCCCTTCATTCTTTCACTTTTTCCTCGTGTTAGCAAGATTATGTTAGTTAGTTATTGCTTAGTATATGTATTAGAGTCAGAGAATACTGATTTGGATTACACTGTACTCTATTTTATTGATTAATGAATGTTTTAGGATAAGATTCTTTGAACCATATTAAGAATGATTGTCACTTTGTCGACTTTATGATATAGTAGGAGCGTTTAATGTTATAATTGAAAATTTACATGTAAAATTTTAGGTATTATAATGTTGGATGTACGGGGCAGGTATCACCCATGGGTTCCCGAAACCCACGGATATGGGGATGAGTTTGCAAAATCTTCCCCCGCATTAGTATGGAGCGGGTATGGGTAAGGATATTTGAAAGCGGGGATGAGGATGGTTTAGACAAACCCGCCCCATTGCCATCCCTAGTCAGACGTAGGGGTCTTCAAACGGATTGGCTACCGTGGTAACCATATTAACCGGTAGCATTCGGTTAATTTGGTTTGTTTAATTTGGATTATTGGTCTGGTTTGGTTAAACAATTTAGCTTATTTGGTTTGGTTTCAACGCTGCTAACCAATGAAACCAATTAACCAATTAATGATACACCTAATATACAAAATTATTTATAATTCCATGCAACCAACCAAACCAAACTTTAGTGATTACCTATTTTATTTCCATGTGCACAACAAACCAAAGCATTATGAGTCAAAAATCAAATGGGTCTGCCTATTTACTAAACCAAAATATTTTGGACAATTACTAGACTTTAAGATTACGTACAATACCATGACAGCCACCTCAAACTATGTATAGTTTAAGTGTTTTGTAGGAGAGCTTTAACTTCATGATGAGTGGTATTGGTATGTATTTAATATTTATGTTAAGGGTTTGTTGTAAGCTAACTATATTATGTGCAGAGATGATGAATGATGTATTAACTCGAATGATGATGATAATCATTGATGGTTAGTTTTATTATTATTGCTTATATATAATGATAGTTTATGATAGTAATAGCATATAGTTATGTTTTATTTATTAACATGATAATTGTTTTCATGTAATGATATGTTATTTGGTTAGGTTAATTTGGTTTTCGTGTTAATCTGGATGGTTTGGTTAATGCAATTTAGGCTTAATTGGTTTGGTTATTACCACGACAACCATTTGAACACCCTAGACTCAGACGGACTAACATATGAGCAATTATAGACACAACATGGAAGTCAAACGACAAAGAGTGCCCTCGACTAACCAAGCAATCTGCACACTTATTACTCACTCTGTAGATATGAGATAGTACAACCTCCCAATTCATGTCAAGCAGTTTCTGGAACCGTTGAATGACTAAATGATATTGGTGATTGTTCCTATTTGTGCTATGCGCCAGTTGAAATGCACGGGGTGAGTCCAGCTGCACTTTTACTCGTCTATAGCCAGCATCCCAAGCTAATTCATGAGTGGGTTATATAAGCATGCATCTCACAATAGACTATAAGTGTCTTTGTAACAACCCGAACCTTTTTCCGACAAGATATTGTCCGATTAGTGAGAAAGAACAAATCTTAGACAAATAATGGTCATGGAGATAGTTAGACAACAAGAGACAAATGTAGGGCTAAAAAAGAAAGGATATTTTGGGATTAAAAAAAGAATGATGACATAATTGGAACAAAAAGTATGATAACTTGTTTTTGGAGAATATCAACTCCAGTGGCAGAGCCAGGAACTGAAACTATCCTTGTTCTCTTCCGAAAATATAAACTTAATAAGCATTTTTTTTACAAAAGATAATCTTATATTGATTCCAAAGAAGAGATAGTTACATCATGGATATCAGCCAGGCCTGAAAATTAAAGAAACGACTCATAGTCGGATACAAAGAGAGGGCTTTCCTAGCTACCAAATGGGCTACCCTATTGTTACTCCGACCTACGATCCGAACACTAAACCCCGGATGATTGTCAAAATACTGTATTACTTCCTCCAGAACAGCACCCATCCTGTTGTCCCTCGTCTCAGCGCGCTTGATTTTGTCAATGACCACCTTGGCATCCCCCTCAAACCTAACACAGGTTAACCCCTGGCCCAAACATCAGAGAACAGCCTCACGTAGGACAAGCAATTCCACCACCAAAGGATCATCAAGGACCGGGAAATGCACCCCTGTGGCCCTCAAGATGGCTCGCTCCGGGGTCATAAGCACCAGCCCTCTGGCTGAATGCGATCCCTTTCTAGTAGCACCATCCCACCCACAAACGAGCCCTGATGGATCCACCAGTCCCGATGCCTGACCCCCCAGAACCGGGGCCTGCAAAGGCTTATCCACCGGGAGCCATACCCACTCCATTGCTGCGTGAACTGGTGCATCAACGCAGGAAGCCCATACTATTTGCCCTCAAATACCACATAATTGCGAGATCTCCAGATCCGCCAGAGGATGGCAACAACAGCCATAAACAGTGTTGGCTGTTGCACTAGAGCCAGCAGTTTTTTTAAGAAACAGAGGAAACGTGTGACGCGGCAAGCCCTACCTAAGGTGTTTGATACGACCCTGGGGGTGTATTTTTATCAAAGTAACGCAGCAACGACTCAATCGAAGAATCGATTGAGCTCGAATCAAGAACGAAGCGTTCTTAATACGAACTTGGATAAAACGGAACCAAAAGGACAAATCCACACCTGGGGATAGCTCGATTGGTATAAAAGGGTAGTTGCTCGACCACGATTGAAGTGACTATTCAATCGATACACAAGATCAGCAAGTTTGGAATCCACCAAACCCAAAACAAGTCGCAACTTGCACAAACCAAACAGTTCTCAATTTCGATTAATCAAAGTCTTCTGTTTTACAACGTAAATAGAACGGTATTTAAAGGCAAATAAAACCTAATACAAATCTAGATGAACAAGGAAACAATTAAGGTAAAAACAAACTCTAAAAAGGACTCTAAATTCGGCCATAAACTTCCTTTCTTGAAGCACAAGTAAACTGCCCGCAAAACAGTCAAAAAGGCAGCTTTTGTACTAACTTCGCGCCTTTCGTTCGAGACCTTCCAGAACTCCGATCTTTCATCCGATTCCTTCCCTTGGTAGATAAACATACCTAGTTTCATGTTGTAGAAGCCTTTGGTCTCGAATCAGATCCATGCTCCTTGAATTGAGCTCCAAAGTAGGCTTCACAAAACAGTTTTCCGCCTTAGCCATTTTCTGGCAGTTTTCCAGTTTGGAGGTAGCAACTTTGAGGCCTTGGAAAACAACCTTAATGACATCATCTGGCTCCATAAAGCATACCATTGGAAAGATGGTAACTTGATCTGCAAAAACAACCCTTAAACTTGAATTTCCACCAAGCACATTGAGAGAACCATGCCTCCAAAGTATGTACCCTGAACACGGATTTTGACTTAGCCAAATTCTGCCCTTCTTCTTTCCAACCTTGATAGCTTCTTTGGCAAGTAATTGTGACTTGTAGAAGTGGCCAATTTGGATCATATCAGTGTTCTAGCCCCGCCAACCCCCAAAGGGCACGCGCCACCGGACAATCCAAAAACAAATGTTTTGTGGTTTCGCCCCCCCCCCCCAACAGACCGGGCAACGAGGAAACACCGGGATCTTTCTACTAATGAGAGCTTCAGTGGTTGGTAAAATCCAATTAAGGATCTGCCAAACAAACACCTTCAATTTGGGAGGGAGATTGGCCTCCCATAACCGGATCCAACTGGCCCTATCCATCCAATCAACCGATGCCTTCCATCGACCCCTCCTTCTTTCCAAGGAGACGGCCAAATGGTAAGCAGACTTCACCGAGAATTCCCCATCCGCAGTATCATGCCAAATGAGCCTATCCTCCACATTTCCCCGCGGAAGAGGGATGGCTTTTATAACACGGCAAGTAGCAGGATCAAACCACTGATGAAGTTTCAGGTCACACCAACGCCCCTCCCCCTGACAAATCACCTCCGCCATCAGAGGGTCACCGCCAACTGTTAGCACCTGCGGATTATATCGCATGGGCTCCAACTGGAACTCAGGGACCCAAGTAGAGTGAAGCAGGGACGCCGAATGCCCATTCCCAATTTGCCAACATATTCCCATCTCCAATAACTGTCGACCAAACAGTATACTCTGCCAGCCTCACGAGGGACGGGAACGAGTTGTAGCAGTTAGGAAATGTCCATTGGGGAAATATTTTCCTTTGTAAACTTGGGCGAGAAGTGAATGAGGCTCACTAAGGATACACCACCCGATTTTGGCCAAGAGTGCCTGATTAAAGTGCTCAAACCGGTGAAACCCCATTCCCCCCATCATGTTTACTCCTACATAGGGGTGAACAAACACACCCGCAAACCGACCCACCCGTCCGACCCAACCCACCCGTATTTATCGCTAAAACGAAGGTTTTGGGTTGGGTGAGAGTTTTCTTTTGTACAACCCGCCTCTTTTGGGTTGGGTTTGGATTTTGGATTACACAACCCGTAGAAACCGACCCAACCCGTGTTCCAACTATTAGTATGAGTTCGGATCTAAAAAATATTTATGTAGTATATAGTCATATACTTATGAGAAAATTAAGATATCTCGCCATGGTTTTCTTTCATGGTCTCCCTAATAGCATTCTTCTATTAAAGTTTAGACATAAATTGAATATAGTTATGATTCACGTAATCCTTTTTCTTGTGTACAATTTTAATAGAATAACATATGATGAATGCGTTTGTTTATAACATTTTTAGCCTATTTCAACAAATATCGTGAAAAAAACAAGACATAAGTTGAAGTAAATCACATTTTAGTAAAATTTAAACAACATTTGTGAATTTTCATACCTTTCACCTTGGTTCATTCGTTGGAAATTTTAATTAGTTATAAAATATTTTTATGATGTAGAATAATTATATATTTTATGTTGGGTTGGGTTTTTACTTAAAAATATCGTCAACCCGACCCAACCCTATTAGAAACAAACCGTAGGATTTAAATTTTTTTGGGTGGGTTTGGGTTTGATATTTCCTAAACCGTAGTGCATGGGTCGGGTGATTAAAATGAGTAAACCCGAACCACCCGACCCATGTACACCCCTACTCCTACACATGTCACGCCAGGACATCCACCTCACCTTCGAATGGCCTTCATTCTCACCCCACCAAAATCGGGCAACATGCTTATCCAAAAGGCGGCCCAGAGACAGAGGTAGCTTGAAACAAGACATCACATGCAATGGTAAAGCCAATGCAATAGACTTGATCAGGGTCTCCTTAGCCGCCCAAGAAAGTGTCCTCTGCTTCCACCCCTGGAGTTTCTCCAAAAGTTTAGCTTCCAAATACCGGAAAGTTTCCATTTTAGATCTAGCAATCAGAGTCGGGAGACCCAGATATTTATCATGGACCCCAACTGCCCCAACCCCTAGAATTGAAGCTAAGAATTCCTGGTCTGGCCGAGCTATATTCTTACTGAAGCATACAACCGATTTTGCTAAGTTCACTCTTTGGCCACTAAGATCCTCATATTCATTCAAGACCTCAATGAGATTTTCACATTCCTGGAGCGTGCCTCGCAAGAATAAATAAGAATCATCCGCAAAAAATAAGTGCGACAGTCTTGGGGTACGAGGGGCTACTTTAATCCCTGCCAACCTTTTCTCTGAAATAGCCTTCCGAAGTAGAGCCGCAAACCCTTTTGTGCAGAGCACGAAAAGGAGAGGAGATAAGGGATCCCCTTGGCGTAAACCCCTGGAGGGAGTAAAGTAGCCCGACGGGGTACCATTAATCATAACAGAAAATGACGCAGAGCTGAGGCACTCCTTTATCCACCCTATCCAGACAGAGCTAAAACCCAAATTTTCCAAAACCGTAAGAAGAAACGACCATTCGAGTCGATCAAAGGCCTTTTCCATGTCAACCTTTAGAGCCATGAACCCTTTCTTCCCCGCGTTTTGGTTTTTAGGTAATGCATGAGCTCATGCCCTAGGAGGATATTATCCACAATTTGACGCTCCCTGATAAACGCATTCTGACCTTCCGAGACGATGTGAGGTAAAACGCAGGCCAACCGTTTAGCCAAAAATTTTGTTATAATTTTGTAGACAAATTGGCAAAGACTGATCGGCCGCAATTGCCTCATTGACTCCACGTTATCGACTTTAGGAATTAGCGTGAGCCAGGTGTGATTGAAACTACAGAGCAGTCGACTAGATGTGAAAAACGAGCAAACTGCGTCAATCACTGAGGTCCCCACAATATCCCAGAAGGCTTTGAAAAACTTGCCCGGAAAGCCATCCGACCCAGGTGCTTGTTTTGACCCCATAGCAAAAATGGTTTTACGTACCTCCTCTGGGAGCATGGCAGCCGTTAACGCCTCATTCATAGTTGGGGTAACATTTTGTGCAATGGGCAGAGCATTTATCCGACTTTGCATATTGCTGACATGATTTTCATACGTGAACACGTGATGATAGAAATTGGTCGCAACATCTGCCTTACCTTTCTCATCCGTGACCCACTCACCATCGTCAGTCCGGAGACCAGCCACAAAGTTCCGTTTTCAACGAGCCCTCGTCACCGTATGGAAATAAGAAGTGTTTTTGTCCCCCTTTTTGATCCAGTGGACCCTGGACTTTTGTTGTCAATACTCTTCCTTCGCCTCCCACTGCCTATTCAACTCTATCTCCAGGTGACAGATCTCATCCCAATGAATAGGGTGAATTTGCTTGATCTTCTCAATTTCAACCTGTAGAGTTTTGATATTACGCAAAGAATTAGTAGTGTCTGCTCTACTCCAATCATACAGTAAATGGCGGAGCTTCTTAAGACGCTCCCAAAGGCGAAACATAGGAGTGCCTTGGACATCTTCTTGCCAGACATAGGTCACCATAGCTCTGATCTCCGGATTATCCTCCCATCGAGCATCAAAACGGAAGAGAGGGCGACTATTTCGGACATAGGGCTTATCAGACAACAAAAGAGCCCGATGATCCGACCCTTGATCCGTAAAGTGCTTAACAAGGGTGTCCGGTAACTGATCCAGCCAGGTCTGGGAGCATAGAGCTCTGTCTAATCTCTCCCGAATACAAGCAGCCCCCATTCTTTTGTTCGTCCAGGTGAATTGATCTCCCTGGTATCCCGGATCAATGAAACCTATGTCATGAATCAAATTCCGAAGGCTAAGAGAGTGTGACGCATTCCAAAGGTTACCCTCGTCTTTCTCACTCTCCTGCAGAGTAGTATTGAAATCGCCTATAATAACATAGGGGCTAGAGACACCTCCACAGATTTCCCTCAAATGTTCCAACTGGGTGGCTCTTATAGCAACATGACAGCTGATATAAACAAAGATAATAACGTATGAAAAATTCGTTTCATTAACTTGAACACAAATACAAAAGTCCGAATGAAAAAACACTGAAGCATCAACTCCGGGGGACCAAGCCACAATCAAACCACCTGATGCATCAATCGCATCAACAAAAAAACAACAAGGAGAAAGAAAACCTAAACCCCGCATACGACGGGCAACTACTTTCCGTCTCGATCGTGTTTCAGAGAAAAACACGAGATCCAGTTTATTATAATGCACTAAACCCAGAGTTGTTTGGAATGTGAGGGATGATCCAATTCCTCTCACATTCCACGCCAGTAGCCTCATTTAACAGGGTGGGGCCACTCCAGGCTGGCTTCCTCCACCTTTTCCACTTCCTCTTTATCTTCCACGAACTGTTTCTTTGGGGTCAGTGTTTCCACGACCTCCCTAGCAATCTCATCCAGGTGACGTTTTTTATTCCCCCTCTCATGCTCGAGAATATTGGTGCCATATTCGTTAATATCGAAAACCGGATCATCAACCATGGGTTACTGTTGAGGCACGCCAGCCGTCGGCTCAAATTCCGTCAATGCCAAACCCTTTTCAAAAGCCTGAACCACTTGGTTCACCCGGTTCGAGCGGGCCAGTCGTCGTAGACTCTCCTTCCCCTCAGGAACCCGTCTCCGAACTTCAAATCTCGGATTCTCATCCTCCGAGACCGTTCCATCCGAATCCCAAAGCTCAGGGGCAAGGGCCGGTTTCTCCACCCCCATCAGAGCCAATAAGGGCTCCTTCTCTTTCTTCTTCCTTCTCTCCATCTTGCCTGCTGCACTTGTTTCCCTGCCAACTTCCCACCGCGGACTGAGCCTGCCACACGAGTCTGTCTCGGTGGGTCATCCGTCTCTCTGGGGTAATGGCACACATCATCATCACTCCTAGGGTCCGGGGCAATTTTCCGCAGCGGAACTGCCTCCACAACGTGATGATCGATAGGGAAGTGGCGGGTAGAGAACCTAGCTTCTTTCGAGTCGTTCAACTGTATGGGGGATGGGATATCGCGAACGATGAATTCCTCCTCTGAATCTTCTTCCAGGATCAGTCTCATTCATCTTGACTGTCCTTCATCTTCCTTTAATGGCTCCGTTGTAACACTCGGAGCAGACGAGGAAACCCGTTGCCGATCAGACAGACGACCGCCTTTCTTCCGACCCAATTGGACCGGGCCAGCTGCATCCACCGGTCTGGCATTGCTTATCTGGCCAGCCTCTCGTTGGGCCTTATCTGGGCCCTCCATCTTCATTAGGCTAGCATTAAGCCCCTTCCTTGACTTGCCACGGCGAGAGGGCTTCCCAAGGGCAATCCTGGGGCCTTTGGCAACCGAGAACCGCACTGGGCTTCTCCCTTGCGAATTATGGGTTTTAGTAGTGATGAATGGGTTCATCAAGGTCCCCATCTATAGCGGGCTGCCCTCGGTAGCATGCGGCCCATGCACGGGTGGATCGAGTGTCTTGGGTTTGTGCGAGCCAGATCCCGCACCCGCCATATTCACTTGAGCCCCGGTCGCTGCCGTGTTCCCAAACCGAATTCGGGTGACGCCGAGACTGGTTTTGAAGCTCCTCGCCATCGAAAAATTTCCTCCCCATATTTTTTGTTGACATATGGGGGCCAAACCGTTCCTTCTTCATCGGGGGATCAAACTTGCAGGTCTGGCGAGCATGTCCCACCCGTCCGCAATTGAAGCAAAAGTTGGGGAGGAATTCATACTTGAATCTAATCCAAAAGCAGCCAGTCTCATCATTCGTCGCCATGATTTGAGACCGCAGAGGCTTGGAAAAGTCAACACGGGCCTTCACTTTGATAAAATTACATGTCATAGCAGAGCACGAGAAAACACCAGCTTCCAAAACGCGACCGATCGTGGAGTTTGCTATTTTACGACCAAATTGGTGGGTGCAGCAGTCTTCATGTACGTACCAGAGCTGGACGTGGAAAGGGGCAATCACGAGTTCCTCAAAAGTACGATGAGAAACTGACGGAACCCATGTCCTCAGATGCAAAATCCTGTCCGCAATGATCCATGGGGTTCGCTGTAGAACCCATGCTTTGGCTGCCTCCAACGAGAGAGTGAACTCGAGGAGCTCATGCGGCAATTCTCGCATGATAATACGTCCTTGACCTTGCCATGGTCTATTGACCGCAGCCCTCAGCTCAGTGAGTGAATGACGGTTATCCGAGAAGAGGCGGCCGATAAGCATCCTGGATTTGCGAACACGAGTTGCTTGGATCTCCTCTAGGGAGAATTCCACCACTTGGTCATTAGTAACGCGAGCCATGGAGTCCACCTGCATAGATAGCTGATTAGAAAGGCTACTCGAGGAATACTCAACTGGCCCCCCTATCGACCACGGGAATCTCCAAAGGATGGATCGTATACTATGCAAGGGAACAGAATCCCTCCAAACATGGAAGTGGATATCGGTAGGAGAAATCAACCACTTACAGGAGAGTTCTCGTTTCCCTCGCTGAGCTGTCCTTCGTTGCCGCTCCAATCGGTTGTCAAGCTTCTGTGAGCATATGGAAACCGAAGGGCAGGAATGACGGATTAAATAGCACAACGAAGGTTGGTTTGCTAACGACCTGAGCAGGCCAAGTTGGGTTAGGAGTCTCTGATTACGGTTTTGAAACCCGATTTGCGGAGATATCCCACTGTTTTTTACGGTATACTGTCGGTTAGGCTTCTGCTACCGATACGAGAAACTAGGGCATACTTGGGTTTAGTGGGAGTTCAACTCCAAGTAGGTATGCCAAGGCACGATGGCCGCCGGCACAAGCTCGACCGGCTGAACTCACCGGACGAGAGACGCTCGCACCGACACTCGAAGACCACCCGTCTTTCAATTCCCCAGACTTCGCCCCATTTTGGGGTCTGAATCCTGATTTCGCCATACCGCCTTTCACGTCAATTACCATTACCGGGGCAGATATAACGCACGGTATCAGACCCGTATGCTCTTCCCCATCGAACTCAACGGACGACGGGAGTTTGAATCTCCACGCCTGCATTCCGACCGACCTCGTCCCATCCCGGGATCTGAATTCAGTCGAAGTAGGGTCATCTCGAACATAATTTTTAATGGCAGGATCCCTATTATCGATTTCGGAAAAATCACCCTCCTCTCCTTCTAACTCACCGGGAGAGGGGATACTGAATCGCCATCCCTGACATTTGCAGCACCGACTTTTGTTTTTCTTGAGGACCGGTATGCCATGGATCCATGGCCAGACTTCTTTTCCGTTTGAGGAGGCCATGACCCGACTCGCCTTTCGCCGCCCAATCGCTGGTAAGCTTACTTGGATTTGGCACCGAAATCTTATTCCGGCGAGGATGTATGTTGCATATCTTCTCCCTAGTAGCACAGGGCCCTTTATCCCTGTCCTTGGTGCAGTGAAGGCGCACGCTATAACAGAGATCTTGAAAGCACTGGTTAGAAAGCGCCACATCTAGGAAAAGAGCTATCGACCATGCGATAATCCTGCCGGTCGTCACCAGAAGATATTGGATCGCCGAACACCAAACTTTGATGAGAGAGAAGAGAGCTCCTCACTCCATTATTTTTTAAATTTTGCGGTGGTACCGTCAATATCTTAATAAGTATTTAATTAATAAATATTTAAAAAATATAATTAAAATTAATAATATCTAAATAATCCATTCATAGGTAAAGAAATAACCAACTACTACACTCATTGGTTTCATAAACAACCACGACATGTTTTCATATTCTGAAAGAAATATAAAATACATTGGTTGTGTACACTCTTAAGTAAGTCTCTTTAAATGTATTTCACTAAACAATCATTACCGTACTGATCTCCAATTCAATTTCGAAACTTTGTTTTTGGTGGCCACTAGGCAGAGGAAAATTTTCGAATAAATCCTCTTTACCCAGGTCGTTGTACGCCTGAACTGTGCGGCGAAATATCGAAGAGGGCCAAGGAGTAAAAGGATTGGATTAGATTTTATTCGATTAGGATTTTGTTTATCATAGTAAATTGGCTTTCCATCAACATATAAACAAATTATATGATGTGGTGTAGTTCTAAAACTTGCTTGTGTTAACTGTTGGTGTTGGGTTCAATATACACACAGAACAGATCAAGCGTAAGTTGGGTGTTTTTTGTTTCCAACCCAAAAAATGACCCCTGTCTTGCGACAAGGGCAATCGTAGCTTGCTCCGCCTATGATCAACCCATCTCCTTGTATTTGTCATAAGAGAAAAAAAGGTTTGTAGTACATGAAGAATACCAATTACCAAAGGTTGCATATTTTTTTCCTAGCCCAACATGCTATTTGAAACAAAATACCAAAGACGACACCCAAATATCACATTCAAATGACTCACAGGACTTTTAGATTTTATTTATAACGATTACACATAATTTTGTTATCTGGAAATCAAAGACAATGATTAAGATGCAACAAAAGACCCATTACCATACTACATTGAAACAAACCACAAAGAACATAAAACAACACTAGAGTTTTACGAAACCACAAAGCATTGCAATGATAAATAAAATAAAATAAAATAAAATAAAAAGAAAAGCCCTTCAGTTCAGCATTTATTTTGATAATGTCTCCTTCTTTGCTTCTCGTCACTCATTTGGTTCGCTTGAAGTAGCTTCAACCATGGCCATGCTCTGGATATTTCTCCACTCTTTACCCGTTACGGTAGCTATCACTGGTGGAAGATGAGGATGCTCAGTTTTCACCTCGTATCGTCCAACCGGCCACATAGTTTCTGATCCACCCGACGACGAGCCTCCAGACGACAAGCCCACAAAGCGGAACCTTCTCTTCTTGAACCTAGCAGCCAATCTTTCGTTCCTCTCTTTTTTGCTTTCAGACCTATAATGATTACGCATGTGAGCGGCAAAAGTTTGAGAAATTTGGTGCACCTCCTTACACTTTGGACACTTATACGGCCCGTTTTTCGGATGAGGGAGGCTATGAGTTCTTCCCCTTCTCGATCTCTCTTCCTGACGTATTGCCTTGCGAATAGAGCGCTTCTGGTCTCTCACAAAATCTGTGACGGCCTTGTCTTCGTGATTTATATTGGGAGTGAGATTAACGTCACCTGGAACCGTAGGCACGACATCTTCTTCGACAACAACATCCTTCCCGTGTGGTTTGGGCTGGTTGTTGGTGGTCGGGTTGGGTTGATTTTGGTGGGTTGCAGAGCGGGATGAGTATTTGGATAAGACAGGATGGTTCATTAGATAGGACATGGTCAATGTACCTTTGGGGTAGCTAAGTTGATGGGCTTGGGTATGATGAGCATTGTAATCATCGATTGATGAGGGTTGAGGGTGATGCGATGCACGGTCCGAAATCACATGCCAACGACATAAAATTGAGGAGGTTGGGAAGAAAGACCGAGCAGTTTTCTCAGTTTTTTCACCAAAAACAAAGTTTTTTGAAAGAGAATTTTCTTTTATGGCACATGGCACACTTACGTGACTTCGTGCTCCAAATTTCGTTGGGGTGGCATACTTTTTCTTTAGTTTTGTGACATGTTTGTTGGCGCCAAACCGACCTTGTACGGACATCCTTGAATGCTCTTTTTCGACAACTGGAATCGCTTTAGGAGTAGTTGAAAGATTAATTTCGAGGCTGAGTTTGGTATTACTATCAAAACTGATCGAGTCTTGGTTTAAGACTTTGTCGGTAGATGAATTTATTGGAATCGAGTTAGAACTAGAAGCACCGGAGTAAGCCATATCAAAGGATTTTAAATTTTCTTTAGAAGGATTCAAAAAAGGAGGTGCATCTACTGATGAAAGAAATGAATGGAGAAAATACTTAATTTCATAATGCTTTATAAAGGAAAATCGTCAAACATTTTAAGGCAACAAAATAATTACTTATATCAGGGGATGGATTCGTCAATTGCACAGGATAACGGTTAATAAATGAGAATGAAGAAATGTGACGCCTCGAGATAATCTACCCATATTTATTGTCTTATATATGGAAACACATTCAACAAAAAAATGATTTAGATAAGATAATTGAGGTATCATTTATTGGAAAGTTGGAATCATATATCCACCCGAAAATAAAAATTTTAAATTTGATACCATATTAGCATAAAAAATAACTGATACCATATTGAGTATGGCCTGTAGATTTGATATGATTGTATTACCAAGTTAAGATTTTTTGTTGACCACTAGGTAGAACGTATATCGCATTTTGTCGTTTGATAAACACAAAATCGTACTACAGATCGATCAAATCGTACATATATTAGAACAATAAATCGACATGCGACCGATTAAAACTCATGACTTTCCCACAACGGGGAGGGGATGAGTGGAGTAAGAGGTGGACACAAGCATTAATTAGACACAAGTTTCGTCCGTAAAATAATATAAATTCGGAATCTCCAACGTAGCTCCGACAATTGTAACCGACATGTGTTTGGTATATGAAAAATATGTTGTCATAAAGTTACTAAAATACATAAATATATATTATTTATTTTAATTAAATCGAACAAATAAAATTATTTTTTTATTTTATTAATAAAAATCCACAAGTCACCCACCGAAATGGGATTAGGTGCTAACCTTTTAAGGAGTTAGTACCATCTAATTAAGTTTTCCACTGTTAGATGTCATTTTAATCCAAGGGTTACAATTTAGTAAAAGTCAATTATCTTTGGCCGCCTACTTCTTAAACAAATTAAGTTTTCCACAGTTAGATGTCATTTTAATCCCAGGGTTACAATTTAGTAAATGTCAATTATGTCAAATTTATTTCACATCCCACAAACCTTAATATATATTTGTTTTTTTGGCTGCCTACTTCTGAAACCGCCGTCGGGGGGGGGGGGGGGGGGGGGGGGCTCTGCCTGGTCGGAACGATGTCGAGATGTTCACCGGTGTTCGGCGCCCGTCATATGCTACTTCATCACCGAACAGGTTAACGGAAAAAGAAACGCAGCAACTGCGGAAGCGTGCCAAATATGTGCATACTCCATCGCTCTTTGAACCGGAGGCCATGGCTGAGAATTTCCTGACGCTGCCAACGGGTCAGGGAAACGTGCAGTCTCATCAATAGGAAGGGTATGGTAGCTCGCCTCCATTGGCTTGGGGTGGAAAGAAGAGTCTGAGTGAACTCATCTCTAACAATGCGTGGTATGTTGCAAAGTCGGATACGGAAGATGTTCATGAAGCCATGAGGTAGGAGGACATGGACGATGAGGTCCCCGAAGAGGATGACCCCCGGTGTCCCACTATCCCATTCAAAGCAATGGAAAAGGCTTGGTATCGCCGTAAATGGCGATCTGCCCTAATTGTTAAGGTCCTGGGACGCTTGTTCCCCTTTTCGGTGTTATAAAAAAGGCTCGAGGCGCCATGTGCATAGCATGGTAGTCTTCAGATCTCGAGCATGTCGTTTGGTTTTTATGTAGTCCGGTTCACTAGTCAAATGGACTATGAACAAACTGTTGCCGGGGGTCCTTAGATGATCTGGGATCACTATTTGACAGTCAGGCCGTGGAGGAAAAGTTTCGATGGCAAGTTCGCTGAAGTGGCTTTGACAATGGTGTCGGCACGCCTCCCACAACTTCCGCTCGAATTTTTCGATCGTGAGGCCGTTGGAAGAATTGCTCAGAGAATAGGGCGACCCGTTCGCATAGACAGGGCCACTCTCGCAGGAGAAAGAACTCAGTATGCTCGAGTTTGTGTGGAGGTTGATATGATGAAACCCGTTTTGGGAAGCTACAAAAGAGAAAGGAAGAAGTATTATATCGAGTATGAGGGCCTACATAATGTCTGCATGGAGTGTGGGAAGTATGGACATGCGAAAGTCACATGTCCAACGCAATTTGTGCTACCATTGTCACCGCCTCCCGTGGAGCACCCTCAAAAGGAGGAATCCTCGGTTCCATCATCAGCGGCCCGGAACCTGTCTATGGAGATTGGATGGTTGCTAAGCCAAAGGGAAAGAGCTCTAAAAAGCCAAATAACGAAGCTAGCAAAGAGAAGAAGGCAGCCAATGCTTTGATTGGGGCTGTAGGGTCATGCTTTGCTTCACTGGATACAACAGATGAGGTTATGAATATTGAGGTTGAAGAAGAGGAACTGCAAAATGATTCGGACGTGGTGGTTACGGAAGGTGTAGATATCGTGTCGAAGTCAGTCCATGTGGTTGAGGAGCAAATGGTGGATCGCCAGGTTTCTCAAGTAGCGTGGGGGGGGGGGGGGAATATGACACTAGGGAAAGAGCTTGACCCAGCCCCAACACTTGAAGATCTCGTTAATGTTCTGGTGTTCACTAGTACTAAACCCATTGCGTCTACTAAGGAGATATCGGTGGACAAGAAAACCACGGTTAGCTCCATGCAAACATTAAAGAATGTGGTGGCGGGAAAGGCTCCCAAGTCAGCAGATAAAGGAACTAAACTCATGCAAACCACGAGTAAAGGAGCTGCCTTGCCCATTCCTCCTACGGTCACAGGGGTGCGAACCCTTCCCCCTTTATTGGGAGCGTGTACATCTCTAGGGAAGCAGTTGCATGCTTCTCCTTCACCCACGTGATCTCATCGTCTTGACGCGTGTGCCGGGGAAGTTTTCGCCATTTTCTTGTTTTTTTTACTATGTTAGACATCCTTTCATGGAACTACCAAGGGGCGGTAAATGATCAGTTTATTGCTTTCTTGTTAAATTTTTGTAGGTTGGGCAAACCTGATCTAGTCTTTATTTTAGAACCCAAAATAAGTGGTGACATCGCTGGTCGTGTAATTTCACGTACAGGATTTGATAGTCATCTAGTGGTTGATGTGGTTGGCTTCTCCAGGGGAATTCGGGTGTTATGGTAGAAGAAAAATATGGTGGTGACGTCAGTTTACGACTGGGAGTAGATGATTCATGTGAGGTGCTCTAAGGTGCATAGTCCGAACTTGGAAGTTTATGTTTGGGCAATCTACGATAGCCCCAATGCTGCTCGGCGCGAGGATCTTTGGAGGGAGATTCGGTGGCTCTCTTCTTCCATCTCCTCCCCATGGCTTCTCGCGGGCGACTTTAATAGCATTCTTGGCCCCTCAGATAGAATGGGTGGTGCGGGCTTCCAAAAGGCGCGGGTTCGCTCTTTCGGGATTTGTGTTAATGACTGTGGTTTGATTGACATCAGTTTTTCGGGTCCTCACTTCACCTGGAGACGAGGCAACTTATACCACGCTTAGACCGGGCTTTGTGCAATAAAGCTTGGTTTGAGAAGTTTCCTACCTCGGCTATCCATCATTTAGAAAGAATTGGCTCGAATCATCGGCCAATCTGGATGCAGGGCTCCCGAAAAGATAGACGGGATGGTGAGAGACCTTTCACGTTCCTCGAAGTTTGGCTGGGTCATGGGACGTTCTCTTACGTCATCTCTAACTCCTGGAATGCGACTGATTTCTTCCCCTTTGAGATCGGTCAACTCTCGTCGGCCTTACAGAAATGGAATAAAGAGGTTTTCGGTAACATTCTCCATAGGAAGAGAAAACTCTGTAAGAAACTACGGCAGCTTGAACTAAGAAATGAGGATCGCCCATCCCCAGATTCTTTGCGAGCAGAGGATGAGACTAGGAAACAGCTGGAGGAGATGCTTTGGCAGGAAAATCTTCTTTGGATCTAGAAATCTCGAGCTTCATGGGTTGTGGATGGGGATAGAAATACTAAGTTTTCCCATCTGTCGACATTAAAATGAAGAAGATTTACCAAGGTGCTGGGTCTTCGTATAGGGGCAGGAACTTGGGTTTTTGACGAGATGGAACTTCAAGCTTTGGCCCGGACTACTTCTCCTCCCTCTTCACGACGGAAGCAGGTGTGACTCCTGTGTTGCCTGCCAACTTTGAGCTAATTACCAGCAGAGAAGGGACGACCTTGACCCTCCCGATTTTGGAAGCTGAATTTTGGCAAGCGCTTAAAGGTATGGGCAGGTTCAAAGCCCAAGCAAAGACGGATTTCGTCCAGTTTTCTTTAAAAAATGTTGGAATAAGGTGGCCGCTTCTTTTTTTAGTTTTGTTTTAGGCTATCTGGAGAACCCTGATCGCACTGCTTTGGTGAACTCTACTTTGCTGTGTCTGATCCACAAGAAGGAGAGTTCAGAATCCATCACGCACTTTCAGGCGATTGGTTTGTGTAACGTGATCTACAAAACTTTTTGCTAAAGTTCTCGTTAACCGCATTAAGACCCTGATGCGTAATCTAGTACATCCAACTCAGACAAGCTTCGTCCAGGGTCGTCATATCATAGATAACATCGTAGTTTTGCAAGAGGTCATCCATTCCATGGGTCTCAAGAAGGGGAAGAAGGGTCAGATGGTGTTGAAAATTGATTTGACCAAGGCTTACGATTGCATAAGCTGGAGCTTTTTACGAGAGACTTTAGAAGAAGTGGGCTTACCCTCAAAGCTCATTGACGCCATCATGCAGTGTGTTAGCTCTGCCTCGATGCAAGTTTTGTGGAATTGGGAACTTGACCGAGGAGTTTGTTCCCTCTCGTGGCCTGCGTCAAGGATGGCCTCTCTCACCTTATCTTTTCACTCTCTGCATGGAGCGGCTTAGCCATACCATTGAGCAGGCGGCCCGGGAGAAGAAGTGGAAACCTATTCGGACATCCTTAGGTGGACCCTATCTCTCTCATCTGTTTTTTGCTGACGATTTGATTATGTTTTCAGAAGCTTCCAAGGATCAAGGGGCAGTGGTGGCAGATTGTTTGGATCGATTTTGCCTGGCATCAGGCCAACTGGTAAGAAAGGAGAAATCAATTATTTTCTTCTCAAAGAACACCCCCAGACAGATTAGAGCATCAATTTCTTGAGACCTAGAGATGCGGATGACCCAGGACCTCGGTCGGTACCTTAGTGTACCAGTCCTCCATGGACGGGTAAATAAGGAAACAGATCTGTATATCCTGGATCGTCTGGACAAGAAACTCTCAGGAAGGAAAGCACGCAACCTAAGTTTTGATGGCCGTGTCACCCTCGCGGTTTCAGTTCTGAATTCACTTCCAGCCTACGCGATGCAAACTACGCTACTGCCTCAATCCATCTGTGACTCTATTGATCACAAAATCCAGAGTTTCATTTGGGGAGCTGCGAAAGGAAGGCGAAAGTTTCATCTGGTGAATTGGGAGGCGGTGTGTTGACCGAAGAAAGATGGAGGATTGGGTCTCCGCAGTGCCCACGAGCTCAACCTGCGTTTCTTGCTAAGGTAGCCTGATCTTTTGTAAAAAAATGTCGATGAATTATGGATTCGTGTTTTGCAGGGTAAATATTTCAGGAAAGTGGAGGGTGTTCTTGTGGCGAAAACCTCAGCACGAATGTCTAATCTTTGGCGGGGGGGGGGGGGGGGGGGTCAAGAAAGCTTGGCCGATCATGAAGATAAGAATGCACATGAGCATCAAAGACGGTCATACCACCTCTTTTTGGATGGACAGGTGGCTAGGTAGTGGGGAGCTGCTCCTTGATTTAATCAATGAGGACGCTCCGGAAGTCGACCCGGATCAACCGGTCGCCACCTTCGTTAATCCACAAGGTGAATGGGACCTCCCTCGGCTCCAAGATTTACTTCCTGCGGAAGCTGTGTTGCAGGTTTTAGGTGTACAGCCACCGCATCATCGGGAAGGAGACGACAAGATGATGTGGGGTCCAGAACGGGATGGTCGGTTCCGGGTGCGGACTGCTTACGACCTCGCCAAGGGAGAGGTGGACAGCCGGCGGGACCTTGACTGAAGATCAATCTGGCAGTGGTGAGGACCAGCACGGGTCAATCACTTCCTTTGGTTGGTAGTCCGAAACCACTTGCTCACAAACCAGGAACGCACACGACGTCACATTGCAACCTCCCCGCTCTGTACGCACTGCAAGCAACATCCAGAGACAGTCCTGCATGTGTTGCGGGACTGTTCCTTTTCCAGGTTAACTTGGTTGCGTCTCACTCAGCTCTCTGATCACCAAGATTTCTTTGACATTCATCTACAGGATTGGATTCTGCACAACATACACCGTGAACATTTGGGCCTTGATTTTGGCATCATCTGTTGGTCTCTTTGGAGGACCAGGAACGATAGAGTCTTTGAAGGCATATTCATCTCCACTGAAACCTTTCTATAGCGCGTCATGGCTTGGATAACTGTCGTGAGGCACGCCATGGATAAAGACAGGCTTGTCCACACGCCTAGTCTGCCGCCAGAACGGAGGTTGAGATCTCATGGAAGCCGCCATCTCCGGAGTGGGTTACTCTTAATTCAGACGGCTCTGTCATTCCTGAATTGGGTCATGCTGCAGTAGGTGGCCTGATTAGAGATCACACAGGATGCTGCCTTGCAACATTCACTTGTAACTTGGGGATTTGTTCTATCACCCGAGCGGAATTGATAGGCGTCGTAGAAGATCTTCAGTTGGCCTGGAACGGGGGCATCGCCAGGTTCACATGGAGCTCGACTCACAGTGCGCAGTACAACTACTACACAGCCCGAGCATGGATCAATCGCATGCTGCCATCATTGATCGTTTCCAGGAGCTTTGTGCACGAGACTGAGAGGTCTCGTGTTACCACATTTATAGGGAAGTAAATAAATATGCAGATTATCTGGCTAGTCGAGGGCATTCCCTGCCCTTGGGGTTTCATAATATTCCGGTGTCTGATTCTGCTTTGTGTCACTTTATCTTGTATGACTGTCTAGGCCTTTCTGAGCCTCGTTTTGTTGTGAATGAAAGCTGAGATGCGTCCTATCCATTTATATAAAAAAAACACTAAGAACCCTCTCATCCCCTCGCATATGGGAGAAGCTGCATGGGTTGGAGAAAGAAAGAAAGGAGATGAAATTAGGGTTCCAACAAATTGAAATTGCGAACTTAAGAGGAAGACGAAGAAATTGATCTGATTTCGTTTTGAACTTTAAATTTTGGCAAGCATCATTCATCAAACAACATCACATGGTGGTATAGCTAGAGCCCTTTTATGCTCTTGGGTTGAACCAGTTCGACCGATTGGTCGGACCACAGTTATCAACCTTGGATATAATATAAAAGGTGTGTCCTTGGATCTTTGAATGTGGTATTAGTTTTTGCATTAAGTTTTGGTTAATCCCACCCCTATATAATAATAATCTCACAACTATATATGCTTTGCATTATATATATATATATATAATGGGTCAGACAACTATACTTCCAAAGTATACGATGCTTAAGTTACTAATAGTGAGCAATGTGTATTTAGATTATGAATTACAAGGAGTTTATGGTATGATATTATATCCTAACTTTTAATGGATAAAATACATGTCTCGATGCTTCAGTCACTGCTAGTGAGCTATATGTATCTAGACTATGAATTAAAAGAAGTTTGTGGTATGGCAAGAGAAACTCTTAAAGTACCACTTTGGTAAGATGTGGAAAGAAGTGACCTCAAATTCGGTCGATTTGATGTAATATGTCAATAATCTATTAAATTGGTATGTGTAACTGATAATACCTTAATTATACATATATTCACCTACACTTTTACATCCTAAAATGATCTAAATTGTACCAAGTTCATTTGAATTCCCGATTTTACGCTTGGTTTTGTGTTTGAGTGATGTTTCAGGTTATTCTATCCAATAAAAATGAAAGAATGAGCCAATTCAACAAAAAAGATGGTTAGGGTTCGAAATTAGGCGTCAGTGGAACTCGAGCCCGCAACGTCCCAAGCGACGGCAAAGAGTCGTACCACTGAGGCCGCGTCCCCTTTTGGTGTCAATATACGAAACCCACCATGTATTATGGTGATGAATCGCGGAGAGAGAGGTAGTTAACAATGTAGAGTCAAACCGCAAACTGCAGAGTCAAATCGCCTCCTGCTAAACATAAGGAAAAGCTGTCAAAAGGGCCAGCATGGGCATCAACATGGCTATCTTCACATACCATGTTCAGGGCAACACACCCTGGAACGTGGCCACGTTGAAGACCACGTCAATAAAAGTCAAGGAGCTTTCAAAGGGTCAACTTGGGCATCAACATGGCCATGTCCGAGACCATGTTAAAATCAACACACTCAGCAACATGGCCATGTTCACAGACCATGTTCAGGGCAACACACCCTGGAACATGGCCACGTTGAAGACCACGTCAACAAAAGTCAAGAAGCTTTCAAAGGGTCAACGTGGGCATCAACATGGCCATGTCCGAGACCACGTCAACATCAACACACTCAGAAACATGGCCATGTTCATAGACTACGTTCAGGGCAACACACCCTGGAACATGGCCATGTTGAAGACCACGTCAACAACAGTCAAGGAGCTTTCAAAGGGTCAACATGGGCATCAACATGGCCATGTCCGAGACCACGTCACAATCAACACACTCAGCAACATGCCCATGTTCATAGACAACATTCAGGGAAACACACCCTGTAACGTGGCCACGTTGAAGACCACGTCAACAAAAGTCAAGAAGCTTTCAAAGGGTCAACGTGGGCATCAACATGGCCATGTCTGAGGCCGCGTCAACATCAACTTACTCAGCAACATGGCCATGTTCACAGACCACATTCAGGGCAACACACCCTAGAACGTGGCCACGTTGAAGACTACCTCTACAAAAGTCAAGGAGCTTTCAAAGGGTGAGTGTGGGCTTGAACACAGCCGTGTTCCAGGCCGTGTTCATTTTGACTCAGAGATCACATTTACGATGCTAACGGTCGTTGGATCTAACACGACCTGGGAACACGACAGTGTTTGTTGAGCACGTCGACCTTTTCTGCACATTTTAAGAGAGCAACCGACAGTTTCGTCCATCTACTAGTCAACACGACCTTGAACACAACCATGTTCGTCGACCACGTTAAGTAAAAAATCAGCCAATCAATCTCTGCCATGCTGACACATCGATTTAACGTCCAGCTATGAACACGACCGTGTTCCTAGACCACGTTAGAGCTGTTGCTGCCTATAAATAGAAGCTTGCAAGAGAAGAAGACACACCACACACCCCTACTTTCAAACCTTGGGTCTTTATTTCTTTCTTTCTTTCTTTCTTGTGTTTGAAGTTAGCCAAAACTCTGTCCATTTCGATTCCAAACTCTTGTTAATGTTTTCATCTCGTTAATCGTATCTCGTATTTCATCCATCGTGGTTCTCATGTTTGTGTTCGTATTTGAGAATATCGTGTGTTATTGAGATTACCGAAGTAAGCTTCTGTTTTGTGGGGTTTTGATAATCATTTGGTGGTAGATCGGTCGATTCCCACCATCTTCGCTTAAGGATTATCCCCCGTCGGAAGTTTGCTAGGTGTAGTCTATTAACTCAATATATATATCGTATTCTCGGCCACTCCGTCTTCGTTGCCGTCATCATCATGGTAATGTTCTCAACCTTCATATTTCTAAATCTCATCATGTCCGGCTAATCTTCTAGTTGTTCTGGATTTGATGAACCCTAAAATGTTTTATGCGGATTGAGTGGTAACTTTGACATAGACGTATTGTTCTAATTCTTACGATCTTTTCTCGACTTATCATGAGAAAGCATCAATAGTACGCATCTATTGCATATTTTGTATGATACATGTGAATGAGACTTCGAGGTAATTTTGCTTGTTAGATCTCTCATGAAAAGAAGGAATTGATCGAAGCCACCGGCGATGGGGTCACGTAGTTCCTCTAGATTAGCTTAAAAACCTAATACGGAAATTCACAAGTCCGGTTAATGATTCGGTTTAAGAGTCTTGTAAGCTATGGTTTCACTTGGTTCTTAAGTCGAAAGGGTCTTAATACACGTGCAAATGGGTTAACGCTAAATTGGAAATTTTCACGGTCTAAGATATGAACACTCGTCTATGTTAAATTCAACTTGTCTGTAAAATGAATATTAGGGGGATTCACTTCCGGGACAACACATTCTTCACTTGATTTTACTTTGAAAACTATTTTATTGTGTTTTTATAATTGCATGTGTTTTTATATATAAAAAAAATCACTAAAAACGATTGACTAAATAATAGGTGAAAGCCAAGTACTAGTACACATAGTCTCTGTGGATACGACCTTGCTTCCTGCTATACTACCTTAGAACAATAGGTACCCTTGCCTATTTTTCCTGTATTAGTAACGGACGATCAAGTTTTTGGCGTCTTTGTCGGGGACTAATTTATTGGAACAAGCTTTGAACTATTAATTTAGTCGCCTTTATTTTTCTTGTTATTTTTCATATAAACTTGTTGCTTTCACGGGTTGTTCTTGTTTTTGTGTTTGAAATTGTGCATGACCCAAAACCAGCCGAGTGGACTAGTCGACCTTGATCCCGAGATCGAGAGAATATTTCGTCAACGAAGAAGAGAGCAAAAAGTAGAGCCACAAACAATGACGGAAGAGCAAGTAAAAGTCAACAATCGGACTATGTCCGATTATGCTCGTCCTACCTTGGAGGGAACTCACTCAGGCATCCGGAGGCCTAACATCGAAGCTAACAAATTCGAAATCAAGATTGGGATGCTGCAAATGATCCAAAATTGGGTGCAATTCAAATGGCCTGCCCGACGAGGATCCCAACTCTCACCTGAGGAAGCTCTTGGAGCTCAGCGACACAATAAAGATAAATGGCGCAACCACTGATGCCATCCGCCTCCGACTATTCCCATTCTCCCTCGATAATGGAGCAAGGGAGTGGCTTGATGCACACCTACGAAACTCAATCACAACGTGGATGCAACTTGCCGATAAATTCTTGGCTAAGTACTTTCCTCCAAGAAAGACTTCGAAACTCCGTAGTGACATTGCCGCATACCCCCAAGAAGATCACGAAACTCTTTATGACACATGGGAGAGGTACAAAAACACCCTCAGAAAGTGTCCTCACAATGGCGTTCCTCTTTGACTGCAAATGCAAACATTCTACAATGGTCTCAATCCCGATACAAGGCAATCCATAGATACAACGGCGGGTGGCACCATCCAAAACAAAACGCCCCCTCAAGTGGAACAGCTAGTCAAAGATATGGCAATGAACAACTATCAATGGTATTCGTCTCGAAACCCATGTCGACCGACACCAACTCGAAATGCCAGACCCCACCAAATTGATATGGTGATAGCCTTGGCAGCCCAGATGGAGTCACTAAACAAGAAGTTTGCAAATTTTGCCACCACCTACAAGGTGTTCAAGTGTGAATGGTGCACCGGTGACTGCAATACCGCCGAATGCAAGATGATCTCCTCATCATCCACCACCGAACATGTTGATTATATCAACAATCCTCTGAGGGGCGGGAATCCATATAGCGGCACATACAATCTGGGATGGCAAAACCATCCAAACTTCTCTTGGTCCAACCAAGGATAGCATCATTGCAATGCCATTCATCCTCAATTCTCCAAATTCGAATTTGGAGGAATCATGCAAGGTCATAGAGTGCACAGGTAAAAAAGTGGTGCAATCAACTACTCTGCCACCTTGCCACACAAACTTAGGAACGAGACAAGGATCAAGCACCACCAAAACCAGTTGTCCAACTGTATCAGCCAAAGGTGCCATTCCCATCACGCCTACACCGTGACATGTTGGAAGAACAAGTAATGGAGGTTGAGGAAGAAGAAGAAGGAGTAAGTGGTTTCCAAGATGAGGACAAGGTCGAGGTGTATGAAGCATTCACGAGTTACAAGTGCCATCGAAGCTTTCTACCCGACCTCGATGCACTTTTGGAGGAGGACCCGTTTGCAGCTCTTTGCCATGCCAAGGCCAACCCATCGGTGATCCCTCTTGATAGATGTGATGGAAGTCAATCGATGATGGACTACATAGTGTGGGGCAAAGAGAAAGAAGAAGAAGAGGCCTCGTGGGTGGAGCCTTAAAGCCGATCAAGTTCACGAGCTCTCAATCATGGATTCATCCAATGCTCGTGCCTTGAGACTTCATCTGACAGACGAGAACCTCAACTTCAAGGAGGTTCTCGGATGGACCAAATTTTGAGGAGAAACCGTCAAGCTTATGACATAAAAGTAGAGCTTGTTTGCAGGCAACCCAACGAAGGTTTGTGTTTGTTTTTATGATAAGTACTATTATTGTTTAATACGCTCGCATTGTGTGAGAATGTGTTTTTTTGTTTTGTTTTTGTCTCCTTGAAGCTTTCTCCTCTCTTCATTTCCGGCGTTTCTTCCCGACTTTCACTCGCCAAGCTATGCGGAAACATTGTTTTATCCTTTATTTCACGCCATTGAGGGCAATGTCGAGGTTAAGTGTGGCGGGTAGTCTATCTATTATGCTTTTTTGTGTGATTGATTGCTTGGAGCCTAGATGTATGCCCAAATTTTAAAAAAGTTGAGGGCTCCAAGCAATGCATGATCAAAATGGCCGTTTGGTGGGTGAATCTCATGCTTATTTGGCATCGATCTTAAATTGTTGCATGTAATCGAGTGAATCCTATTATGATGACTGAGAATGCATTAGGTTTATGCAAAAGCTTAGTTCTCATATGTGCTTAAATGAATGGATGTCTTGACTTGGTTACTCCTTGATTACAATTCCCATGCATCAAAGTTTTTGAAATTGGAAAAGATGATTGGGTGGCTAAGTAGCCATGTGAGATTTGTGTAGATCGTCTTTTTCATGTAGATTTGTGTAGATTTGTGTGATAGATCCCTGTCGCCATGGTGTGTCACATTAACCGGTGTCACTAGTGAGTATGATGGAGGCATAGGATTAGTCCACGCCCAAAAGTTTATTGTCCCGAAACATTTTATCCCTTAGTCAACCCCTTTGAGTCGTGTGACTTTAGTGGTCGTTCTAATGTTAGGAGCTTTGATCTTGTTGAGCTTAATGGTGATTGAGAGAACGAACCCTCATCCTTTCTTCGTTTCTTAACCATTGTGAGTCGTCCTTGTGTCTCGGAGCTTTCGCTTTTGAGCTCCATTAAGTTTCTACATAGGTGAATTTTGCACGGTTCTTGCTAGGAATGAAAAGGTAGTGTTGGAGGAAAGTTCTTAATAGAGAGCATTGTTCGTTAAGTGTAAAAATAACATGTGTTTAGCTCTCTAGTACCCCCTCGAAAAATAAAATAAAGGAATCCAAAAAAGAGGTAATAAAACGGGGTAAATAAAAGTAGAGAGTTGCCACAAGAGTCTAAGTGTATGCTGTATAAAGGGTGTCTTGGCACTCAAGCCATTGAAACACCTAAATTGCTTGATAACCTCCTTCACTACTATGTTTGAAATGTGAATAGCAAGAATAGGCCGACGAAGTGTGCTTGAATGTAGTTCGTGATTGGTAGTGGTTTGGAAGAAGGGAAGTGTGGCTTTTAGCCGATGCTAGTGGCCGTTGATTGTAGGAAAGGTTGTAGTTGACCTTTGAACCTTTGGTTTTAGGTTGAAGATGTAGGACCTCATGTTATGTTTGCCACCACCTAAAATGCATTTTCCCCATGTCCAAGACAATTGCAGTCACTTGAACCCGTGTCTAAGACCTCCGGACAAGCTAGTGATGACAACCATCCCTTGAACTCTAGCATTTTGAGGTTGCCGCCATGGTGGAGAGACGATAGGGCTGAGTGTTGATGGTTGTGCACATCTTTTGCACCAAAATTGTCCTGACCCCACTAGTAGAGAATGAGTGATTCATTCACATTTTGCATGTTCATATCTTATCCTGGTGAGGACTTATGTTGCCCATTCGTTCGTTCCTTAGACTTGAACTCTATGCATGGTTAGTTGTGGTTGGTGAGTAGTCTTGTTAGACTTGCATTGATTTGTGAACAGGGTGAGAACTTTTCGGTTGCATGTTCTTAATGCATTCGAATTTCATTTGTGGTGGATGTTGGCATTGCTTGTAATGGTTCATGTGTTGATGCCCAATAGCCATTGAGATTTTACCGCTTTGTTCCCTTTGATGTATCCCCAAGTTATTGTGTTAGGTTTAAAAAATTACCTTGTTTGAGATTGGCTTTCTTGGGGACAAGCAAACGTTTAAGTGTGGGGGTGTGATTCGGGTCTAATTGTACACATTTTACCCCTCACTTCTTGATAGTTTGACTTTGCATTTCATCATCCCTCAACATATTTTATGCTAGGTTGTGCTTGTTTTGTTACATTTCAGATCCTAGCACGTGTGGGAAGGCCGAGGACGAGTTTCGGGTCAATTGGAGGTCGAAAAGCGCAAAAAAGTGAAAAAAATGTCCAAAGTCAGACCGTGAAGTGCGGAGGCCAAAAGCAGTTTTCAATCTCACTGGAGTCCAGTCAGTTCACGGTCACACGACTGTGAACTCCAGCCCCAGACTGTGAAGTGACTTAGTGAAACGGTGTGAATCTGCTCGACTTCACGGCCCAGGATGAATGTTCATGGCCGTGAACTGAAATCGTGAACAGTCGTCAATCTGGGTATAAAAGGGGAAGTGAGCTGAAGGAGAAAGAGAGCTTTTGGTAGGTTTTTAGTTTTCAGAATAATAGAGGGTTACTAGTGGGAGATCAGGGTTTCTTTTCTCTATTTTAGATAGAGAAAGTGTCATTCAAAGGAGGAAGAAGGAGATTTGGGCTTGTCCTAACCTAGGGGATTGAAGGTTTCTTTTTCTCAAGGGAGATTCAAGCAACAAGGGAGGAAGATTGTCATCTCTTCATGGTTCTTTCTCTCATTTTCCTTGTTTTCCTTTGCCTCTCTATGGAATAGCCTCCCTATTCACTTGGGTATTATGAACCCTAGCTTGAAATATTTGATAGATTGTATTAATTGAATGCTTTGTGTGTGGGTGTGTGTTTAATGCAAAATTGAGGTATTTTCATGATGTTTGGGTTGTGTTCTTCATTTCTCATTACTATGTCAATTTGACCTAGGTAGAGGGAATTCCCCTTTTTTGTTATGAGGCTTTGATAAGCTGGATTCCTTGGCCAATTGAGTTACCTACCTAGGGAAAATTAGGGCAAACCTCAAACTTTGATTTAGCACTTTAACTTGGGTGTTACTTGCCGCCCGGATTAAGTTCCGAGAGATTGGTTCTTGCAACCCTTAGTTTTATCGGTTAAGAGAGCTGGGACTCCTAGCTTATTGTTGCAATCCTTAGCCGAAAGGTTAAGAGAGCTAGACTCCCTAGTTTATTTTAGCAATCCTTAATCCATTGATTGAGAGAGCTAAGGTTCCTAGCTTAATAGTTTTCCTTAACCGATTGATTAAGAGAGTGAGGTTTCCTTCACTTGTTGCGCCTTCCTACGGTGTATTAACACACTTCCATACATTTGCATTCGATTTGGGCGATCTTGATATTTAGCTAGAGGGAGAAATACCCGGGTGAACTCTTCTCTCATTGGGACAACCTCGATTTAATTTACTTGCTTGTTTTCATTTGTAGTTTTCTTAGTTTTAAACCAAAAAACGTTTGCTAGATAACAACCTAAGCGACTGAAGTAGGGGTACATGGATAGGCCCGGGTTTGACAATTAAAACATATTTTCCCTATACTGCATCCGACTAGAGTTTGAAAACTTGGGCTCTATTCGGGATTAATTCTCGGTGTATCCATGGCGAGTCACTATATATTCCTCAGGAGTGGAAATTGAAGAATTCAAGGGCAAAGAAAGTGGACATGGTAACAAAAATATTGGTTATGTATGTTACCATTGTAATGGAAAATGCGTTTGTGAGTTTATCTCGTACCCGTTGTACGCAGTAGACCTTATTCTACCAAGAATCAAAGGCAAAAGCAAATTCGTATACGCTCCTGGAATATCAATATTATGGAAAATCTTTTTTGTATTATTAGTTGGTATATTCTCAATTAAAGATGAAAATGATATTACACTTGAGAAATTTTCATCCCATAAGTGAATGAAACAATCTATTCCCCGAAGTGAATGGAGCTATAAAAATAATTATATATATGTTAAATGTATTGTTTGTATTTTTTCACCAGAAGTGAGAAAAGAGGAGAAAAATGAGAATTATAAATAAGGATGTCACAACAATTGCATAATCAAAGTCATGATAACATAATATACCTATTGTACATTGAAATGTATAATGAAACACATATATCATTATTTGTATCAATATTGAAGGCATATATAAATTTAAAATCACATAGTTAGTGATGGTATTGTTCCAAATAAAGCTTATTTAATTTTCATATTATGTTTTATTGTGCCGTTATTTTTTCATGCATAATTTAATTTGATAAATTTTATCTAGACAAATTAACTTGATAAATTCATCATTTTTGTCTTAAGTTTTAAATATTCTCATTTATTATTTTTAGTATGTTTTTGTAAAGTATGAGTGTTAGAAAAATTCCATATAAATTATATGGCAGAGTACATAAATAAGAAAAATCTTTCGAAGAGCTTATGTTTGGTTACTTGAAGTAATTAAATTATGTACTCGTGATAACAATTTGTGATGGTATTCACTATGAATATGTGTTTACTAATAATGCATCAAATCATAAGTCACCGGAAGGGTGAAATATGATACAAAATATGATAAAGCTCTAAAAGAGCTAATGTTTTGTCATGATGCATCACAAATATGTACTACATGTATATTAGTACTATCAGTACACATAAAAGTGTAAACTAGAAGTTTACAAGATTGGATAATTTGGTTGGTTCGGTTAGACCATCCCGGATCTTGATGTGAAAAAAAATTCTTTGAGAATTCATGAGAACATCATATGAGAAGTCAAAGAATTCTTGAAGAGCTATTATGTCATTCTTGTTCTCAAGGAAAAATAGAACAATTGATCATCGCTTGTGAAAGAGTTGGCAAATCTCTTAAGATTTTATGGACGTGTATGCAAAATAATACATGAGTCATGTGGATCATTTGTGAATTTTATGAGTTGATGCATCAAATGGATGATCACATGTATTTTATCAAATCACAACCCGATGTTTGCGAGATTGGTTACCTCACTATGGATATATTTTGATGGTTATCCAATCAAACATCACTTTGCTTATTAGAACAAGCTAAGCCTTCCGGTCTCTTGTCGAGGACATGCGAGCTGGCAAGTGATAGAACTAGTTCGCATCTAACTAGGGGTGACAATCGGTTTTCCGGTTTTCGGTATAACCGGTTACCGAACCGGTAACCGTCGGTAACCGGTTATACCGAAAACCGGAAAACTCGGTTGTCGGGGGGTAGAAACGCAGAGCCGGTATACCGCCTCCCCACCCGGTATAAACCGACGGTTATCCGGTAAACCGGATACCGTTTGGGGAGTGGCAAAACGCAGCGCTGCGTGAGGGGTCGGGGAAATAGGCACAAAACAAATCGACGTTGTCGAAGAAGGGGGAAAAAACCCTAAATCGCGCCTTCCCCTGTTCTGCTCCTCTCGGCCTCTCCCTCCAGTCTTCATCCTCGCCGCTGCCGAGATTCTTGGAGGCCGCCGCCGCAGCTTCATCACCCTTCCACAGACCACAGGCCGCCGCTCCCGACGACACCTCCTTCCACCCTTCCCACTCCCACAGACCACAGTCCCACTTCCCTCTCCGATTTTCCTCCCTCTCCGACTCTGCCGTTCGCCCTTTCAAGCCCTTGCCAGACGACGTGTTCATCTTCCCCCGTTGCCGGCGACGAAGCTTGCCTTCGTCTTCCCCAGTCGCCGCCGGCCCGCCGTTCTGTAAGTCCCTTCTCTTCCTCTTGCCTTCGACTTCGTCTTTCTTCTTCTTCCCTGCCCCTCCTGGCCTCCTTGTTTATGTTGTGTTGTTGGTTTGGATGAACAGAGGGCAGAGGGCAGAGGCAGGGCAGAGGCAGAGGCGCAGAGCTGCGAGCTCCTCGACCACGACCAGCCTCCAGAAGTCGCCACTCGCCAGTCGCCAGCAGCCAAAGTGAAACAAATTACCAAGTCCAAATGTACTAAGTCGAGAATTGGATTTTTGAGTTGATAATTAGTTATTTAGTTTAGTTATGTGAAATTGTCAATGGTGTTTGCCTGTTTGGAGCTTTGAATTAGACAATTAGATATTAGAATTAGTGATTGAAAGCTTGGAAATTGCCTAATTGGTCTTAATTGGAATAGTCAGTAGACACTAGACAGTATGGAACTTGGAATTACTGATTGAAATTTGAAAGCATGGAACTTGAATTGAATTAGACAATTAGTGAACTTGAATTGTGAACTAGACAGTAGTGTTGATTATATGTCAATTTTGTACTTTTGTTGATTATGGTTTTGTACTTTTGTTGATTATGTGTCAATTTTCTTGTACTTTTGTAGGACGAAAAAAGGGAAGAAAGCTGGTTCGCTACCTCCTCGTCCTCGAAGCTCTTCAAAGAAAGGGAAGGCTTCAACTAGTGCACCTTCCACTACGGCAAATCCACCTCCTCCATTGGCAGCAAATCCACCACCTCCATCTGCATCAAATCCACCTCCATCTGCATCAAATCCACCTCCATCTGCAGCAAATCCGACTACTACTACCGGTGTTGCTGGTGAGGTACCTGGTGTGCAAAAGAAAATAGACAAGGGGAAGAGGAAGAAGACGTCTAAGTGGTGGATCCCTTATGATGAGGTGCTAGTGGATGACTATCCATTTGGAAAATGCAAACGGTGTGGGACGCTGATCAAAGCTCATTCTACCAACAATGGCACTTCTGGTTTGAAAAACCATCATCTGATGTGCGAGAGGAGGTCGAAGGAATCTAGTGGACAGTCGGTATTAAATTATCAAGCTAGTGGGACTGGTGAGGTAGGCTCTCTTACTCCGTGGAAGTTTGATCAGAACAAAGCTAGACATGCATTAGCTATCATGATAATATTGGATGAGCTTCCGTTTCGATTTGTTGAACGGGAAGGATTTAGGAGATTTATGGCAGTATCACAGCCTTTGTTTGTGATACCTGGAAGGCAAACAATTAGATCTGATTGTTATGTCATTTTTCTGGAGAAGAAAGAGCTGTTGATTGAGTTTTTTAACTCAAAGTGCAAAGGAAGGATTTCTATCACTACAGATACATGGACTAGTGATAATAACCAGAATTATATGTGTGTGACTGCACATTTTATTGGAGCTGATTGGAAACTGCAGAAGAGGATTATTTGTTTTGTTCCCATTACCAGTCATACAGGTAGAGATATTGCAGATACTTTGGGAACATGTCTACAAGAATGGAAAGTGAAGAATCTGTTTTGCATGACAATGGATAATGCCACTTCCAATGATGTGCTTGTTGACTGTATGAGGATAAAACTGAAAGGGTGGGGATCGGATTTGCTAGACGGGAAGTATCTGCAGTATAGATGTGTGGCACATATAATCAATCTGGTCGTCTCTGATGGTTTGAAAGAGGTTGGAGTTGCTGTGGAGAGGGTAAGAGATTGTGTGAAATGGGTGAAGTCATCACCAGCTCGGAGTGCAAAGTTCAAGTCTAGCATCGACTACCTAGAGATGGATGGTAGAAGACTTGTGTCCTTGGATGTTCCGACTAGGTGGAATTCCACCTATCTGATGTTGGAGTCTTCAGAGAGGTTTGAGAAGGTGTTTTCTCTGATGTATGATAGTCCTACTGATGCTTCCTTTCGAGACTATGTGGACTCCAAGAAGGGTCTTCCATCTGGAGAAGATTGGAGCAGCATTAGGCGTCTCATGAAGTACCTGAAGTTCTTTTATGATCTTACTCTTCGTGTATCAGGTATGTAAATGAATGAACTATCAAATTTTAAAATTCATTTCTTAAAGTTAAAGTTTATGATTTCTCACTTATATTTTCTTTGTAATTTTTTATTTGTATCAGGGACATCATATGTCACTGCACATACATTCTGCAGAGCCATTGTTGATATTCATGAAGTGATTGCTACTTTGAAGAAGGATGCAGATGAACAGATACAAAGAATGGCAGAAAGAATAGAGGCAAAGGTGAGAAAGTATTGGTTTGAGAATGATGCTGATGATGGGGAGGATAACCTTAGAATAAATAGGATAGTTTACATGGCCTGTGTGCTTGATCCAAGGCGTAAACTATACTATTTGACTATGATGTTGGAAGAGATGTATGGAAAGGAAAAAGGGGAAGAATTGGCAGATCAGGTGAAGAAAGAGATGACACTATTGTTCGAGGTATACAAGGCGAAGTATGCATCTTCACATTCTGATTCCGAAGCTACTACTCAGACTACTTCTAATATTGCGACTAGTTCCGAGTCTTCTGTTATGGGAGGTGCCTTTGAAGCTCAGTTCCAGTAGAAGAGAAAGGAGCAACTTGAGAGGGGGGGTAGAGTATCTGGTGAGTTGGAGTCATATTTGAGAGATGTTGGTGATGCTGTTAACGAGGAGCTTGATGATCGGAAGTTTGACATTCTGAAGTGGTGGTCTCGGAACAGTGTTAGATATCCCATTCTTGGAGAGATGGTTAGGGATATATTAGCAGTTCCAGTATCCTCTGTTGCCTCGGAGTCCGCTTTCAGTTGTGGAGGTCGAGTTCTTAGTCCTTTCAGATCATCTTTGAGCCCAAACATTGTAGAGGCCTTGATTTGTGCTGAAGATTGGATAAGGTATGAAAGTGGAAAGACTGTAGATGAGCTGAATGATAAGGAAGAAGATCAGGAGACAATCGACTTTGAGAATGGTAAGAATTCAATTCATTCTTCTTATTTGTATTATTGTATATACTCTTTACTAATATTTGTGTTTTTTGTTTGCACTAGCGGCTAATACTTTCCAAGCTCGAGTGGAAACTGCTACTGAAGTTAGAGCACATAGCTTACCTGATGGGGTTGTTGAGGAGGACGAGGAGGGGGAAGAGGACGAGGAGACTGAGAGTGATGATATGAGTGAGAGTGACGATGACGATGACGGTGACGATGACGATGACGATGGCGATCCCGAAGTTACCCTTCTTAGGAATTTGAAGAAGAAAGGATATGCTAATGTTGGTGGCGGGACAACAAGTTCTATTGGAGAAGGAGGAGCATGAGATGCTAGCTAGTTTATGCGTTTATTTATGTTGTGTTATTTGGGACATTGTGTGAATTTGTGTGAATTTAGAAGTTTGAACTTGTGTGAATTTAGATTTTGGACATTGTCATTAATCATTATGCGCTTTGGTTGATTGACAATTATGTTGATTATCGTCCCTTTCAATTTCAATATTTGATGAAACTTAATGAATTTCAGAATTTGAAGTTTGAACTTGTTATAACTTATAAATCAATTATGGTTTGACAAATGACAATTGTCAATTGTAATGTTATAATTATAAATTTATAGTAACTCTTAAATCTTAATATTGTAAATAAGAGTTAAGACTTCATTGAGTATATAAAAAAAAATGAATTTTTTGAAAAAATTGCCGAGAGCAGCCCCAGCCTGCTGCCTCCCATACCCTTCTGCACATAACCGGTTACCGGTTACTTACCGGTTAACCGAACCGGAACATGGTTTTCGCTCCTTGGCTCGGTGTTTCGGTATACCGGTTTTAAACCGTTAACCGGTTATTCGGTAACCGGTATACCGGTTGCAAACCGGTAGCGGTATTCGGGCGTAGCTTCAGGGGATACGGTATACCGTAACCGGTTTATTCGGTAACCGGTTAACCGTTACCGAACCGGTTACCAGCCCTACATCTAACCAACAAGTTATCATAAGTTTCCCCCCTTTTACAAATGGTTTTGGTCAGAAACCTAACATTTCCCATATGAGAATATCAGGTTATGTCGTATACATCCCAGTTACTCCACCACATTATCTTAAGTTGATTCTCGTTGGCGATTGAGAATTTGTGTTGGGTATGAATTCCAAATGGGAAATTTGTTTGCGAAATTATTGTTTTGATGGATTACTTTTCCAACATTAAGGGGGAGAGATAAACATCTAGGCAAAGAGATGAGTTGGAATGAGTTATCATTATCTAGTTTTGATCCTCTAAGTAAGAAACATGAACCTGAAGTTCATAAGATGAATTATCGTTACCAACTATCAAATGCCTTTACTGACCATACGAAGTGACCAAGTCACATATACTAGCTGTGAATGCTCCAACTAAATTTGATATCGTTGTTGGATACTCTAATATAAATAATGTGTCTGAAAGAGCACATGAAGCGTAGGGATGGCAATGGGTCGGGTTGGGGGCGGAGCGTGCATATATGTTACCCTACCCAAAGTAGTTCAATTTTACCCATACCCACATAAGAAATGGGTAAAAAATCAAAACCATGCCCATACCCGTTCAGGTTTCGGTTATCCATGGGTAATAATTTCTCTTCATAACTCCACCCAATATGTTAACGTTTACATGTATTCTCACATTACGTAAGAGTAAAAGAATGATAATAGTTCACTAGAATGAAGCAAACTAATTAAAACAACACAATTTCATGAAAATATTATATTTATATGCTAAATATAAAATATGTTAGAGAAAAATAATGATTATTTTTAGACAAAATACATATGCAAGTGTATAATCGGGCGAGTTCGGGTTGGATAGTAAGAAAATCATGCCCACCCATTACCCGCAATATTCGGGTTCGGGTTTTATCCATACCCACTAAAAGTCTTTCGGGTTCGGATTTTACCCTACCCAATGAGGTCGTATTTGGACGGATATCCACGATTACAGATATTTTTGTCATCCCTAATGAAGCGTTATAGACCAAACAGTTCCAATGATAAACATCCTCGAGAAAGAAAAGGAGTTGTAATTAGAATGGTCAACTCAAGGAAATGAAAACTCAAGAAGAGTAACCAAGAATAAAGTAAAATTTGAGTTCCAGAAGAACACATGTGTATGAAAGTTGTGAAAGTGAAGAGATCTCAAACACATATTGGACTACAATACTGGAACCGTAATTAAGTCATTGTCAACGAAATTTGTTGTACTTCAGTACTGAATATGATATATACAAGTGAGGATCAAGAGTAAAACTCTATTGCTTCATGCAAATGATGATGTTATTGGCCAATATTGAAAGAAATTATGAAACTTGCTCCAGGAGCATAAAGTTTAAGGACCAGAAGTCCTTACACCAGAAAAGGGTAAAACTAGTCGGATACAAACAAATTCTTGTGCTATTGGAAAATATGAAATTGTGAGAGATATAACATAATGTTTTGAAAAGGGTTTCTCGAAGTGATCTATCATTGTTTGAGAGGAGTTATGTTCCCCTGCGGTGGATACAACTACTTTTTCAAATCAATGTTTGAAAATTGTTGTGATAGCCTATTTGTTTGCATTCCCTGAAGATGTTATATATATTTGAAACTCCCAGAAGGATTAATTTACCTGAAGTAGAGAAGTAAAGTTCTCGAGAACATATATCGATATATTAAGAAAATACTCGTTTATCAAATGTGAAATACTCATCTAAGTGAACACCTACAACAGAAGGGTGAATGGACCTTAAAAGGTTAAATCCAGATAGAGTGTATTAGAGAATTTGCATTGTGCATATGTAGTTGTGTTGTGTATATGTGCTTCAAAGATTTTAAATTCTTGGTTTATGTGTTGTGTATTACTTTAAAGTATGATTTGTATTTATGAGTGTGTTTTATCTAGTTCATATTGTTTTTATGATGTGGGTTCAGTTATTATCTTTCGAGATATGAAAGAATTGCTTGCATCAATTCTTTGTGACGATCTCATATTATGTTGACGATATGACTATTATTGGAGCTCCTGAAGAGCTTCCTAAAGCAGATGATTGCTTAGAGAAATAAGTTAAATTGAAGGATTTAAAATCCTTTTATGGGCAAGGAAGGTAATATTGAAAAAGTGGAAAAGTAATTTTGCATGAAGAAATTATGTTCATCAAATAACATTAGGATCCTAAGATCACTAGAAGTGACCAAAGATCCATTTAGGCATCAAGAAAAAAATGAAACATTAGGTCCTGAAGTACTATATGTTGACGTATTAGGTCCTGAAGTACCATATGTTGATGCATCAGAGCAACAATGCACCTTGCTAACCAAGCACCATACAAAATATCATTTTGGTGTTGATAATATTAGCAAAATACAATGTTTCTGATATAATCAAAGTAGAGCAGGGTCAAGCTTCTCGAACCAAACAGAACCAAATAGGGTGGAATTGATCGGACAAAACTCACTCGTGAATAAGGGCAATTGATATGAGATCGATCGGACAGATTCAACCTGGAATAGAGGGCAATCAATATAAGGATAGCTCGCCACAACAAGGGTGAATACCTAGCTTATAAGAGTTTGCTCTAACTCTGGAGATACTCGATAGAGAAGTAGAATAGAATTCCTCAAAGGAAAACACGACAGGAGCCTTTAGGGTTGTAACATTCCATTTCGGCTAAAATCGTATTACTGCCACTAGAAAATTTCACGATTTAAAATCGATCATTTAGGCAGTGTTTCGACAAAAATCAGATTATCGATCGATCGGATAAGTATATATATATATACTCCGTCCATTTAATTCACACGGTGCGTGTCTTTCCCCGTCATTTTCTTTTCGGGCTAATTGCAAGTTTGGTCACCCGAATTGCTTAAAAATTTCACGTTTGCCACCCGAAATGATTTATTCCATTTATAGTCACTCGAATTAGTTGAACAGTCCAAGTTCG
Source organism: Linum tenue (assembly GCA_946122785.1). Classification (NCBI taxonomy): domain Eukaryota; kingdom Viridiplantae; phylum Streptophyta; class Magnoliopsida; order Malpighiales; family Linaceae; genus Linum; species Linum tenue. The sequence continues at coordinate 30,620,083 of CAMGYJ010000011.1, forward strand.
GTCACTCTCCGTTAACCTCCGTTAGACTCCGTTAATGACGACCGTTAAGTGATGACGTGGCTAACAGAAAGACACAGTCAGCACATTTAAACATTAAAAAACGACGACCCGACCCGCCAGCTCAGCCTTACCCGCCCAGTCAGCCAATCTTGCCCAACCCGCAAATCAACCCAATTAATTGACCCTAAACTCAAACCCGAGACCCAAGCCCCCCTGAAAAGTAAACCCAGAGAAATCCACCATTTTTGCCGACCAGTGATGCTCGGTTTCCGGTGATGTGAGATGCGATTCAGCTCCTACACCTCTTCTGTTTGTTAACACCTTATCACAACGCCAGATATGGACAGAAACAGAGAACCTAGACGAGTGGCCATGGCCGTGAGCAACGGCTTGAACCGGCGGAGACATAGGAGTAACATCCTCAGAGACTCTCCAGGTTTGAATTTTCCCATCAGATCTAGATATTCTTTCGCTCGCTTTATCTTCCTTCTACTCCTTTGTGCTGATTCTCTTCTCTTTCGTTTTCACAGAGGACGACGGACCTGTGGAGTTGCCAGAGACGGTGAGGCTGCGAGATCGGGGGATTGGTAAAAAGGATCGAGATCGGGACCGGGACAGAGAACGGGAGAGGGAGCGAGATCGTGAACGGGACAGAGAGCGGGATAGAGATCGGATGAGCAGCCGGAGCAAGCGCCGGCGAGGAGACCGGTTGATGCACGGCAGCATCAGAGAAGATGTCGGCGATGAAACGACGGAAGAGAGTGTAAACGACGATGAGGAGGAGGACGACGATGACGGAGGCGGAGGCGTGGGCGCCGCCAGCTCCCTGAGGATGTTACCTCCGAATCCATCGTCACTCTCTTCTTCTTCTTTGTCAAATCACCATCACCAGCACCACCATCGGAAGAGCTTTCCGCCTCCGGCTAAAGTTTTTAGGGTTTGGGTCTCGGGTTTGGGTTTAGGGTCAATTAATTGGGTTGGTTCACGGGTTGGGCAAGAATGGCTGACTGGGCAGGTAAGGCTGAGCTGGCGGGTCGGGTCGTCGTTTTTTAATGTTTAAATGTGCTGACTGTGTCTTTCTGTTAGCCACGTCATCACTTAACGGTCGTCATTAACAGAGTCTAACGGAGGTTAACGGAGAGTGACCGAACTTGAACTGTTCAACTAATTCGAGTGACTATAAATGGAATAAATCAATTCGGGTGGCAAGCGTGAAATTTTTAAGCAATTCGGGTGACCAAACTTGCAATTAAGCCTTTTCTTTTCTTTCTCCATTCGGACCGAGAGCAGAGCGAACAGAGGCGCTCAGGGGAAGCGAGGGGGAAAATCTCAAGAGCTCAATTCTTGAGCATAAGTGATCCAAAAATCTCGTAAGTTATACCTAATTCATCCATTCATCGTGATTTATTGATTTAGAACTTTAAAAAGAGTTTTTGGTTCAGGAATTTCTTGAATTCCCGATAAGTCAGACTAGGGTTTCGAAGTATCCGGAAGCCGGATTGAGCCCAAATTTCATATACGAGCTTCGTGCAGCGAGGTAATCAATCCTCTAGTTCTAATCCCTGAATTTCGGCAATTATTTAGGTCGGGGTCCAAATCGCTGAATTTAGCTCCGGCCAGGGTTTGATGTGTTTTTATCGAGAATTTGACCCGGAGCCTAGAACTAATATTGACGGGGATACTGCAGGGGATATTAGGACGGTCTCGGATTTTAATTCGGGGTTCGTTCGTGAAATCGGCGTTTTAGTACGAGAAGGTTAAACCGGTGTTTGAACGACCAGAACTGGTGAGGGATTAGCACGGCATACCGGGTTTGTCGTATCACGATAATTATGTTGATGCTTAGAATTGACCTAGGTGAACTAGAATGGCATGATTAGGGGTGTATGAACTTTTGTGCTATATGTTGAACCCTGGATTGTTGTATGATATTATTGACTTGCCCTAATCGATATGAACCTTGTTTATGCTGATGATTGTGTATATGTTGCAAATTGTGGGCTTGACTGTTAATATGCTTTACGATGGTTCGAGAAGGTGATTAGGTATGATTTTTCATGATTGTTGTATTTGGATGCACAAGTGGGGAAATATATATTCCCTAGTGATATTATGATGTTTAAGGAGGATGACTTGCACGAGGGTTTATCCCGAGGAAGTGCAATTATACGACTCCTGATTTACCTATGTTGAGCCAATTATGGCCAGGTCAAGTACATGTGCAAGTAATGAATTATGATTAAGCAAGATGAGATATGAATCATGTATAAGGATACCAAATATGAGTGTTGTGGCCTCACGGTCAACTACATAGTAATTAGGGCTCCCTATGCTATTACTCTATTATGATATGTATGATAGTCACACCTCTCTTGTGGTGGTGACTGAAGATTTCTTATGAGATATGACCACACCCAGAGTGGTGTCGGGGTATGACTACACCCATAGTGGTGTGGGGTATGTATGACCACATCCGACGGGATGTTGGGGTATGTATGACTACATCCGACGGGATGTGGGGTATGTTTCCCGGGAGAGTTATTAGCATGGAAGTAGCCAGGCGCCTATAAGTAAAACATGATAAGATGCATATGCATAAGTCAATGTGGTTGAGTCTTTTGTCTATAGGGATGTCGGATGCCTGAGGTCTGATCCTAGTGCTTTGGCTTGTTTGCTAGATGTATGGTAGGGGTATGCTCTGTTATGAACTCACGATGCTATGATTATCTCACTCAGGTATGAGCTGACCCTCTTTTATTCTTCTTCTCTGCTTATGCTATGTGTAAGCAGATCATCATCAGCAGCAGCAGTAGATAGGTGTATAGGTGGGAGCTGAGCAAGAGTTGAAGGCAAGATGAGGTATGGTCTTCAACTATTCTGTGCTTGGTCTACTACTCGGGATTTTGGCCAGTGATCCACACCTTTTTGTAAAATGTTTTGAGAACGTTTTTCATGTGCATACTAGCTTCTGATGTAGTGTGAGATATCCACAGGTGTGGAAAGTTGATGATATGTGTATATTTGTGTAATTATGTAAGTTGTGACGATTATGGCATGTATCAGTATAGTATGCAGTTGTGTAACATGAAACTGTGACTATGGCTATGAAAAGCCAATGCATATGGCAGTGAGTGTATATGTTTGTCTATGAATGCATGTATTTAGATGAATTATTTTGCAGGATTAGATGGAAGAACTGTTAGCCCATTACGCGAGTAATTCATGTCGATTGGATAAATTTTGATAATTAATGTAACACCCGAGATTAATTCCGCTGCAATTGTATGAACAATATGATTAGGTAATACGTATAGGGTAGGGTGTTACAAGGGTTTATTATCAAGATAGTCTATGCTTTAATAGAGGGTTCGGCCTCTTTAAATAGGCCTTACAACTCCAAATCCGACTCCCAAAAGGAAAACACCTCTAATCCAACTCCAAGAAGAAAAAACAATGCAAAACTCGTTTTAAGGACCCCAAACCCGTTAAGCCCAAAACAGACCCAAAACCCATTAAGACTGGTTCTTTGTGATCTGTCTTCTCTTCAACTCATCCTCCTTCTTCCAGCACTTGAATCATCATGAATGACCTTCCTCGAAGTAGCTCCACGTCCATGGCTCCAAAATTCCTCTCCAAATATGCAGCAAGCTTCTCTTTCAATCTTCTAGCCTTGGCACGTGTGACTGGCCCATTGATGTCCTCATCAGTTTCACTCAATGGAACATTAGAAAATACTTTGTTACCTTCAAGAATAATATATGTGATTGTTCTATTATGGTGTTATCAAAGAGAGACTTGCCAACATTCTCGACTAGTTACGGGTCATGCACTACCAGCACACAGACGACAAACCCAACCTGTGAAGGCACATAGGTGGAAGAGAGAGAATGCGGTAAAGAAAAGGCTAAAGTAGCAGACTTTCACGTTTCTACAATAACCTAGAGCTCCCTGGCAACGGCGCCAAAAAGTTGACACGCTAAAACACAACACCAAACTACGACCAAGTGTAATCGCAGAATAGAAATGAAGTATAGTGGAATCAAGTAACAAATGTCAACCCAGGGCCTAGATTGCCTACTCTGTGATTATCTATTATCCAGTGGGGAAAGTTTAGTGAGAATGAGTTTAAACTAAAGCAGAAAGAAAACAATTAATTGTTTGGTTTCCTGAAGCAAGAGAAGAGTCACTCGGGAATGAGTCCCCCTAGCTCTTAGTTAGGTCCAAGTTGTAATTTCCCCAGGTTGATTTACTGTTGATTAAACTGCGGAAGATCCGATAGTAACTTGGAATCTCTTAAGCTGACCAAGCCCTCTTAGACAGACTAACCGGCAGACGACTAGTCTTCACCGGGATAGAAAGTTAAGGCAATTAACATGGAACTCCACTATTAGAACCAGACGACTAACTCTTGCATAATCAATTCACCCTATCAATTGAAGAAGCTCTAACAATCTAGTCAGATTCTATCTATCTCAGGTTGCACCAGAAATCAAAAGAAGTTGATTAGGATTCAATTGACTCAATAAACACACTTCAATCAATTATAATCAAACAATATATCAATCCAAAAGTCATTACAATCAAGTCCCTAACACATGAAAGTAGGGTTCTTCATACCCAAGTGAGAGAAAGTTCTACTCCATATAGAGAGAGAGGAAAACAGAAATCAAAGCAGTCATACTCATAAAGATAAGAATGATCCGCTCTGGGATGTCAACCTTCACTCCTGGGGATGCAATTTGGGCTTCAATGGAGAGAAATCCACTCCAAAGAGCTCCTAGGGTTTGTTCCTCGCACTTTCTCTCTCTAGAATTCTGTTTTTTGTTCCAAAAAGTCGAATCCACTTCTCCAAAACCCGAAATTAAGTTAAGATGCATCTGCCCGCGATTGCACAGTCAGGCCGCACAGTCGTGCAACATCCTTGGCTGCCCGTGCAACCGAACGTAGCGTTTGAATTAGTTCTGCGAAGGGAGTGCACGACCCGTGCAATTCGAGAGCCTGATCGTGCAACTTCTCGCAGAATTCATCACGGCCAGAATATAAGTTGTGCACGGTCGTGCGAGAACAGGTTCAAGCCGAGTGAAGTCTCGGTAAATCCCACACGGCAAAAAGGGTCACTTGCACGGCGCGTTGCCCGTGCAAAAAGGGTGTTGCACAGCCAAGTTGCACGGTCGTGCGAAAACAGGGTCGGGTCGTATGGCTGCCTCTTCTGCCCATCAACTGTCTAAACTTTGTCCAATCAACCCCAAACTCGTGCCCAATCCTTCATTCACGTACTAGGACCTGAAATATCACAAACAAGAACACCCTAGCGTGAAATCAACCTAAAACACGAGAGACGAGGCTCAATAGTATAAGAATAGTGGTCAAAAACAATGTAAATATCGAGTCATCAAATTCCCCCACACTTAATTATTTGCTTGTCCCCAAGCAAACCTGACTCAAACCAATGCAGCTCTCCAGACCTTTATAGCAACATGCAACCCGATCATCGGTAGAGGATTTCCTAGATCATTTAGCAACTTACGAGGTCAATTGGTCTTCTAAGACGTCCCCTATCTCTCTCAATGCGAGTACTAGACTTAAGCAAGGATCATGAGAAGCAGTGGAACTAAGACAGTCAATTCATGGATAAGGAGACTCACACAATTTAACGACCAGTGACTCTTTGTATCGGGTGCTCTTTCATTTCATCTCACTTGTAGGAACCCCCTTTTCCTTATTATTTGTTTCTTTTTCTTTTGTTTTACTTTTATGGGGTTCCAACTGCAGTTTTTTTGCGCGGTCGGCCCTTATTAGGAGAGCAAGAGCAATTTCTGTACATCTGCCGCTCGCCAGAGTACTTCATTTAGCTCCTATTCCTCACTTCGTGTTGAGGGTCAATAAAATTAAGGGGGGTCGGAAGCTCTATGTGTGCCCTTAAAAACACATCCTCGAGTAGGCAAACTGTTCAACGGGTGGAAATTTTACTTGTACTAGAGACGGTTTAGCTTCACCTTGTAGGCCTACCCCACTAAGGATCACTAAAATCTCTTCCAAAACCCGATTTTGTGCAATGAACGATGCCACACACGTTGGGCTTACCCCATGTTTTAAAATTTCAATTTTTTGACATGGAGGATCAACTGTTTTTTCATTTCACACAATTGAGCACCCTTTTTCGATACACGAGTCCACAACACAACATAAGGAGAGTCATCAATACCACATGAATCAACGGTCCTAAATCCACTAGTTCACAACATCAACCGGCACAACAGAGAGGCAGATAGGAAAAATCTTATACTTCAACATCCTCCACAGTGCTAAAACTACCTCCCTAAGTTGCATATCAACATAAAGACTGTCAATTCAAAGCATACTGAGCAGGTTATTGCAGGGAACAGTACTTGGAGCCTTCAATTCATCAAATTGGAAAGTGGACTAGGATCAAAGCACACAAACTCATCTATGCAGTCAAAGATAAATGCCCCCCACACTTAAGCACGACATTGCCCTCAATGGAGAAGAGAAAAGATAAGGGGAACGTTGTTACCGGGAAAATAGACCGTCGGGGGACTGAAATGTGACCAGGCATCAGGGGCAGACTGGAAGGTGGACCAGTTGAAAGGCACAGAGCTAGAGTCATCAAAACACACTAGGTGATAGAAACCATAGTTCCAAGTGGAAAAACCGAGCTAGAGTCATCACCTCTCAGATACAGCTTGAGGAGGTGGTCGTTCACCTTAAACGGCTCGGTTTGAGCTTTGCTTATCTCCACAGCACCTGCGGGAACACCTAGGTGACCGTGAATGGTCCCTACCACCTCTTCTTCACGGTCAAATCCTCTTCTTCACGGTCTTGCATGACCGTGAACTCCCTCAGTTAGCCGTGAACTGGCTCTTTTTCACCTCTTCTCCCGGTTTTTGATCCTTTTCGCCAATCTTTCGACTCCGAGGGTGGTTTCACCTGTTAAATCCTGAAACACACTCAAACATGAAGAACCTAGCGTAAAACCAGCCTTTTAGGAGTAAATTTGGCACAAACATCTAAGTAAAACGGGGGCAAAACATGTGCAATTAGGCCCGAATCACTCCCCCGCACTTAGACGTTTGCTTGTCCCCAAGCAAACCATTTCATGCACACGGTAATATTTCAACCTACACAAATACTTTGGGGACAACTCAAAGGGCACGAAACGGGAATTCTCGATGTTTATTGACAATCAACACATGAACCGTTGCAAGCAATATCGACATCCACCACAAACTACATTCAAAGCCATCAAAACGGGCAAATGAAAAGTTCTCAACCTATTCATGGATAAATGCAAGTCTAACAAAACCACTTATCGACCACAACCAACCATGCATGGAATTCAAGTCCGAGGAACAAATGGAAATGCAACAAGGATCCTCACCGGGGTATGAAATGGTAAGTAAAACATGAATGGATCACTCACTCTCAAGACCAGTGGGGTCGGGACCTTTTTGGTGCAAAATATGTGCACAATCATAACCTCCCGGCCCTATCGTCTCAATATCACGACGGTAACCTCTAAACGCTAGAGTTCATGGGGTGGTTGTCACCACTAGCTCATCCGGAGCTCTTAGACACAGGTGCAAATGACTGGCGATTGGCTTGGACATGGGGAAAAGGCTTTTTGAGTGGTGGCAGTCATGACGTGAGGTTCTACATCTTCAACCAAAACCCAAAGGGTCTATGGTTTCGACTAAAACCCTTCTCGTCAATCAAAGGCCACTAGCATCGGCCAAAACCCTTATCCCTCCCTTCCAACTATCACCCATCATGAACTACCTTGAAGCACTCTTCCTCGATCAACTCTTGCTAGCTCTTAAGGTTTGGTAGTGAAGGAGTTCTAAACAATGTGGGGGTTTTTCGATGGCTTGGGTGCCAAGAAACCCCCTAGAGCATGTACTTTGGTTTTTCGTGACACTCTCTACTTTATTTACCCCATTTTATTACCTCTTTTCGTTTCTCTTTTTTTTCTTGTTGAGGGGGGGGGGGGTTACTAGAGAATAAAAACACTTGACACCTAAACATTTAATGACCAATGCTCTCTTTTTGAGGAACTCACTCCAATACTACACTTCATTTTGCATTTCTAGCAAGAACCGCACAAAAACCACCTATGTAGAACCTCTATGGAAACTCAAAGGTGAGAGATCCGGAACACACGGGCGACTCATGTTTAGACACGAAGAAAGGATTTGGGGGTTGTTCTACTAACACCTTTAAGTTCACACGAACGAAGCTCCTAAATTGAGAACGACCCACAGAGTCACAAGGCTCAAAGGGGTTGACTAATGGATGATACATTTCGGGACAATCAACGTAAGCAAAAGTACCGAAGGGGCAAGTGAATGTGGTCTTCTCCTGATCCTTTGGCGCGATGAGAATCAGGAAGTATCCGGACATGACATCCAGGGGAGTGCATGGCCATTGCATGACTCGTGCAATTCGAGAGCCTGACCATGCAACTTCTCACAAAATTCATCACGACCAGAACATAAGTCGTGCACGGTCATGCAAGGACAGGGTCAGGCCGTGTGAAGTCTCGATAAATCCCACACGGCCAAAATGTTCACTTGCACGGTCCGTACTACCTTGCCCGCGCAAAAAGGGTGCTGCACGGCCAAGTTGAACGGTCGTGCGAAAACAGGGTCAGACCGTGTGGCTGCCTCTTCTGCCCATCAACTGTCCAAACTTTGTCCAATCAACCCCAAACTCGTGCCTAAACCTTCATTCACGTACTAGGACCTGAAATATCACAAACAAGAACACCCTAGCGTGAAATCGGCCTAAAACACGAGAGACGAGGCTCAATAGTATAAGAATAGTGGACAAAAACATGTGTAAATATCGAGTCATCATTCATATTAGGTGGCCACTCAATTGCATTTCTACTATATATTTTCTCGAGTTACCCTCATTATCATTGATAGGTTACAATTTTACCCACATTTTTTTTACATGTGGAGAAATTATCTTGAAGGGGCGGGTATGGGTATGGGGTGGGGAGGCTAAAATCATACCTGCCCCATACCCATAATTTTTTTTTGCGGGGTTTATCCATACCTAGTCAAAACGGGAATTCCCCACGTTGACTAGATCATGGGCGGTCGGGTACTCGATTCCATGGGTTTGATTGTCATCTCTAGTCTAGATAACTCTATGTATAATCAAATTTAATGACTGATGTGTTACTGACCCCACAATTTAGTGACCATTTGCGTGAAAACACAAAATAGTGTGCATTTATGTAAATTGACCCCATAATAAACATGTCGTACTCGTATCTCACTGCGCCCAGAAAGTACAAAACATTTCAGCGGAGAATCGGTGGGCCTGCAGATTATGATGGCCCAACTCAATCAAGAACCAAATCGTCCAGTTTAGTGATGGCAATGGGGTGGGTCGGGCGGGTACCTCAATATTCATGCCCTGCTCCACGTTATTACGGATCGGGGCGGGTAATACCCATGTGGCTACGGGGCGGGCGACCCACTCTCATATGTTATTTGAAAAAGATACACGTAAAATTATACATTTTATGATAAAACGAAAGAGAAAATACTTTATGAATGAAAAAAGTGATAATGGAATGGGTAATTGAGTCTAACTAGTTAAAAGATAAAGTCTAACTAATAGAAGAAATGTCAAAATAGGATAAATATGAATGAATACGATACGGAATTGAGATAGAATGAGCCAAGAACGGGGCGGGACAGGGTAGGTCGAAAGCACATATGCCCCGCCCCACGCTACTGTGGGTTTGGTAATACGCCCATCGCGGATCAGGTCGGGTAATACTCGCGGAGCGGGTTCAAATTGTCATCGCTAGTCCAACTACAATTATTTAAATTATTTTATTTTGTATATATAAAAATCAATCTTCTAACTGCGGCTATAATTACAATTCATTCATAATTTTTGTTATCTATCCAGCATACAACAACAAAAGGTTTCGAATTTATTGTTTCCAACTAATTTGACTTCATTCCTGGCTCATTAATCGCGACTAATTCGAAAAAAGCATACAGCCGAGTTGCAAAAAAATTAAAACAGCATCTATCATCAAATCGAGCTGTTATCCTAAAATTTTTAGGTAGTCGTATCTTGATTTTCCACTACGGAGAATGCATACAAAAATGACTCGATTCCTAAAACACGGCAAATGGACCTATGAGATTCATTGGATGGAATTTCATAATGAAAGGAATTGGAATTCGTTAGTTGGGACGAAACGAAGAAAATAAAAGAAAAGGTCAAGCTATAAACTAATGAAACTAACGTGGTAGCTAAGAGACAATGCGACTTTTGTTGTGTTCCCTTTTTGATTTGGTTAGTAGGAAATGGTCGGCTTGCAAAGGAAAGAGTGGTTAGATTTTGGTATATTGGAAACATGATGGAAGTACGGATGTTTTTCCTGCTAAAAAATTGTTTGATAAATCAATTCATAAACCAGATAATTTGATGAAGAGGAATTTTATAATACTATATAGCATTGATGTTATAGGTTTTTGTTTTTATTTGATAATTTCATATTGTATCTATACTCTTTGTACAAATTCTTTTATGGTACAACTTGAACTTGTACCTTTATGTGACGGTACAACTTTAAGTTTTAAAGTTGTATCATAACATAAGGGTACAAATTCTTTTATGTTACAACATGAACTTACACATTTAACTTTAAGTTGTAAAGTTATACCATAAAATAAGAGTACAAATTCATTTATGGTACAACCTGAACTTGTACATTTAACGTGATGTTACAACTTCAAGTTGTACATTAAAACATCAATGCTTTATAGCATAGTAGAAGTGCTCTTTGATAAATTGTTTCTTTTGATAAAATGTTCATTTATAAAGAGTCAATTCAAATTCTCTTTCGTTCTAGACAATTGGAATATACTCAAAACGAATCAATTCATAATTCTCAAGACCAAATTGGTTCATACAGTTGAGAGTCTCGGAGCTAGGGTTTCGTTGTCGGTCGTAGGGTTTTTCAACCTTTTGGGGTTGACGGCTGCTGTGTTTCGATTTCCTTAATCTCTTGTCCAGTTAAGCATATTTGTTCTTTTGTTTGAGTATTATTATGTTGGATTGGTATCAGCCTCCTGCGATACTGAATCCCTAGTGAGAGTTTCCTAGGAGTCTCTTTAGAACTCCTGGGGTCTCGTTCTTTGAAACTCTAACTTGCCTCAAGTGGTATAGGGTAATGGAGTGATCCGTTTCTAATACAATAGTTTGCTTATTGTCTTTCGAGAACTACGTCAATGGAGCGATAATACCCTAACAATGATGTTGTTGGAGAGGGGGGCCCCTCCTCGGATGAGTTAAAGGAAGCACAAAACCGGAAAGCATATTCAATCTCAAATAGAGATGATTAAGTTGGCAGAGGATGACGCGCTGGTTGTAGAAGATGAAGACATCGATTCCGCTATGGTTCAGGCAGTCAGTCTTCTAGGGCTTGTCGGTAGACTCGTGCCACCCAAGAAACACAACCTGAAATCAATGAAAATAGCATTGTCAAAGGCTTGGAACCTACAACAAAATTTTCAGATATCAGAAGTAGGGGATCAGCTCTTTGATTTTCAGTTTATGAACAGAAGTGATCGAGATAGGGTGCTTCTAGGTGGAGCTTGGCATTTTGATAATAGTATACTTATCTTTAAGCAGGCAGATGCTTTTCAGCAGCCAAAAGCGGAAGATTTTCACATAAAGGATATATATGGATCCAAATCCATAATCTCCCAGCTGCTCTGCGAACAAACAAGATGATACATAAAATTGGAGCAAGATTTGGTACTCTGATATGGACTGACAGTAGAAGAGAGAATGCCTGGAATGATGTACAGAGGATTAGGGTGGGGAAGGATATCCGAACTCCCCTAAAGCAGGAATTGAAACTTAACCTCAAAGGCAAAATATAGACTTACGAAGTAAAGTATGAAAAGTTCCCTATTTATTATTTTTCGTATGGATTGGTGGGACATCCCAAGTTTAATTGCCCTAACCCACCTCCTGATAGGAAGGATTTGGTTGGACCGGAACTATGGGTAGCTTTGTCTAAAACAAAATCGTGGCAAAGCAAGCTTGAGAAGGAAGAATCAGGGGAACTATGGCAGGCCCCAAGGGCGAAGTTTGATTGAGAAGCAACTACAGTTAGAATGCAAATTGAAGAGGCAAAACACAGGAGGAGAATGAATGATGACAATGTTGATGCAATAGACCGACGTATGCTAGCCCAGAAGGCAGAAAGAGAGATAGCAAAAGAGAAACTGCTCAAGAAAACTAATATTGGTTTCAAGAAAGAATCATGGAAGGGGTCACCTGAGGAAATCTGGCAGTCAAGGCAGAATAAAGAGGTAGAGGAAGATACATCTGAAGCTTTGAAGGAGGTAGCCCTGTGAGTGGCTCAAGGGAAGAATGAGATCACATGGGATATGATACAAAATCAGAGCATGGTTTTCTAGATAGGAAGCTCAGACGAACAGCAACACAAGACAACAAAATCTAGGAGCTGGCACAGACAGAAAGGGTGCCCTAGTCTAGGGGTAGACAGACCTGTAACACAACTTACCCCACAGAAAAGAACACTTGAGTTAGAAGTTGGGAAAATAACAATAACACTATGGAAATGATAGAAGCTACGACGAAGACATCTAAAACCCTCACTTTTGAGAAGGGTAATGAGTTAAAAGAAGCACCCTAGAAGAAATTTTCTAACCTTAAATTGGATGGCGGAGAGGTGGATCTAGCTGAAGGTTGGCATGCTAAGAATGATATCTCAGTTATGGAGAAGATAAAGTCTTGTGAGGGAAAATTATTGAGTTGGAGTAAAATGACTTTTGGGGATCTTAGATTCCGTAAAAATAAAGCTAAAAAGGCTTTAGGCCAATTGAGCAAAAGTAGATCAACTGTTACGATAGTCATTTAAAGGAAATATTTGGAGAAAGAGTTAAGTAAGATTTTGGTCCAAGAAGAACTTATGTGGCGACAAAGGTCAAGGGTGGTCTGGTTGAAGGGGAGTGATAGAATACCCAAAAAAAATTCATCGAAAGGCCTTAGACAAAATAAACAGAAACACTATAAGAAAATTAGTGGAGGAGAATGGGGAGGTGAAGGAAGGGCACGCGGAGGTGGAGGGATGCCTAACTAACTATTTTAGTTTGCTCTTTTGTGCAGGAAATATGGCACCATCAGAAGCTATTTTGAGAGCCATTCCAAGGAAAGTGACTCAAGAAATGAATGATGATTTGTTGAAGTCGTTTACCCAAGAGGAGATCTAGATAGCTTTGAAGAAAATGGGACCAAACAAATCCCCAGGAGTTGATGGTATGACAACCCTGTTTTTTCTGAAAAACAGGGATATAGTGGGAGCAGATGTGACAAGGGAACTTCAACAGTATCTGAATGAGGGTGTTTTTCCTCAAACTCTCAATCACACTTTAATTGCGCTCATACCCAAGAAGAAAGTGGTGGAATCACCCGCGGATGTCTGACTTATTAGTCTTTGCAAGGTACTATACAAGATCCTCTCTAAAGTCTTGGCAAACAGACTGAAGGGCATACTAAATGAGGTAATAACAGAGTTCCAAAGTGCTTTTGTGCCTGGTCGTCATATCACAGATAATGTTATGGTGGATTTTGAATATTTTCATTCAATGAAGGGCAGGACACAAGGGAATAAAGGTTTTATGTCAGCTAAACTGGACATTTCCAAAGCTTATGACATGGTTGAGTGGAACTTTTTAGAAGCAATGATGAAGAGGCTAGGTTTTCATGAAAAATGGGTTGCGATAATCATGCATTGTGTATATACAGTATCTTATTCGATTCTAGTAAATGGTCAACATACCTCAACTTCTTTCCTACTCGAGGGTTAAGGCAAGGAGATCCCATCTTGCCATATTTGTTCTTATTCATTGCAGAAGGTCTTTCTGCTCTCTTGACTCAAGTAGAAAGGGAAAAGAAGATAGAGCAAATTCGAGTGAAAAGAGGGGCTCCTTCTATCAGTCATTTGCTCTTTGCGGATGATAGTGTTCTTTTCTCAAAAGGCTACTAAAGATGAATGTGGAAACTTAACGATGCTTCTAAACCTTCATGAGATAGAAAGTGGCCAGAAGATAAATTTGGAGAAATATGAGATTTCTTTCTCTCCAAATGTTGATGGCTACAAGAGACAGGAGCTGGGAGGGATTATGGGCATGAGAGTGGTCGACTTCCATCATAAATATTTAGGTCTTCCAACAGTGATAGGAAGACAAAAGAAAGCAGTCTTTAGCTACTTGGTGGACAGGGTACGTAGAAAGGTATAGTTGTGAAAAAGTAAATGCTATCCTATGGGGGTAAAGAAGTTCTAATTAAGGCAATGGCACAAGCACAAATGAACTATGTTATGCAAGTTTTGTTGATTCCAGTGACAATTAGGGATGGCAATTTTGCCCATACCCATGGGTATTTTACTATCCAACCCAATTGGGTTGGGTATGAAATCCAAATATATGGATATGGGTAAAGTTTGATGGGTTTGTACCCATACCCATTTACTTTGGGTTGGGTTGGGTTTTAACAAATGGATTAGGGTTTATACCCATGCCCAAATACAAATTACAGTTTGGTACCTAAACTTAATAGATATGCATATTTAGTACCTAAATTTAATTTTTTTTTGCATATAAGTCCTCAAAATATCGATGGAAAATTACGCTTTGGTACCTAAATTTTTTTGGTCTTACATTTTGGTACCTAAAATTTTCAAGTTTTACAAATAAGTCCAATTTTTGCATGTGTAGTTAAAACACACTCAAGTAAATGGATATCCATATCCAACCCATACCCATTTAGATAATATCCATATCTAACCCAAACCCATATACAAACCCCAAACCCATACACACATCACCCAAACCCTACCCATAATAAATGGGTCTACTTGGGTTTGGGCAAAATTACCCATGGGTGGGTAAATTGCCATCCCTAGTGACAATTAAGAAGGAGATTCAGAGTCTGATTTCCAACTTCTGGTGGGGTCAATAGGGAGAATGAGAGACGAGGGCAGAACGCATTGGATAAGCTGGAAGAATCTGTGTTTACCAAAATCTAAGGGAGGCGTAGGTTTCAGGAATCTACATGATTTTAATCTAGTTCTCTTAGGAAAACAACTCTGAAATATCATTCAGAATCCTTCTTCACTAATGACAAAGGTTCTAAAAGCAAAGTACCATCAAAATAGAGACATCATGGAAGCGGAAGAAGGCTATAATCCCAGTTACTTATGGAGTAGTATCCTAGCGGCTAAAGGAGTGGTCAGGCAAGGGTTAAGATGGAGGCTTGGAAATGGAGACAAGATTGATATATGGCATGAAAAATGGGTACCCTCAGCATCGAATTACAAAGTGGAATCTCCTCTAACTCAATTTTCTCCTACCACTTTAGTTGGAGAGTTAGATCTGTTCCCAGTTGATAGGAATGTAAAGCTCGCCCTATTCTTCCTCCTATCTAGTGGTCCAAAATCTGTATGCTGATTTCACATAATAGTGACCTGACTTCCCCCCCCCCCTCTTCCAATCCTTTAAATATTCCCCCTAAAGTTAAGGTTTTGGCTTGGAAATGGATCAAATCTATTCTTCCAACAGGAGCCAAAAATGTTGATCGAATTGATAAGGGGTGTGATGAATGTTTTTTTTTTGTGGGCTAAGAGAAACCCAAAAGCATCTTTTTCAAGAATGTGGATGGGTTCGTCGAGTCTGGCAACCTAGTTCTCTCTGTTCTTTGTTCGAGAAGGGGGAAGATCTTACCAGTGAGGAATGGATGGCAAAACTGCAGGTGACTATTTCAGAGGAGCTCCTTAGCAAATTTCTTGTGGCTCTCTGGTTTATCTGGGAAGAATGAAACATTCAGTTATGGAACAAGAAGAAGCTTGAAGAATTTGAAATCATGACAAAAGCCGAGAGATGGATTGAGGAATACCATGAGTATCAACAATAGATTGAAGGAGGTCGGGAGAAAAAGGAATATCGTTGGCAACCCCCTCTCTCTGGTCTAATGGACACCGGAAAATGACGAAATGCTTGGCAATTAGATGGGGAATTAATCTAGCAATGGAGCACGGGTTTGGACAGTGTGAAGTTGAGACAGATTGTTTGAGTGTTGTCCAGAAATTGCGAAGAGAGAAGAATGTGATGACTGAAGAAGGCGTTCTATGCGAAGAACTGCGAGACCATTTGAACCACTTGGGCTCGGTCCGAGTGGGCTTTTCAGGCTGGAATAGTAATAAAGCATCTCATTAATGACCCATACTGCCGAGTGGACTTTTCAGGCTGGAATAGTAATTTTTCTTGTTTCCCAGCTCTTAGCTGATTACTATAATAATACAGGCTTTTCTAAAAAAAATTGTTCCATACAATATCATGTCGACATATAGATCAATTTGGTTCAATTGTCTCAAAACAATATAATTTTTTCAAATCTAAAAAACTCATGAAAGTATTTTGAGGGGAATATGGTTTCTAAAACATCAAAATTGGTTACACTTGTATAATGAATTTGGGTCATTGCCATTTGCCATAGACAGTATGTATGAGTGGTATAATTAACTACGAACGTGGAAAAAACCCCTCCTGCAAGCACATTCTTAAAATAAAAACTATTGAGATCTGATATTTCGGGTGACTGAACACATGACATTGTTTTATAGTACATTTTTTTTATCTGAAGCAACAAAAACTGAATCAGATCTTTTGTTTTTTCTCACTCGATTATTACTGGATTATTCAAAATAAAATTATCAAATTCTCGGTTTAAGTCGACACTATTAGTGCGAAACGATTCAAAATTATTAACTTACACCAACAATAAGAGCTCAATAATACGACTTTCTGATATTCTGTTAATCAACAAATCAAATCCGAACTAAAAATCTTAACTGTAAGCATCAATAGTATGGCGTGAAGGAAATATCATGGTATAACTTAGGGGTGTTCAAACGGTGTGGTTACCGGGGTAACCTTTTTATCGGTAGTATTTGGATAATTTGGTTTGGTTAATTTGGATAACGCTTTGATTTGGTTAAATTTTTTAGCTTGTTTGGTTTAGGTGGTTTGGTTTCAGACACTCCTAACCAATTAAACCAAATTAACCAGTTAAGTCATTAATCATAGATCTCATAAATATTATATACACATACTTAATACTTTGCATAACCACTCAAGTGTTAAACGTTCCTCCCTCTTAGGCTCATTAAAAAATAATGTTCAATGATGTTCCTATATTGTATATGTGTATTTGTAGAGTGTAGACCACAACATATGGACTCCTAATTTATATAAGACTCATACAATATGTTGGATGAAAACTTGAAAAGAAGTTCTTTTCAATCTATGATAATTGCTAAGAGAATAAGTCAATTTACAAAACACAACAATTCATTAACCTCATACCATTGACATATACTTTTGTTACGTGAATACATCTATTGATAGTACGATAATTGTATTAGTTACATGTATTTATGTTAAGGGTTAACTATAACTATGTGTTGGTTGTTA
Organism: Linum tenue; assembly: GCA_946122785.1. Lineage (NCBI taxonomy): Eukaryota > Viridiplantae > Streptophyta > Magnoliopsida > Malpighiales > Linaceae > Linum > Linum tenue. Next base: position 30,637,641 of record CAMGYJ010000011.1, read on the forward strand.
TATTTTTATTCATTATATAAATTATGAATTGATGCATTAACCGAAGATTTTCTCACATAATGATATTTTGATGTTATATTGGTTAACCAATTAACCAAATTGATTAAACTTTAGTTTGATTAATTTGGTTTTTGTATTAGTTTGAACTGTGGTTATAATATTGCATTTAATAATTAATAAATTTTAGACTTATTTGGTTTGGTAGTTATCATGGTAATTATTTTAACACGCATAGCTTATCCTTAGAAACATGATGTCCCATTAAGTCTGTTATCATCTTTTATAAAGTTTCGAACTCGAGTAGGATTTTTACATAATGAGGGAATCAAAAGAATGTAGAAAAGGTGTTCAATGTTAGTGGGTCACCCTTTTGTTGTTTTATTAAAAGCGGGAAAAAATAGCAAGTTGAATGGTCAAAAAGGAAGTGCCCCAAAGCCCAACCCCAACCTCGTAATGGGACTTTTACACAGTAGTGGACAATCACCAATTAATTAACACCTAGCAGACACGATTATGTCCTGTAAATCACCGATAACATTTGGTCAATTTGGAAAACAGATGTAATTAAGTATAGCTTTTTCAATCATAATTAGCGAGAATTTAAGCAATTCTAAAAACCCAAAAAATGAAAAATAATAATACAAAAAAGGCGAGAAATCAAATTGGAAATGAAAAAGCGGAAAAAAGAAGAGGGAAAAATATATAAATAAAACAATAAAGAAGAGGGAAAAAATAAAAAAGAGAAAAGAAAAAGGGTGGGAGAGGGAGAGGAGAGAGAGAGAGACGCGATGAATTGATGCCATTATACGCTGAACTTTTCCTCCTCCACCACCAACGCCTATGGATCTATCGTCTTCTCCCTCCCTTTCTCTCTCCGCTGTCTGATCGCCCCACCATCAATTTCCTCCCCCGCCGCTTCTGCCACCGCATACCTTCTTCCCGGAGGTCGTTTCCCGCCTTCATCGGTATGCCCTCGCATCTTCCTCCGATTCACCCTTCTCTCTCTCTCCGTTTCTCTTCCTTTGACTTTTGTCCTCCTACCGTTCCTCCTTCTCCCTCTCTCTCTCCGCTCGGTTTTTTGGGGGGTTTAGATCGGCCTGGAGATGGATAGATCTTGTTCCTGTTTGATTCTCTCGTTCCTTTCCTTCCTGGACGCAGCCTGCTCTGTCTGTCCTTTGCTGCTTCACGAACTACCCTTCCGCTGTTCAATTCGTTTCTATGAACCTCCGTTTCTTCAGTTGACGTGTTTTCTTTTTGGCTGTATGTTTCGTGGTGGTCTGAGGATCTGTAGTGTATTTTTTTCTTTTTTTCTTTGGCGTCTGTATTGGCTCCGCCCGCGATTTGATTGAGTTGGGTCTAAGGTGGAATGGGGATTTTTGGAACAAATAAGAGTTGGTAAACCAATAGTTTAACTTTTGGCGGAGATGGAATTTCATACTTACCCTATGATGGGTTCAGGGGGATTTGTATGGCAATTAATGCCCTTGCTAATTTTTGTTTTTCCCCCCTGTTCTCAAGATTGATGCTTTGTTTATTTTCGCTATAGATTTGAGAGGTGTGTGGCTTAGGGTCTTCAGGTGCATTACGGTACGCGGGTTGTCCATCTCTTTCTGCTAATGCTTTCGATGGTATGGCAGGTAATGCAATGTCCTGTTGAAAGGGAACTGTAAGCGCACAACAAAGGACAGGGGGTGCCCGAACCAATGACTTCTGTGGGTATGGTACCCACTTCTGGTTTGAGAGAAGCTACTACTCATAATGCAGCAGGCGTTGACAGGTTACCTGAAGAGATGAATGACATGAAAATTAGAGATGATAAAGTAAGACGTTGTTCTCTTGAGTTTTCATTTTCTTACCATCACCTTTTTTTTATGTTTCATCTTACTTATTAGCTATTGTTCTTCTGTTTGCAATCGTTTGCAGGAAATGGAAGCAACGGTGGTTGATGGAAATGGAACGGAAACTGGTCACATTATTGTAACGACAATTGGTGGTAGAAATGGCCAGCCAAAGCAGGTGAATTTTTGTTGCGCTTCTTTGTGATGCATCTCTATATAGTCTTCGTTACATACTTGCTCCTATGCTCCTTGCTTTTCCTTACTAACTCTGCAGTCTTATCTGAATTGAAATGCAGACTATCAGCTACATGGCAGAGCGTGTTGTAGGCCATGGATCATTTGGTGTGGTTTTCCAGGTATGGTTGCAGTTTTCATTGAAATTACCCCGGTATCTTACTTCAAGTTGATACTTTTTTTCCTATTTAACCATTGAGTTATCTCAGGCTAAATGTTTGGAGAATGGAGAAACTGTTGCAATAAAGAAAGTCCTTCAAGACAAGAGGTACAAGAACCGTGAGTTGCAAACCATGCGCCTGCTTGACCATCCCAATGTGGTCGCTTTGAAGCATTGCTTCTTCTCAACAACTGAAAAGGATGAACTTTACCTCAATCTTGTTCTTGAGTATGTCCCTGAAACCGTGCACCGTGTGATCAAACACTACAACAAGCTGAATCAGAGGATGCCATTGATCTATGTGAAGCTTTATGCATACCAGGTCTGAACCATATTGCCTTACCTTGGGCTTGCTATGTAAATATATGTGTAGCTCGTGTAGTTGTGAGCCTATAGTGCATCGAGCCATATGCTGGGCTGAATGACGGCACTGGTGGCCTCCTGAAAGCTTAAATTTTGATGTGGCTTCGGGTATTTACTTCTGAAGCTATGCTTTGGGCTAATCTTGACCTGTCGTTGATGATGTTTTTCAGATATTCAGGGCATTGTCATACATCCATCGCACAATTGGAGTATGCCATCGGGACATTAAACCTCAAAATCTTTTGGTATGCACAATGTTCTTTTGTAGTTTGTATGTATATGATATGATATGATATGATATGATATGATATGATATGATATGATATGATGAGATTAGATTGTTTCCAGCTTTCATTTTATCTTCTACTTAATCACATGAGGGTTGATCAATTGGTGTAAGTTCTTTGTTGTGGAAACCATCCTTGACTTTTAGCGAGTCCAAGTATCTTCATCTGATCTGTGTATTGTGTTGGTGCAGGTAAATCCACATACACATCAGGTTAAGTTATGTGATTTTGGCAGTGCGAAGGTCTTGGTAAGTCCTTTGGTGCCTTCTTTATGTTATTGCCTGTGTTTTGGTGATAAAGTTCCAGCCTTATTAACATTTGATTGGGTCTTATCAGGTGAAAGGGGAACCTAACATAGCTTATATTTGCTCGAGATATTATAGAGCTCCTGAGCTTATATTTGGAGCGACTGAATACACTACAGCTATTGACATTTGGTCCGCAGGTTGTGTTGTTGCCGAGTTGCTACTTGGACAGGTGTGATATTTTCCATGTAGTATGCTTACTAAACATCTATCTGTTATCCAGCTAATAAATTTATTATTTGTGATTTTTGCAGCCTCTATTTCCTGGTGAAAGTGGAGTTGACCAGCTTGTGGAGATTATCAAGGTAACTCAGTGTTTTAGTTTCTCTCTATCGTCCAAGGTCTACAAAATTTGGTTGTTACTGATTGATTGTTATTCTGAATGTGATAATTCGGTGTTTTAGTTTCTCTCTATCGTCCAAGGTCTACAAAATTTGGCTGTTACTGATTGATTGTTATTCTGAATGCGATGTGTGCTGTTTGTTTTGCAGGTGTTGGGTACTCCAACAAGGGAAGAGATCAAGTGTATGAACCCAAACTATACGGAGTACAAATTCCCTCAGATCAAGGCTCACCCCTGGCACAAGGTAAGCATGAATGCTCTTGCTGTTGGTTCCTTTTATGTCTCAGCTGATGGTCTACTTACAATTCCATGGTACTGTCTGTAGGTATTCCACAAGCGCATGCCTCCAGAGGCAGTTGATCTTGTCTCAAGACTCCTGCAATACTCTCCCAACTTACGGTGCACAGCTGTAAGTACTTCATTGCATCTTTTTGCCTGTGATTTGGACATCAATTGCGTCTTGGAAGTTCTTTCAAGTTGTGGTATTAGTGGTTGCAACTAATCTATTGCTTTGGCGCTGTAGCTGGATGCTATGACACACCCTTTCTTCGATGAGTTACGAGACCCAAACACACGCTTGCCAAATGGACGGTTCCTTCCACCGATATTTAACTTTAAAGCTCACGGTACGTGGAAAAAGGCCACATAGTTACACGTTCAGTCCATCCATGCTTGAATCATTGGTTGTTAAGTTTCTTACCGCGACTTGTGTGTGGCAGAGATGAAAGGGGTGCCTGGGGAGACCTTAGTTAAGTTGATACCAGAGCACGCGAGGAAGCAGTGTCCGTTTGTTGGATTATGATCTCACACTGTAACAAAAGCTCAGCAGGTGTTCCGGGGATTGTTGTGACGTGCCAGTGCTGCTACCTACATTGTCTCAAGTTGGAATCATCATCAGCTTATTATATAATGATGTTAAAATTTGGTTCTCTTTGTGGTTCGTGTGATATAATTTTTGTTGTTGTTTAGAAAAGGAAAAGAACAGCATATTTAGTGAAATGCCTGCTTTTAATGTTTGTGCAAACCCCGACGATCCCCTTCTTATTCTTCTACCACTTGATGTATCCTGACTCTGTTTGTTCTCCCTGGTCGTGGGTCATAAGTGATTTGTAACAAAGCTTACTGTAGTAGTGAAAAGACCCGAATGACAAATCTCATTTGTTATCTTCTTCAGTCTAATGTAACTTTGTATCAGGGGTAAAAAGTTAAAAGCACGTAAGAGTGGAACTATGAACACTTGTGTGGTTTGATCATAGTGGTGTTCACGTCGTTACAGGTTAATGGATTTCGATCAATAAACATGGTTTTGTTTAAGATTTTATGTCCGAGTAGCTAATACATTGCTAATGCACATATCTGTTACATTCTTCTGCCTCTCTTTCGCAGTAGACAATCCAATCCAAACTGCTCTGGCCTCTGCTTCCTTTACCTCACACCTGAGTCTTTCCCTCTTTATGAAGCCAAATACCAAATTCCCCCATTCATCCCCAACCGCACCTCCAATTCCAATCCCCTCTTCTCCCAACAACCCGACATCGGTTTTCAACTTAACCTTACTCCTTGCTGGCTTCCTCGATCGATCTTCAATTTGGATCGGTTCTGATGACCCGGGTCGGAAGTTCTCTGGACTTCCCGATAATCATACACCAACATGCAGAGCGTTGCGCAATCTCTCCCGCCTCCAGTTTGATATTATTTTGGTAATGATCGTTTCGCTCACACCAGATGAATCAGAGGAGATAACAGAAATTCCAAATCATGAAGACCGCATAAAGGACATTCCTCCGAGGCCTCCTTGATGAATTTTTCAACCACCTGTAGGTAAGATATTCCTTCCCAATCTCGACATAAACTGTTTTAATGTTAGGTGGAATCTGTAATTTCAACAGGGTTAGCCAGAATATAGAGATTGGTAACTCCTCCTCATGTTGCTCTCTATGTTCATTGCCTCCGTTTAGTCTTCGGTAAAGTTGTTTGAAGGTTTGTTTGGGCCGCCTAGAGTTGAAATAATAGCGCATCTTCCGTTACTTGAAAGGTACACCTACTCTAGGCCTATGGTATCCTAGGGAAACAAATCATGAGCTTATAGGGTTTAGTGATTCAGACTTTGCCGGCAGTAGAACAGATAGAAAAAGTACCTCTGGAACTTGTCAATTTTATGGTCGATCTTTAATTTCGTGGTTTAGCAAGAAACAACACTCTGTAGCCCTCTCCACCGCTGAAGCTGAGTATATTGCCGCAGGAAGTTGTTGTCAACAACTTCTATGGTTAATGACTCAACTAGCGGACTATGGGATTACACTTCCTACCGTTCCCATTTTATGTGATAATACGAGTGCTATTAATATGTCCAAAAACCCGGTTCAACAATCTAGAACAAAACATATAGAGATTAAATACCATTTCCTTCGAGAGCTAGTTCAGAGTAAAACCGTGTCTATTTCTTTTATATCTATGAGTGATCAACTAGCGGATATTTTTACTAAACCACTCAGTTCCTATTTATTCGTAGTGAGTTAGGAATGATTTTCCAATCCGATCTTGTCAGTTTTGAATCCTGAACTTACTTTTTCTTGAATATTCGTTCACTTCTTTGTCTTTTTGTGTTGATCTAGTACCCTCTCTAATAAAGTTTGATAATAAACCTCACTAACGACATAACATATAAAAAAAATAAAAATAAAAAAATAAAAACGAAAACGAAAATAAAAACGGCAATCCCCGATGCGCGACGACCTCGTCTCTTCCAGTGAGGTCTCGAAGCTTTCCAACGCGACCCTTTCCCCTTCTTCTCCGATTACGATTTTCAATCTATCCTCATCGCCGATTCTCGCCCAGCGATCCCCCTTCCCATTTCCTACACACCCAATCGCGCTCCTTCACCAATAATCAATTCCCAATTGCGCTCCTTCCCTTTCCGCCTTCCTTCCCAAAATCGCCGCCTATGAGAAACTCGAGCTCTTCCGACGAAAACGCCGGTGCTCCTGCATCTATATTTAATGGCCTTTCTCCATTTCTCTTCGCATCCCTCACCGCATCACCACTCCTTCTCGTTACCTGGCTAAACCCGCAATCATGTGCCTTCTTCCGTCGCCAGCAGCGTATTCTTACCTACACCGGTGCGATGTTTCACCCTCCAGTGGGCGAAAATCGTCATCGCCATATGCAAATTTTTGCTGAGAAGCCCATCCTGCCGATCAACACCCTAGATCCCTATGCTTTTTCCTTCCTCAATTCTGTGGATACAATCTCCCTCATTGATAGTCTTGGGTGGCCCGAAATGGGGGATTCTCCACCTCGTGTCTACTGCCCAACAGCAGTTCGGGCGTTCTACTCTAATCTTCGCACAGATGGCCTGGAGACACGGAAGTTGACCACCTTGGTGTTTGGTAATCTTCTTACCACCTCGGCAAGAAGCTTATGAGTTCTCTGCATTTCTAATCGTACAAGTTTGATTTGCACCAGGCTGCCATGAATCGTCCTCTTGCAGAGTTGGACGATTCTCTCAAACTTCTTCATTATTACATCACTAGGAGGTATTTTCCACGGACAGATTCCCTGAATATCGTCCTCCCTCATGATTGCTGGATTATGTTGCATGCTGTCTCCGACATGTTTCTCAGTTATCCTCATATGCTGTTTGGAGCGATCATAGATGCTGCTGCCAACGAGTCTCCTGCGGCTGGTCTGAGTTTTGCTGGCGTGGTTACTCAGCTGCTTCATCGTGTGGGAGTTCCTCTCACTGACTTTGTCTTTTCCACTACTGACTTTGTCAGTCCCACTCTTGATGTTCTCGGGGCTGTCGGGCCCCCCCTCCTCATTGATTTAACATCAGGGGGAGAAGCTGTGGTGGACGCACCTAATGGATTCAATGGAGAGGGAACTGCTAAAGGCGGCGCGTCCGCGGAAATTGCTGCATCTGCTTCCACCTCCATTCGCCATTCAAGCTTAAATGCCAGGCCAAAGGACCTCGTCCTTCTAAGAAAGTGCTTAAGCGTCTCAAAGAACAGAATGCGTCCAAGGGAGTGGTTATGTATGAAAATCAGGATCTTGATCAAAACAATTAAGAGCAATAGTTTAGGGGGAGTTTGTAATAAGACTCTTAGAGGGAGTATTTGGAAATTGTTTCGGTTTTTTTTTTCTAGTTTGTCAAATTAACTGCGAATGGTCTCAATAATGCCCTAAGCTATGCTTAGGATGAATGAAACTTTTAAAACCCTGGGCTATACTCAGGATGAATATCATGGTCTATATCATTTGAAGTTTCTATTTATTAGTTGAATGAGTATTGAGATCTGTGATGGCTATATGGAAAAGCATATGCTGCAATAGGATGCTAAATCAAGCTTAGGGGGAGATTGTTGAGTCAAAAAGCTTGACTTAGCAATTTTATGTTGTCTTGAATATGTGCTTTTATTTTAGACTAACATTTCTTGCATAAATATCACAATCAAGGTCTTGAAAAGATTTGCTAAGAAAAGGAAAGAATTCAAAGCAATTGATTGGCTTTCAAGAAGCTACCATATCAAATCAAGGAGATACTTGCCATATAAAGGACTACAAATGAAATGAAATGAAGTTTTGCTTTCACTATAAATAGGAGAGTCATTTGTAGTTTAGAGTACCTTTTGCAAAGTTCTCTTCTCCCTTGTAATAGCAAAATTGTGTGATCATATTTCATGGTGTAAATAGCTTGATATCTAGGGGGTTGAGATATTCAAGCTAGGTCGGGTTTTAGGGAAGAAAGGGTATTTGTAATTGGGACTAGTGCAAGAGCAAGAGGGGATTCTTGCTTGGGAGTTGCACTAGGTGGATTACTCTTCAATCAAGTCAAACTAAGAGTGTTAGCTTGATTGATTGAGTGGGTAGCTTAGCTTGGATTTAGCTAAGGGTTGAATAGGTGTGGAGTTGCACCTATTTGGTTCTTGACACGAAGTGTCAAGGTTGTTTCAATTTCATAGGTTAGAGAGTCTTTTATTTTAATAAAAGTTAGAGTCTCTCGTGAGATAGTGGTAACTATCTCCGGGACGTGGATGTAAAGCCATATTGGCCGAACCATGTTAAAATTGCGTGTCCCGACTCATCTCTCTCTCTATACCTTCTCAACTTTGTTCTCTTCATCAGTGCCAACAAATTAATCACTTTAAGAGAGATTCTTGGCAAGTCCTTTTGGATTGCTCAATCAAGCTAGTGCTAATCTCTCACTATTGAAATCAGAATTAATTTGTGCACTGACCACGTCAAAAGTATTCATTATTGACCTCTCTTGGTCCAACAAGTGGTATCAGAGCCCGGCTCCCTCAAAAAGATCAAAAGATCTGCGAGGAAACTGAGATCCGATATACCAAGCATGGCTAGTGGGTCATCTACAAATCATGGTTCTAATTCTACTCATATGGAGGGTCTTTCATATGTTAGACCACCATGGTTTGATGGATACATCTATTCCTTTTGGAGAACACGTATGATTGTTTTCTTTAAAGGGATGGGTTTTGACGTTTGAAATGTGGTTGAGAATGGTGTGGGTTATATCAAAGATGATCCCAACACATGGTCTAACGATGATCTAAAGAAGATGGAGTTAGATGCTAAAGCAACAAATGTCTTATATTGTGCAATATGTCCAGATAAATTTAATAAGGTGAACAGGTGCAAGACGGCACATCAGATCTGGAAAACCTTTGAAGTATCACATGAAGGGACAACTGAGGTAAAAAGAATCCAGGATATATCAATTGGTGCATGAATATCAAATGTTCAAAATGCACTCAGGTGAGTCTATTTCTGATATGTATGTTCGTTTTAACTTAAAAGTAAGTAGACTTAGTGCGTTAGGAAAAATTTATTATAATGCTGAACTGGTCAGGAAAATTCTTTGGTGTCTACCCAAAGAATGGATGCCTAAGAAAACTGTCATAGAAGAGGCTAAAAATCTATCTACTCTTAGTATTGAAAATTTGATAGGATCTCTAATTAGTCATGAAATTGCCTTAAAAGCTCAAGGTGATGAGAATAATGACAAGAAAAATGAAAGTTTAGCATTCAAGGCTTGCGAGAAGAAAGTCACAAATGATGAAGGATCGGGAGATGATTTCGATCAAGGATTTGCTCTCATTTCAAAAAATTTCAAAAAAGTGTTTAAAATTAGAAAGAAAACAAGGAAGGGGTAGTTCTCTCTTTTTTCGTGAGAATAATAGAAATGGAAAGGTAAAATCTTTTGATAATCAAAAGAAGAAAAATAAAGTGAAAAGTGAGTGTGAAGATCAAGGTTTACCAAAATGCTACAAATGTGGAAAGAGTGGTCATGTAAGGGCTGAATGTCCTAACAAAGGACGGAGTAGAGAAAAGGCTTATGCAGTGGCTTGGAGTGGATCAGAAGATGAAAGTGAAGATAATGAAAGTGAAATACAAGGCTATATGGCGTTTGCCAACCGTGATAATGGATCATCTTCGTCAAGATCACATGAAGATGAGGTATGTTCATCCTTTCCAACTTATGATAGTGATTGTGGCTCAAATCTCCGTAGTAGTATAGTTGAAGCATATGAAGAAATGTAAAATTATTTTGAAAAACTAAAAGATAGATACTACAAGGTAAAAGAGGATTTGAAACTAAGCAAGAATGAAATTAAGGAATTAAAAGAGGATATTGCAATGTTAAGTGATGAAAATCAAGTTCTGAAGAAATCAAAGGGTAAACTCAAGAATAATAAACCCCTTGAAGAACTAGAAGATATGAGAGTTAGAAATAATGAACTGGAAAGAATAATAATAGACTCTAGGACTAAACTTCTTGAAGCAAATACCAAGATAGAGCGATTAGAAGACAAGGAAAAGAAGTCTAAAGAAAAGGTGCAAAAACCTCATAATAAATCAATTATGTGTGTTGAATGTAATGCTCATAGTGGAGATAATGACAAAATTAGGTGCATGAATTGTGGAAAGTGTCACCATAGTAAAGAATGCAAGAAAAATGTGAGGTGTAGTAAATGTACTAGAAAAGGACACACTAAACAAGAATGTCATTCATGAATTGTATGCTATTGTCGTCATAAACAAGGACACATTAGGAGAAATTGCTATTACAATAACTATTATAGCTCATATCAATCGTATCCCAAGAAAAAGGTACCCAAGCAAGTCTGGGTACCAAAATCAACACTCTAAATATTTTGCAGGTCATTAAGAGAGCAGGAGCAAATGAATGGTATCTAGATAGCGGATGCTCTCACCATATGACGGGAAACAAGAGTCTCTTTTCAGAGTTGACACTTAAAAAGGGAGGTAAAGTAACCTTTGGTAATAGTGGTAAAGGTAGAATACTTGGAGTTGGTACGATTGGAGAGCCTCCAAATCCTACCTTCACTCAAGTGTTATTTGTTGATAGTCTTAAGCACAACCTGTTATCTATTAGTCAATTATGTGGTACAACTAATAGAGTTGTATTTCAACCGGAGACATGTCTTATTGAGAGAATCAAAGACAACAAATTATTATTCCTAGGGTTAGGAAAAACAATGTGTATGTCATTGACCTTAGTAAAAAGGCTTCATTCAATGAAACATGTTTTCTCTCTTTAGGTAAGAACAAGCAATTTCAATGGCATCGAAGACTAGGGCATGTTAGCATAAAGAGATTGGCTAAATTAGCTAAATTTGGTCTAGTAGACGGTCTTCCTCAATTAAAAGAATCAAAGGACTTCTTTTGTGATGCGTGTATTCTAGGAAAACAAACTCGAGCAACCTTTAAGAGTATATCTCACTTCACCTCATCCAGACCTTTAGAGCTCCTACATCTAGATCTATTTGGGCCTACGAATGTGATGAGTTTTGGTGGAAAGTATTATGCCTTTGTCATAGTAGATGATTTTTCTAGATATACTTGGGTAATATTTTTTATTCAAAAAGATGAAGTTCTTGAGAAATTCAAGATTCTTGTAAAAAATATTCAGAATGAGAAATCCCTCAGTGTTAAAAGCATCATAAGTGATCATGGAGGAGAGTTTGATTCAGAAAGCTTTGGAAACTTCTGTGATCAACTAGGAATCTCCCATGAATTTTCAGCTCCTAGGACTCCCCAACAAAATGGTGTAGTGGAGAGGCAAAATAGAGCTCTTATAGAACTAGTTAGAACAATGCTTAGTGACTATAGGCTCCCAAAATATTTTTGGGTTGAAGCAGTAGCTACCGCCTGTTATGTTCTAAATAGAACATTGATTAGGGCCATCATAGAAAAAACCCCTTATGAAATCTGGAAAGATCGGCGACCAAATATTAGTTATCTTAGACCATTTGGGTGTAGATGCTTTATACTCATCACTAAGGATACTCTAGGAAAATTTGACTCAAAGTCAGATGAGGCAGTATTTTTTGGTTACTCTACTCGTAGTAAAGCCTATAGAGTCTTCAACAAGAAATCCTTGAAAGTCGAGGAATCAATACATGTTGTTTTTGATGAAACTGACTATATCTCTGAGCATGAAAGAAAACAGGACGATGATAAAGATGACTTGGGACTAATTCGAACCACGACAACCTCAGTCACTGAAGAAGCGGAGCTTTCGCATGATGAGTTATCCAAATCCCAAGAGCCAAGTGCACCACCTCATATTGCCAAGGCACATCCTCCGCATCAAATCATTGGGAACATTAATGATGGAGTCAAAATAAGATCAAGTAAGGACTTGTATCAAGGTCAGACTTCTTACTTTTCACTTCTTGCTACAGTCTATTTATCCTTAATTGAGCCTAAAAACATTAAGGAAGCCTTACTTGATGAAAGTTGGCTTCTTGCTATCAAGAAGAAATGCTTCAATTTGCTAGAGCTCAAGTATGAGATTTGGTTCCTAGACCAATAGGTAAAACTATTCTAGGACTTAAATGGGTCCATCGCAATAAAACAGATGATCAAGGGATAATTAATAGGAATAAGGCTAGATTGGTGGCTAAAGGCTATAATCAAGAAGAAGGAATAGACTATGATGAAATATTTGCTCCCGTAGCTCGTATTGAGGCAATTAGACTATTATGTGCCTTTGCTTGGTCAATGAATTTCAAATTATATCAAATGGATGTGAAAAGTGCTTTTTTGAATGGAGTCCTTCATGAAGAGGTCTATGTAGAACAACCTCCTGGTTTTGAAGATCATAGGTTCCCTAACCATGTTTTCAAACTTAAAAAGGCTCTCTATGGCTTAAAACAAGCTCCTCGAGCGTGGTATGAACGTCTAACTCAATTCCTAGAGAGTGAAGGGTTTGTCAAGGGGTCTGTTGACACAACTCTATTTCTAAAGAAACATAACAATGACCTTATGGTCGTCCAGATTTATGTTGATGACATAGTTTTTGGTGCTACTAATGAAGCTATGTGTGTAGAGTTTGCCTCCTCCATGCAACAAAATTTTTAAATGAGTATGATGGATGAGCTTACCTACTTCCTAGAACTTCAAATCCAACAAACCTCAAAAGGAATTTTCATTAGTCAGACAAACTATACTCAGTCAATGTTGTCCAAGTTTGATCTTAGTAATCTTAATCCTAGTTCGACCCCAATGGCTGCCAATATTTAAATAGACAAAGATGAAGGTGGTATAGATGTTGATGAACGTAAATACCGTGGGATGATAGGATCGCTTCTTTATCTCACAACACTCTGTAGCCCTCTCCACCGCTGAAGCTGAGTATATTGCCGCAGGAAGTTGTTGTCAACAACTTCTATGGTTAATGACTCAACTAGCGGACTATGGGATTACACTTCCTACCGTTCCCATTTTATGTGATAATACGAGTGCTATTAATATGTCCAAAAACCCGGTTCAACACTTTAAAAAAAACATATAGAGATTAAATACCATTTCCTTCGAGAGCTAGTTCAGAGTAAAACCGTATATATTTCTTTTATACCTACGAGTGATCAACTTCGCGACCCTTTCCCCTTCTTCTCCGATTACGATTTTCAATCGTATCCTCATCGTCGATTCTCGCCCAGCGATCCCCCTTCCCATTTTCCTACACACCCAATCGCGCTCCTTCCCCAATAATCGATTCCCAATCGGGCTCCTTCCCTTTCTGCCTTCCTTCCCAAAATTGCCGCCTATGAGAAACTCGAGCTCTTCCGACGAAAAACGTTGGTGCTCCTGCATCTATATGTAATGGCCCTTCTCCATTTCTCTTCGCATCCCTCACCGCATCATCACTCCTTCTCGTTACCTGGCTAAAACCGCAATCATGTGCCTTCTGACTGATGAATCGTTTGTCATGACAAATGATCTCTTCCGTCGCCAGCAGCGTATTCTTACCTACACCGGTGCGTTGTTTCACCCTCCAGTGGACGAAAATCGTCATCGCCATATGCAAATTTTTGATGAGAAGCCCATCCTGCCGATCAACACCCTGGATCCCTATGCTTTTTCCTTCCTCAATTCTGTGGATCCAATCTCCCTCATTGATAGTCTTGGGTGGCCCAAAATGGGGGATGCTCCACCTCGTGTCTACTGCCCAGCAGCAGTTCAGGCGTTCTACTCTAATCTTCGCACAGATGGCCTAGAGACAGGGAAGTTTACCACCTTGGTGTTTGGTAATCTTCTTACCACCTCGGCAAGAAGCTTATGAGTTCTCTGCGGTTCTAATCGTACAAGTTTGATTTGCACCAGGCTGCCATGAATCATCCTCTTGCAAAGTTGGACGATTCTCTCAAACTTCTTCATTATTACATCACTAGGAGGTATTTTCCACGTAAAGATTCCCTGAATATCGTCCTCCCTCATGATTGCTGGATTATGTCGCATGTTGTCTCCGACATGTCTCTCAGTTATCCTCATCTGCTGTTTGGAGCGATCATAAATGTTGCTGCCAACTAGTCTCCTGTGGCTGGTCTGCCTTTTGCTGGCTTGGTTACTCAGCTGCTTCATCGTGTAGGAGTTCCTCTCACTGACTTTGTCTTTGCCACTACTGACTTTGTCAGTCCCACTCTTGATGATGTTCTCGGGGCTGTCGGGCTCCCCCTCCTCATTGATTTAACATCAGGGGGAGAAGCTGTGGTGGACACACCTAATGGATTCAATGGAGAGGGAACTGCTGAAGGCGGCGCGTCCACGAAAATTGCTGCATCTGCTTCCACCTCCATTCGCCCATTCAAGCTTAAACACCTGGCCAAAGGACCTCGTCCTTCTAAGAAAGTGCTTAAGCGTCTCAAAGAACAGAATGCGTCGAAGGGAGTGGTTATGTATGAAAATCAGGATCTTGATCAAAACAATTAAGAGCAATAGTTTAGGGGGAGTTTGGATTAAGACTCTTAGAGGGAGTATTTTGAAATTGTTTCGGCTTGTGATGGCTATATGCTTAGGATGAATGAAACTTTTAAAACCCTGGGTTATACTCAGGATGAATATCGTGGTCTATATCATTTGAAGTTTCTATTTATTAGTTGAATGAGTATTGAGATCTGTGATGGCTATATGGCAAAGCATATGCTGCAATAGGATGCTAAATCAAGCTTAGGGGGAGATTGTTGAGTCAAAAAGTTTGGCTTAGCAATTTTATGTTGTCTTGAATATGTGCTTTTATTTTAGACTAACATTTCTTGCAGAAATATCAAAATCAAGGTCTTGAAAAGATTTGCTAAGAAAAGGAAAGAATTCAAAGCAATTGCTTGGCCTTCAAGAAGCTACCATATCAAATCAAGGAGATACTTTCCATATAAAGGACTACAAATGAAAGGAAATGGAGTTTTGCTTTCACTATAAATAGGAGATTCATTTGTAGTTTAGAGTACCTTTTGCAAAGTTCTCTTCTCCCTTGTAATAGCAAAATTGTGTGATCATATTTCTTGGTGTGAATAGCTTGATATCTCGGGGGTTGAGATATTCAAGCTAGGTCGGGTTTTAGGGTAGAAAGGGTATTTGTAATTGGGACTAGTGCAAGAGCAAGAGGGGATTCTTGCTTGGGAGTTGCACTAGGTGGATTACTCTTCAATCAAGTCAAACTAAGAGTGTTGGCTTGATTGATTGAGTGGGTAGCAAAGCTTGGATTTAGCTAAGGGTTGAATAGGTGTGGAGTTGCACCTATTTGGTTCTTGACACGAAGTGTCAAGGTTGTTTCAATTTCATAGGTTAGAGAGCCTTTTATTTTAATAAAAGTTAGAGTCTCTCGTGAGATAGTGGTAACTATCTCCGGGACGTGGATGTAAAGCCATATTGGCCGAACCACGTTAAAATCGCGTGTCCCGACTCATCTCTCTCTATACCTTCTCTAACTTTGTTCTCTTCATCAGTGCCAACAAATTAATCACTTCAAGAGAGATTCTTGGCAAGTCCTTTTGGATTGCTCAATCAAGCTAGTGCTAATCTCTCACTATTGATATAAGAATTCATTTGTGCACTGACCACGTCAAAAGTATTCATTATTGACCTCGCTTGGTCCAACACCAACATGCAGAGCGTTGCGCAATCTCTCCCTCCTCCAGTTTGATATTATTTTGGTAATGATCGTTTCGCTCACACCGGATGAATTAGAGGAGACAACAGAAATTCCAAATCAAGAAGACCGCATAAAGGACATTCCTCCGAGGCCTCATTGATGAAATTTTCAACCACCTGTAGGTTAGATATTCCTTCCCAATCTCGACATGAACTGTTTTAATTTTAGGTGGAATCTGTAATTTCAATAGGGTTATCCAGAATATAGAGATTGGTAACTCCTCCTCATGTTGCTCTCTATGTTCATTGCCTCCGTTTAGTCTTCGGTAATGTTGTTTGAAGGTTTGTTTGGGCCGCTTAGAGTTGAAATAATATGTGGGCATAATTGTATTGGGCTTTGACAGAGTCAGACACGTCAGTTAAAATATCAAATGCGTGGCACTAACGCGATGGTTTAGCTGTCAAGATAAAGTCAAGTCGTGCCAAAAAATTTCCATATAAATAGGAAGAGAGGAAGCCTGGCTTGAGACAACGCGTTCTTTCTTTTCAGTTTTCAACGACAACGACTCTAGTTTTGTGGCAACCGCCTCAAGGGCTGGTTTGGTGGCGATAGAAAAGTAGTTTCTCTTGTATTCGTTGTAACGTCCACTTTCCTTCCGTCTGAATTTTCTAGTTTGGCACTTCACTCGTCTGATTTCTTTTGTGCCTCGTGGTGAAATATGGAATCGCAAAATCAATTTCGTCTTATTCTTTTGAATTTTCAGAGGCCAGAATGGTTTTCCGTTCAACGAAAGGCCGTGAACGTTCGCTGGTTTTTGCCATGATTAAGGCAGCGGGTAAGGGTTTTTGGTATCCGAGGTTCGCCGATCGTTTGCATACTGGGTTTAACGTCTTTCGGAAATATGACCCGATCTTGTCTGATGCAATCTTTCTGGTAATTACTCCCCCTTATTTTCCACATATGAGGAAATTGGGTGACTTTTGCTTGCCTTTTGTTCTAATTACTGCTTAGGTAGATATTAACCATTATTGTGGTGTTACTGTTTATTCTATCATGCTCACCTTCGGTGTTAGACGGTTATCGTTGCTTTCCTAAATCATCACGTCTTGGACTGATCAAATCATGGGTTCTTGTTCGATTTGCAAATAAGCGTAGTGTGGGGTTTCACTAGACTCTCTTGATTTCTTAGAGATATGCTGCCATGAATAGGATGAATTTTTTTCGGAGGATGATTCCAGAGACTTGCATAACATAATTGCCATTACATGTTGTCTGGGCTAGTGATTTCTAGTAACTTCAATAACGCCCCTCCTTTTCCTGCTAGAGCTGCAATATTTTGGTTCTTGACCTGCGATGTTTGCTAATTTGTCTCTACTATGCGGCTGCCTTTTTTTTTACAATGCTTCACCAAGATGCTATTGTTTTCGGCAAATGGAAGCCCTTAATGAGTGTCCTGTATAGATAATGAGATAAATTGTTGCCATGGTTATGTAGTGTTTTTCGTTTTGACTCATAATAAGCTTGTTGAAAATTATCAAGATCCTTATCACTAACTTGTGACTGCTTCTGCCTCACTATTGAAATGTTCATCTACTCATTCTAGTTGCCCTTCTGCTCCTCTTGGAATATATTGTTACTGAAAGTCCAGTATGGAGTCCTAGAAGGGAACTTAAGAATGAGTATTACATCATAGGTGGACCCTGAAAATACATTGTTCATGTCGGTCCATTGTTTATATGAAAGTTGAGTTCGGGTTTGCCTTGCACGAAGATGATTAGTTACTCAATCTAGTTGCCCTTCTGCTCCTCTTAAAATCTATTGTTGGCTGAAAGTCCATTGTGGAGTCCTAGAAGGAAACTTGAACATGAGTATTATATCATAGATATACCCTAAAAATACTTTGTCCATGTTGGTTCAGTGCATACATGAAAGTTGAGTTCGGGTTTGCCTTGCACGAAGATGATTATTTACTCAATCTAGTTGCCCTTTTGCTCCTCTTAAAATCTATTGTTGGCTGAAAGTCCATTGTGGAGTCCTAGAAGGGAACTTGAAAGTGAGTATTATATCATAGATATACCTGAAAATACTTTGTTTGTGTTGGTTCGGTGCATATATGGAAGTTGAATGCAGGTTTTCCTTGCACTAAGATGATTAGTTACTCAGCTAGTTGTCCTTTTGCTCCTCTCTAAATCTATTGTTAACTGGAAGCCCATTATGTAATCCTAGAAGGGAACTTGAGTAAGAGTACTATATCATAAACAGTCCCGTAAATATTAAAAGCTTGGGTATTCGGTTTACATGGCTACTGATTTTGCTGCTTCTAATGAAGGTGGTGATCCTCTATCAATACTACTATTTTGATACATCTTGTCCTTGAATTGAGAAATAGAGGGTAAAAGGTTACACGTGTTCAGTGGCTTGTGTTTTATTTATAAGATATTTTGGACTTTTAGTTCATCTAGAGACTTGGAAGAAATAATGATAGATTTTCAATGTCGACCCATTGAAGTCATTCGTCTTGATACCTGCATTGCCAAGTCTAGACTTTCAAAAGGTGTTTATGTGATTCTGGAAGCAGAATAGAAGATTTGTCCTGCACCTACTTCAGTTGCTAGATGATGGTTATTACATTTGGACGACCTTTTACACTACTTTCTTCAAAGACGACAGTCTTGTGGGTCCCTAGAAAGCAATAAGATTGCTATTTTAGTCCAGTCACTAGTAGTATCTATATTTTGGTCATTTGGTATACGTTATGTGGATATGGAAACAATCACTGGCTGTGATATACATGATCCATAACGTCATAACTATTTATTCATTTGGTTTCCCTTGGACTCTGTTATAACTCAAACAAGTGAACTGTTAGACCTTCCATGTAAATTAATATAAAAATGGAGTTCTAGAAGGGAGTTAGGACTTATTTTCTTGAAAGCATTGTAGCAAGAGATCGTTAATACTTGTGCAGTGGCGGTGTGTGAAAAACATGGAAAGTTTGAGATGGTTATATTACGTCCATATGAATTTAGATTTGACTTGTGTTGTAATTTGCCACAAGTTGTACCTCTTTAAAGAGACTTGCCTTTGAACGCTTGTTAGACGTTTAAATTATACTTCTAGTTTGCTTTTGATGCTTGTTATTTGGTTTATTTGACTTAGCTCCTTACCAGTGATACACAACGTGTCTCAATCACTCACGACATGGCAACTTATTTGAAAGCATATCTAAGCTTAGCAATTAGCTCATCTTCAAGATACTTTAATTGGTTACAAGCAAAATCTTTCAACTCTCCCTTGCTCTCTATGGAGCAGAAATTAAGTGCTTTCACACAGGACCTCAAGGCCTCCTTCTCACCATGTTTGAAGAAGGCCTCTTTGATGAGTAGCAGAACACTTCTGAAATTCTGAAAAGTAGCAGCAAATATCAATCTTTGTTTAGACTATCTATAGATTTGCATCATAAATTCTACAACCCACCAGGTCCTGTCTTTTTAGTGAATAAAGCTCCAGATTCATATACAAAATGGTCTCAACTAGTGACGGTATCTTTGATTTCTCAGCCAGACACTTGTGTAGCAGAAGAGGGTAGTGTTTCATCATAGCATTTGTTATGTCCCACTTACTGGTTTCAAACCGTTCCTGAAATTCGTGAACAGTAACACCTTAGTAATGATTGCTACTGCATGGTATGTTATATACCAAAATATACTCTACTCCAAGCACATTGAAATGATTGATATGTTTTAAGTACCAACAACCAAGACCTTGAATTTTTGTTGCCCTTCTACTCCGAAATAAAATGTTATGGTGACTTGGTAATTTATTCAACCCCTGCGATAGTCCTTTATGTCTTTCTTTATGATTATCATTGTATGGAAGAGGATTTTAAGTGGTGATGAGGAACAAGAAATTACAAGGCTAAGCACATGAATGTCTGGTGCCTGTGATTGTATGTTCTGGGATTAATTGTGCATATCTTCTGCAAAAGTAGGCCTTGGTTATCTAGTTGTCTATCTACTCTGGATGACAAGCATCTATATTGTGACAAACATGATGTTAATGGTGAATTTGAATGCTCGTGCCTCACAAATTACAATATTATGTTTCATAGTTGCGTCTGTTAGGGAGATGTTTTGCTCTGACTAAATATATGAGAACTTGTGGTGTCCTCAAAATGGAGTCCTATCGGCATCGTAAAACTTAGGGCAATTTGGGAGTTCTCAATTCCCAATTTTGTTCTTTATTGTGCCTTGTGTGCCCTGATCTTGTTGATATGACTGATCAAAATGCTAGAAGTTGTAACAAACGTTGGCATCGTGGTTCATCAGATCAATACTATTTGATATAGTCAGGGGACCTTAAGGGCTTGTTTGCTTGTTGAATTTGAAAATGAAGGTTTTGAGTTTTAAAAACCTTTGGATTTATGATGGATTTGTTGCATCATGGATTTGGAAGAGTACATTGTTTGTTTAGTTGATTTTTTATCATGGATTTGTGATGGATTTGTCTCACATTTTTTTCTTCTATTGTCAAATCCCAAATGAAATGTGGGATTTACAAATCCGTGGGGTCCACGGATTTGGATCTAAAAAAGAGGTCCAAATCCGTGGACCCCGCGGATTTGTGTCCCTCAACAAATAAAGGATTTGTGTCAACTCCATGATGCTTGGGATTTGGGTTCCAAATCCATCACCCAAATCCCACAAGCAAACAACCCCTTATTATACCGTGCAACAACATTTCTTCTTGCCTACTTCATACTGCTCCATATTGTTAAAAGCTCATGTATTTGTTTTGTTTTCAGAGCCGCTGATTGTGTTGCTTCTAATGAAGGTGGTGGGAATGAAGTGTTAATTTGCGTGATGTTCTATCAATATTATTGTTTTGGTTTATCTTGTCCTCGACCTAGGAAATGGAGTGTAGAAGGCTATAAATGTTTAGTATCTTGTGTTTTATTGTAAGATATTCTGGAATTTTAGTTAATCTAGGGACTTGGAAGAAATACAGATATATTTTCGAGATTGTCCAATTGGAGTCATTCGTCTTGATAATTACATAGCCAAGTCTAGACTTTCGAATGGTGTTGATGTCATTCTGGAAGCATAATAGAAGTTTTGCTCTGCAACTGCTTTACTTGCTAGATAATGATTATTCCTTTTGGACGTTCTCTTATGCTGCTTTCTTCAAAGACAACAGTCTCGTGGGTGCCCTAGAAAGCAACTAAGATTGCTATATTAATCTTGTTGCTCGTAGTATCTATATTTGGTCATTTGGTATACGTTATGTTGATATGTAAACTATCATTGGTTGTAATATACATGATCGATCACTTTATAACTATTTATGCATTTGGTTTCCCTTAGATTCTACTATAACTAGATCAAGTGAACTGTTACACAAGTTTTAGAAGGAAGTTAGGACTGATTTTCTCGAAAGCAATGTAGCAAGAGACAGTTAATATTGGGGCAGTGGTGGTGTGTGAAAACAATGGAAAGTTTGAGACGTTTACATTACGTACATATGAATTTTTTATTTGAAATGTGTTATAATTTCCCCCAAGTTGTATTTATTTAAAGAGGCTTGCCTTTGAAAGCTTGTTTGAAATCCACTTTTTACTTGTTGGCTCACAGTTGAGTTGCCTTATGATGCTTGCCTTATGGTGCATCCCGCATTCTCAACGCATTTGGGTACTGGTAAGTTTGATTATCAATCTCTTATCGTTTAATCAACACTGTATGTTTTGGCAACTCTCAACTAACTGTTACATTTCTGGTCTTTAAAGGACTTTGGTCTTTAGTCATGGTCCCTCCACCTCATCCTTATTATGCATTTAGTTTGTTTCAGCGGTGTACTAGAATGACTTTGTTTTCAGCTTAGTTTTTCTTCATTCTGCTGAGTGCATGGTAATGGGTTCCACAGGAAATTGTGTATAGTCTTGTTCCATTGTTCTACTTTCCCGTTACCCTAGTTTTGATATAGCCATGACAATTGGATCTTAGAAGGTGATCATAATGTCTTCTGCATACTTTGTTCCTTCAGTACAGTAAATTCCTTTAGGACACTCATTATAATCAGATTATTTGCATTTTCCAAGGCTGGATCTTGATGGCAAAAGGTATGGTGCTTCTCCTAAGCCACCGACCTAATGGTTTATTAGTCCATATTCCTCTATGTATACTTGATAATTTGATTACCATAATTTCACATGAGGTGGCTTGTTTCTTATGCTATTAATTGTCTGAGCTGCATTGTAAATATCAGGAGGGTTACCCTTAGTTAATAATGATGGAAATCATGTCTGGTAGCCATGTTAGAGATGTGTGATAGTCCAGTCTTGTTATCACTTAAGATTGAGCTGGTCAATTAGGCATTTGAGTTCCCCCTCTGCTCTATCATGCTATGTGGAAGCCCCAAATTGTCTTGGGGAAACTTTGGAATGACTGGTATTGATAAAGTGAATACTTGGTAATTATTATGTTTGAGAATGAGAACTAATGTTTTAAAAGTGGTATCCTAGAGGCGCTCATTTAGTATTTCCAGTTGCTCCTCTATTCCATTTCATATTCTTAAATTGTGAAGGGTCTTGTTGAATTGTCCTATGGGAGAACTTCACAATGATTTTATGATTGACAAAAATACTTCATAACGGTCTTGTTGGGACAAAGTGAATTTACTTATGGTTGTTTGCTTATGCCAACTGCTCTTTTGCTTCATTTAAGGGAATGTCCCAACTGGAGAAGAGGGGAACTTTAGATTGACTTGGTTGAGAACATACTTTATGACCTTTGTTGTCTGAAAAAGTTAATGATTTGAAGTAGCGTCCCAGTGTCTCTCATTCCAATTGCCTTCTGCTCCATTTTAAATTAACTAATAAGGGGAGGATTTTTTTATAACTGAGATCTTAACATGGTCAAGAAATGAATTTTGATATGATCAAACAATTTGAGAGTACCTTTGATGGAGAAATCAAGTGGTCGATATGAAAGTATGTGAACCCATCGTGCCTTGCTATAAGATATATAATCTATTATTCCAGTTGCTATCTGCGTCACGTCAGGTCAATCTATTATGGTTGTATTATGTTACTGGAAGTCCTAAGTGCAGTCATATAAGGGAACATGGTTAGTTCTTTCTATGATACACGCCAATAGGGTCCTTGAAGGTAACTGTGATCCTAGTTGCCTGACACGCTAAAACACGACACCAAACTGCGACCAAGTGTAATCGCAGTCCGAAAATGCAGAATAGTGGCAAGTTCTATTTATCAACCCGGGGTCTACATCTACTACTGCTACTCCGTGATGATTTATTATCTAGCCAACTAAGTAGTAAGAAAGCAGGATTCCAGCACAAAGCAGTGAATCGACTAACTCTCGTATAATCGATTCACTACTACCGATTGAAGAAGTTCTAACAACCTAATCATATTCTATCTATCTAAGGTTGCAGCAGAAATCAATAAAAGATAATCAAGCTTCAATTGACTCAATCAAAACACTTCAATCGATTATAATCAAGCAGTATCACAATCCAAACGTCATTACAATCAAGGTTCCTAACACATGAAACTAGGGTTCTTCATACCCAAGTGAGAGAGGGTTCTACTCCATAGAGAGAGAGAGAGAGAGAGAGGAAAACAGAAAACAAATCAGTCATGCTCATCAAGATGGGAAGAATCTGCTCTGGGATGATAATCTTCACTCCAAGGATGAAATCCAAGCTTGATTGATGAAACCCAGCTCCAAAATCACCTCTAGGGTGTGTTCTTCGCACTTTCTCTCTCTAGGACTCGGTTTCTCGCTCTGAAAATCGATCCACCTCTCAAAAGACCCGAAACTGGGTTAAAACCTAGAATTTCGTGACTATACGGCCAGGCCACACGGCCGTGTAGAATTCCCAGCTGCCCGTGTGGAGGTGTAAAATGCCACGTTTCACTTATGTGCCTTCGTGCACCCTACACGACCACGTCACACGGCCGTGTGAAATCTCGGCCTGCTCGTGTGAGCTCTTTGGGATTTCCACACGGCCACAAGGGACTCTGTACACGGCCAGTGTGACTTGCCCGCGCAAAGTGGTTCCACACGACCACGTCACGTGGCCGTGTGGTTTCCCAGCTTCCTGTCAATCGTTCCAACTTCGTCCAATCGACCCCGAACTCGTGCCCGAACCTTCCTTCACGTACTAGGACCTGAAATATCATGAACAACCTAGCGTGAAATCGGCCTAAAAACGAGAGATGAGACTCAAAAGGTAGAGGAGTGGTGGACAAAAACATGTGTATATATCAAGTCATCATTGCCCTTCTGCCCATCTCTATAATGTACATGCCACCCTAGAAAAGACATGACTACTACACCACTTTTTTCTTTGCTATTTATGTGACAGGCCATGATGTCGTGGGAGGATATATGCCTATCTACCCCACATAATGCAGGGTACAAGTTAGCTTAAGCATAATTGTCACTATTGTTGTGCCTATGTCCTGCCTTCTAGTTATCCCCAGTTCAGGTTATTATCAATAGGTGTTATTTGAAGGGAATCATGTTATTCATGGATTACCCTCCAGACTCCTCTATCTTAACATATCAGTTTGCCACTACTCCTATGATTGATTTTGATGCTTGTTTGGAAATCCAACTTATATTTGGTGCCTCGCTTGACGGTTGACTTATGGTTCAGTATTAGATGTTGTAATGTACATCCATATCTCTAATCTAATGTTGCCAAGCTATTAATATGATAAATACTTCACATGAGTTTGATTCGGTGAATATTTGATCAAGGTTTGTTGATGGGATAATTTGATGAGTGTCTTTATCTCACAAAATGTTCTGGTGCAGTTGATGTAGAAAATTACGCTCTCTGGTGCTTTCCCTTGGGTAACTATTTATTGTTGTTGCCTACAAATTTGATTTTCGTTTACTATGAGAATTTCTCATTCATGCAGATAGGTCTTCATTTTAAAATAAGTCTACTGAACAACCATGAACTTCAATCATGATTCATGTAGCCTAGTATTGAAAACATCTTAGAAATTTGAGGTCTGTGGCATTAGCTTTATAAGATTAATTACTATAATGATGTGATCTGTGGAGAGAAGATGGTGGACCAAACATTCTGTTTTCTGTTGCCTTTCATCCTCCCTCTTCTGCCACCACTCTTGTTGGTTCTTCTTTGGGAGTTATAGGGGAACGATTGTTTACTTGGTCCAACACTTTTACAATGATAGGTGTTTGTAGTTCTGAAGTTTGTCAAATTCCTGATAATTTGACAACCATCAATGATTAGTAGCAGGCCAGAGGATGTGACTTCCACATGAGCTTTCCCCCCTTTGTTATGCGACTATTGTCGGCTATATCTGAAAGCCGATTGTACAGTTTCCCAACTTCTCTACAGTGTCTAGAACAGTGGAATGATCTTGAAATTCAGATGTTGACATGATCTTCTCCGGAGTCTTGTGGACTTCTCTATGGTGGTTGTTCTGTGTATCTTTGTTGTTGGCCTATCCCGAATTTGAATAGTTGATCCTTCATGCTTGTGGTCAATGGAAGCTCGCCCTACAGGAGATGATTTTGGACGGGTAATGCACAACCATGCTCTTTCTGATTCCTCATCTTCATCCATTGCCGTAGGTATATGATAGTGGCCTTTCTCATATTCCCGAATTGCAATGAAGTAAGGCGAAGCATGTGGAAGACACGACTAGTTTCATCAAAGCGAAACCTTGCTTGATGCCTCTCTTTCCTCTCGGGAAAGAAGTCATTTCCTAGACGTTGGTAAGTGTGGTCGCTCATCTCGTCATTAGTCAACTAGCAAGCACTCGAACTTTATAGCTGCATACAACTAGTACCAAGATTATACATCCAAATACACCCAAGTGGAAGAGAATAGAAATGAGTGACCAACATGAGTATTGTCACTATGAAAACTCATTAAGTAGTCTGCACGATATGGTAAAGCGGATCATCATCAAATTCTAATTGAAGGAGTAATTAACTTATAGCACATAGCAATTTCCCTCAGCACTAAAAAAACATAGCAGCAACTTCTTATATAAAAACATAGCAGCTTTCATTCGCAATTAGAGGCGTAATTAACTTAAATAGTTACATTAGCAGCAACTCGTCCTAATGAAACATGTGCATATTTACTTGCTGCTGTCAGTAGATGTTTGAGAACTTCGTAGAGCGTTATATTACTTTCTAAGGGGTTGTTTGGTTTTGGTGATACTTAAATCAATGCATTGTGATCAATGCATGCATCGTAATATACATGCAAGATTAAATACAATTTAATAGTCAAACATTTCGTTTCAAACAAATAATAGCCAAACCTTTCGAAAACAATTTAATAACCAAACCGTCAACTTTTCGTCTGGTCAACTAACGGTTGACTCTGACATGGCAAATAAATTGTTCAGAAAAAAGAAAAATGATGACAGGGATAAAAATCAATTATTTAACTATGCCACATGGAAATATATTAATTTTAACAAAATCATTTTTTTGAAAAAAAATTTAGACAAACTAATAATTGCAACACCTTATTACTTCCCCTCCATTCCTATCCTCCACCGACTGGGGTCTGCACGGAGGCTGGGCACCTCCCTTACTGACCACTATCACCGACCTCTCCTCCACAAGCTTTGTCATCGATGCCGCTCAGGCAAAGTTCTCACCTAAGTTGCCTACCTTCGCTAGGCTCAATCCCTCTCCCTCCCTCTCAAGCAATTGTACCCTTCCCTCTACCCAAATGGAAATTACAACTATGGATTTTGGGAATATCTTCTTAGATTCGAGCTTGAGCGAGCTGGAGAATCAGGTGGAGGATGATTCCGGGGAGCAGTGGTGGACGAAGGAGTGAGAGTGGGGCGGTAAGATCTGGTCGGCTCTTGCCATTTGGGCGGCAATCAGATAGGAATCGTCAGAGGGAAGGGGGTTTGGTTGTGCATTTTGTCCCAATCCTCTCTCTTAATCTCGCTGTTGACCGACGCCGCCACGAGAATCCCCTGGACGGATACCAAAAAACAAGGAGAAGGTATTGTGAACGAGGTTCCTGAGTTAGGTCACCCAGATCGTGGTTATAGGTCCCGCGATCCCGCTCTAGAGCAGGAAAGCGCGATTTTTCGGAAATCCGCGGAAAAGTCGCGAATTATTGAATCTCAGAGCGCGAATTATATTTGGGAGAGTGATAGACCGATAATTATACATGTTTTCACCCCTATGCTGAAGTCGTTTGTGATGAGGAATTTCGTATTATAAGCCGATTTTACGCTAGGTTGTGTGTTTATGTCACATTTCAGGTCCTGGCGTTGGAATCGAGGGGAAGGAACGAGTTCCGGATCGAAAGGAGCGAAGATTGGACGAAGGATGCTGTTGGACCAAAATACCCGGTCAAAGGAAGAAATACCCGACCGGGTTTATTCTGTCCTCGACCGGGTATTTCCTCCTTCGGGCACCCGTGAGAAACAGAAGGGGGCCCGGGCGATGGCGATAAATCCCCGGTCGGGGATTTTGGTGGTAGACCGGGGATTTTCCCCTTTAGTGGAACGGCGCGTTTCGAAATACCCGGTCGAACCATGAAATACCCGACCGGGTATTTCGACCGGGTATCGCGGGGTCAGCTGATAAAAGAGGAAGAAGGCCAATTTTCAAAGGGTTCCGTGTTTTTGAGAGAGAAATCGATTCCTAGAGAGCGAAAGCGTCGAACCAGAGTTCCCAAGCGCCATAGATCGATCTTCAACACCATTGGAGCCCGTCTTGAGCTTGGAGAAGTGCGATTAAACGTCCAGGAGCAGGAATCCAACTTCACAGTATGATTTCCGTGTCTGAATCTGCTTTTGCTTCTTTCTCTATGGAGTAGTTTCCCCATTCATCTGGGTATGGAGAACCCTAGATTTGTATGCTAGGTCTGATTGTATGAACCCAAGTACAGAGTTTGTGAATTGATTATATTCGATTGAGGTTTGAATGATTGAATGACTTGAATCCTGATCAAATTCCTGTTGTTTCTGCTTTGACCTAGAATGAGAATATCTGCCTAGGTTGATAGAGTACCCTTAATCGAAGGTGGCGAATTGGTGACTTTAGTCGAGGAGCCAATTCGCTATTCTGTACCGAAGTCAATTCGGTAGTGGAGGTTTGGTTCATTAGGGCCTCAATCTGTTTACTCCGGTGGAGGTTAGTCGCCCGCTAGAGACTCAGATTGAGAGGGTCTGGAGACCTTTAGTCGAGACTTCAGGCTAATTGAGAACCTTCCGCAGTATAACTTTCATGAAAACTGAACTTGGTAATTGCAATCCGACTTAACTGCAGTCTAGGGGGAACCATATCCGGGTGACCTCTCTTGACTTGACAACAAACCGTTTACTTGCTTTGTGTTTTGTTTGCTTGAGTTTCACTAAAAGTTCACCGCTAAATAACAAGACTTCACCGAGTAGTCATCACATCTAGGACCCGGGTTGACATTAAAACCCGACCCGCTATACTACGCTTTAGGAAGTGGTTATACTTGGCCATTTTCTAGAGTGACAGTAGGAGTGAGTCAAGTTTTTGGCGCCGTTGCCGGGGACGGCTAGGTTGTTGAAGAAAAGTGATTTCTGTTACTTTAGCATTTTCATTTTCTGCATTGAGTTTTTGTTTCTTCCCACTTGTGCCTTCACGGGGTTTGCATTGCTTGATTGTGTGCAGATAGTGCATGACCCGTAGCCAGTCGGGAAGTTTACTGCCGTTGAATCCTGAGATTGAGCGCACCTGCAAACAACTTCGGAGACAACAGCGAGCTAGACTGGCTACGGTGGAGCGCCGAGACGGCCAATTGACCAGCGACTCCGAGGACGAGCACGAGATGGAAGGCGATCAGAACCCGCCTCCTCAGAACCAGATCCTGGGGAACGACCAAAACCCCCCGGGACCTGGTAACCATCATCATCCACCACCACCGGGTCCCACCTTGGAGTACTTCTATACTCCACGGATTGCTGACATCCGCCCGGTCATCCTCTATCCGCCCATTCCTGCAAACAACTTCGAGATCAAGCCATGCTGGATTCAACTCATCACCATCCTCTATCCAGTTCCATGGCTTGAAGGATGAGGAAGCCCGGGTACACCTTTCCCGTTTTCTGCAGCTGACGAACGGGTTCAAGCTGAATGGTGTTCCGGATGATGCAATCCGCCTTCACCTCTTCCCCCATTCTCTGGCGGGGAATGCTAAGAGGTGGTTGGAGACCCAGCCCCCATTGTCCATCACCTCTTGGGACGATCTGGCTGACAAGTTCGTGCACCGGTATTATCCGGCATCGAAGACCACGGAGATACAGCGGGAGATCACTCACTTCCGCCAAGAGCCAGATGAGTCCCTTCGTAATGCATGGGAGCGGTACATGGGATACTTCTGGCAGTGTCCCCATCATGGTTTCAGCGATGCTTTCACAGTAGGGAACTTCTACAGCGCCCTCACTCCAGACAGCCAGAGGGTGATTGAGTCTCTATGCCCAGGAGGGGATATCCTTACTAAGACTCCACCCGAGCTGAACCAGATGATCAGTACCTTGGCTGCCCGTGACCATTCCTGGGGGCAGAACCACAGAGGCAGGAACTCCCGGGACCGGGGTGTGCATGCTATGGAGGCTAGGTCTGGGTTAGAGCAGCAAGTGGCTGAGTTGGTGCAGACATTGAAGCAGCCTAACAGTCTCCTTCCGGGCCGAGGTGTAGCTACGCCTCCAGTAGCCCAGTGTCAGTGGTGTGAGAGTCCGAATCACCTGGTGGAGGATTGTCAATCTATGAGGGAGTCTTCTACTCCTCAAGAGCAGGTGGACTTCATAGCAAATGCTCGGCGCCTGGACCCGTACAGCAACACCTACAATTAGGGATGGCGCCAGCATCCCAACTTCGCCTGGAGCAGCAACACCAACAAACCACCTGGTTTCCCAGCACCAGCAGGTGGTTTCCAGCAGAGGCAGCCCTTCCAGGCTAGGCAGGGACCACCACCACAGCAGCAGCCCTACCAGCCTAGGCAAGGGCAGCCATTCCAGCAGCCCCAGCGCCAGTTTGCTCAGCCTCCAGCAGCCGCAGCACCAGATCCTCAGATATCTGATCTGAAGAATATTTTGCAGGCTTTCATGACCACCAGTCAGGCGAACTTCACGAGGATGGATCAGAACATCGCCTCACTGGAGGCAGGCCAGAGGAACCAAGGTGCCATTCTGCAGGATCTCCAGAATCAGATAGGGAGCCTAGCTCGCCAGAACACTACCAGGGCACCGGGGACTCTGCCTGCCACCACCATTCCCAATCCACGGGACCCGCATGAGACCGCACACGTCATCACCACCAGGAGTGGCAAGACTACATCTGCTGCTCCTGCTCAGCCCAGGCGAGACGAACCACTACCTGCTTCAACACCTCCAGCTGATACTGCAGAGGTGGGGGAAGGCAGCACAGCACCTGCTCCAAAGCCGCAACCTGTGGTTAAGGAGCATACACCCCAGCTGCCCTTCCCCACTCGACTCCATAGAGACAGGCTGGAGACAGAGTTTGCCAAGTTCATGGCAATGTTGAAGCAGGTCAACATCAGCATGCCGTTCGTGGAGGCACTGTCGAAGATGCCCAAGTATGCCAAGTTTATGAAAGACCTCCTCACCAACAAGAAGAAACTTGGGGATCTTTCGACAGTGATGCTCAGCGAGGAGTGTTCTGCCATCCTGCAGAACAAGCTGCCAGAGAAGCGCAAAGACCCAGGGAGTTTCACTATCCCTCTTGTTATTGGCAGCATGCATGTAGGAAAGTCCTTGGCGGACCTAGGCGCTAGTATTAATGTCATGCCCTATAAACTGTTTAAGAAGCTAGACCTAGGTGAACCTAGAGCTACTAGGATGAGCATTCAGTTAGCTGATCGTTCTATCGTGCATCCTAGGGGTATCATTGAGGACTTGCTTGTTAATGTTGGTGCATTCACATATCCTGTTGATTTTGTTATTTTGGATATAAATGAGGATGTGGATGTGCCATTGATTTTGGGTAGACCATTTCTCGCCACCGCCAAGGCGCTTATTGATGTGCATAGTGGTAAATTGATTCTGCGTGCTGGTGATGAACAGGCTACTTTTTCTGTGTCTGACAATGGGAAACATTCTCATTTGCATGATGACATAGACTACTGTGATGTGCTTGCCGATTATGAGACCGCACTCGCCATCACGAGTGCGGGTACTGATGATGCTCTTGAGCGTTGTATTTTGCTAGGTGAGCAGGCATTGCAGGAGCCGCAGCTGGCGGAGCAGTTGGCCGCATTGGAGAGTGGCCCCTTCTTGGAGGGCGACAGGCTGTTTAAACCGATCTCATCCTCCACCCGCATCACCACTTCTTTGGAGGAACCACCAGAGCTGGAGCTTAAGCCCCTCCCTCCTTATTTGGAGTATGCATTTCTCCGGGAGGGGAATAAGCTGCCAGTTATCATCAGCTCGACCCTCACACCCGAGCAGAAGACCAGACTGGTGGCCTTGCTGAAGCAGTACGAGCGAGCTTTGGCATGGAAGATCACAGATATCCGGGGGAACAGCCCCTCTTTTTGTTCGCACCGGATACTGCTGGAGGATGAGATGCGGCCAGTGAGGCAGCCGCAGAGGAGACTGACGCCGAACCTGGAGGCTGTGGTTCGGGCAGAGATCGTGAAGCTGATGGACGCAGGGATCATCTTCGCCATTTCTGACAGCGAGTGGGTCAGTCCCACCCAGGTGGTGCCCAAAAAGGGTGGGATGACCTTGGTGCCTAACGAGAAGAACGAGCTCATCCCGATGCGCACGGTGACTGGGTACCGTGTCTGCATCGACTATCGGCGTCTCAACGACGCTACTCGGAAGGACCACTTCCCGCTGCCGTTCATTGATCAGATGCTGGAGAGATTGGCGGGGCACGAGTTCTACTGCTTCTTGGATGGGATGTCCGGGTACTTTCAGATCCCTATTGCCCCGGAGGACCAGGCGAAGACCACTTTCACCTGCCCTTTCGGCACATTTGCTTACCGGCGGATTCCATTCGGGCTATGCAACGCCCCAGCCACTTTTCAGCGATGCATGCTCGCCATCTTTGACCGTCTGGTCGGCGAGATCATGGAGGTGTTTATGGACGATTTCTCGGTTTATGGAGACTCCTTCGCTCACTGTCTCCATAACCTGGAACTTGTCCTTAAACGGTGTGAGAAAACGAACCTGGCACTGAGTTGGGAGAAGTGTCACTTCATGGTTCAAGAAGGCATAGTTCTTGGGCACAAGATCTCCAAGATGGGGATCGAGGTAGACAGAGCAAAGATCGAGACTATCAGCAAGCTGCCTCCTCCTACATCTGTAAAGGGGATCCGGAGTTTTCTTGGCCATGCAGGTTTCTATAGGCGGTTCATCAAGGACTTTTCGAAGATCGCCCTGCCCCTAACTAAGCGGCGTTCACCACCTTGAAGGAGAAGCTCACCCAGGCTCCTATCATGGTTGTTCCTGACTGGTCCCTACCATTTGAGCTGATGTGCGATGCCAGTGACTTTGCTGTTGGAGCTGTTCTGGGGCAGAGGCGAGATCAACACTTCCGACCTATCTACTACGCCTCGAAGACTTTGAATGATGCCCAGGAGAACTACACCACCACAGAGAAGGAGCTGCTTGCGGTGGTGTTTGCCTTTGATAAGTTTCGCCCCTATCTGGTCTTGTCCCGTGTGACCGTGTACACAGATCACTCCGCGATTAGATACCTGATGAGCAAGGCCGATGCCAAGCCTCGGCTCATACGATGGATCTTACTGCTGCAGGAGTTCGATATTGAGATCCGGGACAAGAAGGGAGCAGAAAATGTAGCAGCTGATCACCTCTCCCGGTTGGACGCACCTCCTGCGGACAACCTTGTGGAGGAGATTGATGACTCCTTCCCAGATGAGAGGCTGATGATGATGTGCTTGGTGGAGAGTGTCACCCCCTGGTACTCTGATTTTGCGAACTATTTGGTGGGCCAGCAGCTGCCCAAGGGGATGGCAACTCACGCCAAGAGGAAGTTTTTCTCCGATCTGAAGTACTACTTCTGGGATGACCCTCATCTTTTTCGGATCGGAGCCGACGGGATCATCCGTCGTTGTGTTATGGAGAGTGAGATGGAGGGCATTCTATCTCACTGTCATGAGGGACCTACTGGCGGTCATCACGGAGGAAACCGCACGGCGAGGAAGGTGCTCCAGTCGGGCTTTTACTGGCCCACGCTCTTCAAGGATGCAGACGCCTTCGCACGTAGGTGCGACCGATGCCAGAGGTCAGGTAACATCTCTGCCCGTGATGAGATGCCCCAGAATGTGTTTATCACTTGTGAGATTTTTGATGTCTGGGGTATCGACTTCATGGGCCCCTTCCCTCCATCTTTTGGTAACACCTATATTCTGGTTGCTGTTGACTACGTCTCTAGGTGGGCTGAGGCGCAAGCTTTGCCCACCAATGATGCTAGACGTGTTTGTGGTTTTTTGAAGCAGCTATTCTCCCGGTTCGGGACACCTAGAGCCATCATAAGCGATAGAGGCACCCATTTCCAGGGCCAATTCGATAAACTACTGTCTCGCTATGGTGTAACTCACAAGGTGTCCGTGGCCTATCATCCCCAGACCAGTGGCCAGGCCGAACTGACGAACCGGGAGCTCAAGCGGATCCTGGAGAAAACGGTGGATCAGTCCCGCAAAGATTGGTCCACCAAGCTCGATGATGCTCTGTGGGCGTATCGCACTGCCTACAAGACGCCCATTGGTACTTCACCGTACCGGCTTGTCTATGGAAAGGCATGCCATTTGCCCGTGGAGCTAGAGCACAAGGCCTTCTGGGCCCTTAAGCTGCTCAACTTGGATGTTCATGTCGCAGGTGTTGAGCGAAAATTGCAGATGTTGGAGCTGGAAGAGTGGCGTTACCACGCCTATGAGAACACCCGGCTGTACAAGGAGCGCACCAAGCGCCTGCACGATGCCCGGTTGCGGGGTCCGAAAGAGTTCCAGGTTGGTGATCGAGTTCTCCTCTATAACTCTCGCCTGAAGCTCTTTCCCGGAAAACTCCGCTCCCGGTGGTCTGGACCGTTCACGGTCACCCAGGTGTTCCCGTATGGCACTATCGAGATTGCCAACCCGCAGACTGAGCCGTTTAAAGTGAATGGCCATCGTCTCAAACTCTACCTGGGAGGCGAGGTCGAACGTGCGGAGTTGGTGGTGGAACTCGCGGACCCTTAGTTCCGCCATGGGCGTCCAGCTAAAAGACGGTAAAGAAGCGCTAGTGGGGAGGCAACCCCACCACGGTTTGCATTTTCTTTTCCCTTTTTTCTGAGTTTTTGGTGTCATGTCAAGTCAGTTGCATGTTTGTCATGAAGTTCGGTCGTCTGTGATGCCTCGGTTTGGTGTTTTCGTGCAGGAGAGTCGCGATTTTGGGACGAATGAGATTTTTGGCCGGAAGGGTAAAATACCCGGTCATGAGGCAAAATACCCGGCCGGGTATTTTTGGCTCGTGCCCGGGCCCCCTTCTGCCTTCCGGGGCGAAAAAAGGAAAAACCCGGCCTCAGGCCAAAAATACCCGACCGGGTAATATTTTTGGCCTGAGACCGGGTATTTTCGGCTGTGGAACGCGGCGTTTTTGGCACCCCCGATCCCCCGCAAAAAAATACCCGACCGGGTATTTCTGGCGAGGGACCGGGGACTTACACCCATTGAAACGCGGCGTTTGGCAGAATTCCCCGGTCGAGGACTCGATAATACCCGACCGGGTATTTTTGAGACCCGACCGGGTATTTTTCCTATATAAAGGAAACCCCCGGTCATTTCTCTCTCTACCCTCATTTTTTCCAAAATCACTTCTCTCTCTTTCCCCATTTTCCTCTCCCCTCTCTCCTTCTTGGCCGCCGCCGGCCGCCGTCACAAGCCGCCCGCCGCCGCCCGCCGGCCGCCTTCCGCCGCCGCCGGACATTTCCCGGTGACTTTCCGGCGACTTTCCGGTGAGTTTCCGGTGAGTTTCCGGGGCGATTTTTTCGCTTTCTTCGCGCCCCTCACCCGTCTTTCGAGTCCTAGCTACGGTCCTCCTTGTGTTTCCAGGTGTGTTTCCTGTTCATTTCTAGTTTATGGAAAATCGGACTGTAGATTCTAGGACCGAGAACTGTGTTTGCATGCCTAATTTAGACTAGGGTGAGGGATGACTCGAGCTTGCATGGCTGTGTATGTGATAGACGACCTGTCTGTGTGATGATTAGGGTTTATTCTGTGATCCTGCCTTGAATTCCGGTTGAGTTGTTTGCAATTCAACTGGCTGTGCTTAATTTGTTAGCCTAGGTGAGCTCAAGTGTGGGGGAAGTGCTGACCCCATGCCGTTAGTCCTGACCATCTATTTTCTTGGCTCCACCTATGGTGTTTTGATTTTGCAGGGCCATGTCGCAGGACCATCCCTTCGTGCAGGATCTGCGCCTGCACGCGGAGTAT
Source organism: Linum tenue (assembly GCA_946122785.1). Lineage (NCBI taxonomy): Eukaryota > Viridiplantae > Streptophyta > Magnoliopsida > Malpighiales > Linaceae > Linum > Linum tenue. The sequence continues at coordinate 30,673,059 of CAMGYJ010000011.1, forward strand.
GCGGATCAGTTCCGCAAGGTGATCCGGGGGAAGCTGGAGCGTCACCACCACCTCGAGTGGGCGGTGTTTGAGCAGCTCCACTGTTTGCAGGAGCTCAGCGCCGCTATCAGTCACCCCGACTGGCGGCGGTTGCTGACCATCGACGAGCCTACCTTCACGGAGCTGGTGTGGGAGTTCTACACCACCTATCGCTATGACCGCTCGATGGCCCGGGACGAGTATGCAGTAACGTTCCGGTTGGGTGGCGATCACAGGGAGCTGACCATCGACGGGTTGGCCCACGCTCTGGGTATCGAGTACCACCCCTTCGATGCCCATGAGATCGAGGTTGCCCATCCGACCGACTGGAACCAGACTTCTTTCTACCGCAGGATAGCCCGGCGCGCCCATGGCTACGACTACTTCGATGCTGGCCAGACCTCCGTCAGCACCCTCAAGCCGCAGTGGCACATCCTGAACCTGCTGATCACCCGGTCCGTCGTCCCCAACGCCACCGGTTCGCATAAGATCCCGAAGCGGGTGTTATACGCCATGTACTCGATGGGGGATCCGGCTCACATGCTTCACCTGGGCTCCTTCATGGCCCTCACTTTCCACCGGATCCGTGGGCATCCTACCCACCTCTTCTGTGGTCCCCTGATCACACGGTTGGCGAGGCATTTCGACATCAGCTTTCAGTGGCTTCACAATGCGACTGTGATGGGCGGCTCCGCACCCCTCAGCCGGGAAGTGCTCCACAACGCGCGCCTCCTGGCCACTGATGACATCCGCACCTGGGTGGATGGGCTATCTATGCCCCCCGCGGGGGTGATAGATCTCGACTCGGACGAGGAGGATGCAGACTACTCGGACGATGAGGAGGTGGATGAGGATGCTGATGATAATGATGACGGCGTTATGGATGCCGATGCGCCGGAGCCCTCGCTCTCCCCCCCGGGGGATCTTCAGCCTCGACGGAGACCAGTGCGAGGTGAGTCCTCCTCTGGTCCTTCTGGTCCGTCGGTGGACTTCTTCACGGAGCAGTTCCAGCAGATGGGCCTCCAGTTCCAGCTGCTGGGTCTTCAGAACCAGCAGCTCATGGACCATCAGGTCCAGTTTTACCAGCAGTATTCGGCCCACCAGGCAGAGTACCGGTCCCGGATGACGGGCGTGGATGAGCGCCTTGGCCGATTGGAGACCCACATGGGCCACACTACTGCTCTCATCGAGAGGGAGAGAGACCGCGGTCGCCGTCTGATGGAGTATTCCGAGCATCTACTCCAGGCTTGCCACCCTCCAGCGGAGCACCACTGGACCACCCGGTGGGAGCATTCACCACCACGGCAGCCTCCGGATGATGGCGTCGACGACCTTATGGATCAGATTGATTTCTCCGGTCTCGGAGGGCCCTAGGGGCATGTTTTGAGAGTTTTTATCTGTGTCAGCATGCAGACTGTCTGTTTTGTGTCGGTTTTTATTTCTTTTCATTCTGGATTCTGTACTATTGGGCTGACCGTTGGACCTAACGTATGTGTTTGAGCTTTTTGGTCTCTTTTAGCTCTGCCTGTGTTCCCGACTGGTCCTCTCTCCAGTCCGTCCCATGCCGACTGGTCCATTTCCAGTCTCCTGCAGTCCGTTCATACCGGTAACATCGTTCCCCTTTCCTTCCCTCTTCTCCATTGAGGGCAATGTCGATCTTAAGTGTGGGGGGGAATGTTTATCTTTTGACTGCATTAGCTCTGTTTGTGTGCTTGGAGCCTAGTCCACTGTCCAAATCTTACGATTTGAGGGCTCCAAGTACTGCTGTTTGATCATATTGGCACTGTGTTTTGATGGATGAATTGATTGGTTTTCGGATTAATACATGACAACTTGTTTGCGACTAGGACCACCTATGATGAGGACTGAGATGTGCAGTAGAACGATGTAGGGGTTCAGTTTTTCAACTGTTTGCTTGCCAACTGTGACTTGATCTGACTTGATCTGATTACTTGTCCTTGACAGTCGTTTATGCATCTAGTTCAGGGCATCAGAATGTGAGATAGAGCATATAGGTAGCCATGTGAGATTTGAGCCTGCTCGTTTCTTTCTTGTGCGATAGATCCCTCTTCCATGATGTGTAGCATTCACGTTGTCACTAGCTAAGATGATGGGGGCATAGGATTAGCCCACGCCCAAAAACTGACTGTCCTGATGTGTCATATCCCCTAGTCAGCCCCTTTGAGGCGTGTGTTATCCTTTCTTTTGGTTTATAATGAAAAAATCACCCTTGTTGCATCTTTTAGAAGGTTCCACAGAGTGGTTTTTACATATTCTCTGCTGTTTCTGCTAAAGTCTATGTGAGTGTTGGAGGTAGTGCTTAAAAGTTGGGCAGGTGTTTAAAACTTATGCAGAGTGGTGGTTCTCTTAAGAAATGAAAAGAAAAATGAAAGGAAAACAAAGGAAAATAGAAAGCAAAAGAGAGCCACTACCAAAAATCTGAATAATGCCCAGTAAGCAGTGTTTCTTAGCAGTCTGGCTTGGAAATGCTAATGGTTATGCCTCCTTCGCTCTTGTGCTCTTAAGATATTGAGTAATGCAGAATAGCAGAAAGAAAATACCGGGTTGTTTGACTGTGATTGTGTGTTTGGAAAATGTGGAACCTTTTGCTATGAATACTTCCACCACCTAAAAGGCCTTTTCCCCATATCCAAGACCCTAGCCAGTCATTTGATCCTGTGTCTAAGACCTCCTGATTAGTTAGTGGTGACACCCCATATGTGAACTCTAGCATTTAGAGGCTGCCATCATGGTGAAGAGATGATAGGGATTGAGAGAAATAGCATGCGCATCTTTCGCATCAAAATTGTCCTGACCCCACTGGTCGAGAGTGAGTGATTCATTTTCATTTTCTATATGCTCTTGTACCCCGGTGAGGACCTAGATTGCTCGGTCTCTATTCTGATGTCTTGAGTTGGATGCATGAGTTGACTGTTTTGAGTAAGTGGTTGAATCAAGTCTAGGTTGGCTAGTGAACAGACGGGAGACTCTTCCTTTACTCGATTTGCTGCACTCGAATGTCCTTTGTGGTGGTTGTCCAGGTTGTTATTGAGGTTGTGCATGTATTGATGTTTGAAAACCAGTGCGATTCACGTGTTTTGTGCCTTTATGACTTGTCCCCAGTGTTGGTTGATTGAAATATGTAAGCTTACCTAGTGTTTGACTTGGTTTGCTTGGGGACAAGCAAACGGTTAAGTGTGGGGGAGTTTGATAGACCGATAATTATATATGTTTTCACCCCTATTCTGAAGTCGTTTGTGATGAGGAATCTCGTATTTTAAGCCGATTTTACGCTAGGTTGTGTGTTTATGTTACATTTCAGGTCCTGGCGTTGGAATCGAGGCGAAGGAACGAGTTCCGGATCGAAAGGAGCGAAGATTGGACAAAGGATGCTGCTGGACCAAAATACCCGGTCAAAGGAAGAAATACCCGACCGGGTATATTCTGGCCTCGACCGGGTATTTCCTCCTTCGGGCACCCGTGAGAAACAGAAGGGGGCCCGGGCGATGGCGATAAATCCCCGGTCGGGGATTTTGGTGGTAGACCGGGGATTTTCCCCTTTAGTGGAACGACGCGTTTCGACAATACCCGGTCGAACCATAAAATACCCGACCGGGTATTTCGACCGGGTATCGCGGGGTCAGCTGATAAAAGAGGAAGAAGGCCAATTTTCAAAGGGTTCCGAGTTTTTGAGAGAGAAATCGATTCCTAGAGAGAGAAAGCGTCGAACCAGAGTTCCCAAGCGCCATAGATCGATCTTCAACACCATTGGAGCCCGTCTTGAGCTTGGAGAAGTGCGATTAAACGTCCAGGAGCAGGAATCCAACTTCACAGTATGATTTCCGTGTCTGAATCTGCTTTTGCTTCTTTCTCTATGGAGTAGTTTCCCCATTCATCTGGGTATGGAGAACCCTAGATTTGTATGCTAGGTCTGATTGTATGAACCCAAGTACAGAGTTTGTGAATTGATTATATTCGATTGAGGTTTGAATGATTGAATGACTTGAATCCTGATCAAATTCCTGTTGTTTCTGCTTTGACCTAGAATGAGAATATCTGCCTAGGTTGATAGAGTACCCTTAATCGAAGGTGGCGAATTGGTGACTTTAGTCGAGGAGCCAATTCGCTATTCTGTACCGAAGTTAATTCGGTAGTGGAGGTTTGGTTCATTAGGGCCTCAATCTGTTTACTCCGGTGGAGGTTAGTCGCCCGCTAGAGACTCAGATTGAGAGGGTCTGGAGACCTTTAGTCGAGACTTCAGGCTAATTGAGAACCTTCCGCAGTATAACTTTCATGAAAACTGAACTTGGTAATTACAATCCGACTTAACTGCAGTCTAGGGGGAACCATATCCGGGTGGCCTCTCTTGACTTGACAACAAACCGTTTACTTGCTTTGTGTTTTGTTGCTTGAGTTTCACTAAAAGTTCACTGCTAAATAACAAGAATTCACCGAGTAGTCATCACATCTAGGACCCGGGTTGATAATAAAACCCAAACCCGCTATACTACGCTTTAGGAAGTGGTTACACTTGGCCATTTTCTAGAGTGACAGTAGGAGTGAGTCAAACACCCCAAATACCTTGCTCATTCTGCTCCAGAGTCTTCAAATAGGTCTTCAAATGTGAAAATGGAACTTGAGCCGTGTGAGTATCCAACTGACTTTCAGCTGCAATCACATCAACCCCAAGGTATCTTACAATCCTGGTGATGTAGGCTCCTCCATGCAAAGCCTGAAGTCTCTTGTCTGACAAATGGAGAGAAAGAGTATGCAAAATGGCTCGGCCCAAGTGAAGACGGACGTCACTCTGCATGCTTCAGATGAAGGTCACATCTCTAGCTACGAGAAATGACATGATGAATGAGCCAGAACTCAGGTAAAACCTCACTCCACTTCGACAACTTCACATCCCAAGGTCGGCATCCAGTGACCTTCATGACGTTCTCACAGAAGTCATGAGGAAAGTGAAGCTCAGCCTCCGGAAGGTAGATGTGGAGAGTGAAAGTGAACTCTCTCATCGTCATATGCCTCTCGACCCCTTTCAAATTGAAGCTGATCAGGGGGTTGTCTTCTAAAGCAGCTCACTTGACAAATTTGGTCCGTAGGGTGCAAAGGACATCCAGTGCGAGGACTCTGTGTGATACCTCGACTTCGATTTAAGGTCCAACAACAAGTACTGACTGAGCTGGACAATTAAGTGGAATCGAAAATGTTATTCCATCACCCGAGCGAGGGAATTAAAGAGGGCAAAGTAGCCAGTGCAGCTACTCGATGCTAACGAGTTTGGTGAGGATACCGTTATAGTCAAGAGGAAACCTAAGAGATGAGGTAAACTATAAGGGACAAGAAATAGACATCATCGAAGTTCATATTGTGAAGGAAGCACAACGATGGTGTGGACATAGGAAGGAGTTTTCTGCAAATTTCGGGGACAAAATTTTTATAAGGGTAGAGGAAATGTTACACCGTGACTTTGGCTTTTAGGTTTAACCAGAAATTGTTACATGATTTGATTCGATACGGGACCTCAAATCAGACCAAAATCCAAACGAGTCACAACTGAGTCAAGTGGTTAACTCTAATTATTTATGAACTCAACAACAAATCGGTTAATTGAGGATAGTATAGAGGCCCATTAAATCAAATATTCGGAGCCATTAAGCTCTTAATTGGTAGCCTTTACAGCAGCGGACTCCGTTACTTCAAGGTCTGTTCGTTGGGATAATTAGGGGAGCTAGGGATTAGTGGTACATATATACGAGATTGGGGTCTCAGACGGTACAGGAAAGAGATCCAGCTCGGCGGTGAGGGTTTCCAAGAGAGACTAAGCTACGCACTTTGAGGGAGATCGTCGACGGCGTGGTGATTCCTCGAGCCGTACCGCTGGACAGTGAGATCAAGCAAAGGTGTAATGGTGGACGATGCGCCGAATGGAGAGGTGGATCGGTCAATGACGAAGACAGGCCGCCACAATCAAGATAACGTTTCCATGGAGTTAGCGGGGTGGTGACTGGTTCAGCCTTCAACGGACAGGTTCGCATGTACTTCTACTTTTGGTGGTGGTCGATAATTGGATATAGGGATTTATGATGCGAGGCTGAGGTTATCGAAGAGAGAGCACGACCAAGTTGAAGAAGGTTTTGGAGATCACAGCTACATTGATCATACTGGAGCGAATGGATTGCAAGGTAGGAGATCCAATTCCTTTATCTCGGTTGCTTGAACACGTGAAGTGCTAGGAGGGAAAGAATAGCACTTCTACTATGCTATATATCATTGGTGCTTTAATGTACAACTCAAAGTTGTACCATAACATAAAATGTATAAGTTTAGGTTGTACCATAAAGCAATTTGTACCATTATGTTATGGTACAACTTTACAACTTGAAGTTGTACCATCACATAAATGTACAAGTTCAAGTTGTACCATAAAAGAATTTGTACAAAAAGTATTGGTACAATAAGAAGTTGTACCATAAGGTAAATGTATAATTTAAATTGTACCATAAAGACAAAAACCTATAGCACCAATTCTATATAGCATTGTAAATTTTTTCGGAAAGAAACATATATGTTAATTATTTGTGGATTGTGAAGAATAGCATAAGTAAAGTGGCGGGGTATGTTGTCGTGGAAAGTGTAGGTGGCTTAATTAGCAGGGGTAGCAGGGGGATTGATACATGGACACGTACTAAAATGGAAGTGAAGTTTTAAGCAAGGACGAATGGGGATTTGTGAAAATTACTAGGGAGAAGGATTGTACCAATTGCTTAGCAACTAACTCGTTTAAATTGACTTAGATGCATGGTCGTATGAGAGAGCGATTATTGCACCTCAGCCAATGAGTTCGAATGTCGGGTGGTCTATGAATTTCGTTGGTAAATCAAGTCGGTCGGGTTGAACATCAAAGTGAGTGTAAAGGAGGTCAATTCTACGCCTTATGTATTTTCAAGCATTTAGCTTACACATTTTAAGTATTTTTTTTCTTTTGAAGTGGTTGATATGGTTGTTTATGCATATGGTTGATGATATGTGCCTTGTTTGAATTATGACTTGAATTGAATGTTTATTATTTACTTTTAAATTTTACGAGTACAAGTTATTGTTATAGTTAAAGAAACAAGTTCTTTTAAGAAGTAACTCACTTTCAAGAAGGTGAAGTTGTTTTAAGTGTTTTTAGTCACTAGCGCCAGTCCGTTGCCATTTGAGATTTTTAGACAGAACAACAGTTATGCTCTTGAGATATTTAAGTTGAGCAGCAGTTATGCTCTTGAGACTTTTAAGATGAGCAACACTTATGCTCTTGAGATATTTTAAGATGAGCAATAGTTATGCTCTTGAGAATCGTGGAAAAATTAGTGGTACATATATACGAGATTGGGTTCTCAGACGGAACAGGAAAGAGATCCAACTCGGCGGTGAGGGTTTCCAAGCGAGACTAAGCTATGCACTTTGAGGGAGATCGTCGACGGCGTGGTGATTGCTCGAGACGTACCACCGGACAGTGAGATCAAGCAAAGGTGTAATGGTGGACGATGCGCCGAATGGAGAGGTGGATCGGTCAATGACAAAGACAGGCCGCCACAATCAGGATAACGTTTCCATGGAGTTAGCGGGAAGGTGACTGGTTCAGCCTTCAACGGACAGGTTCGCATGTACTTCTACTTTTGGTGGTTGTCGATAATTGGAGATAGGGATTTATGATGCGAGGCTGAGGTTATCGAAGAGAGAGCACGACCAAGTTGAAGAAGTTTTTGGAGATCACGGCTACATTGATCATACTGGAGCGAATGGATTGCAAGGTAGGAGATCCAATTCCTCTATCTCGGTTGCTTGAACACGTGAAGTGCTAGGAGGGAAAGAAACATATATGTTAATTATTTCTGGATTGTGACGAATAGCATAAGTAAAGTGGTGGGGTATGTTGTCGCGGAAAATGTAGGTGGCCTAATTAGCAGGGGGGATCGATACATGGACCGTACTAAAATGGAAGGGAAGTGTTAAGCAAGGACGAATGGGGATTTGTGAAAATTACTAGGGAGAAGGATTGTACCAATTGCTTAGCAACTAACTCATTTAAATTGACTTAGATGTTTGGTCGTATGAGAGAGCGATTGTTGCACCTCAGCCAATGAGTTCGAATGTCGGGTGATCTATGAAGTTCGTTGGTAAATCAAGCCGGTCGGGTTGAACATCAAGGTGAGTGTAAAGGGGTAAATTCTACGCCTTACGTATTTTCAAACATTTACCTTACACATTTTAAGTATATTGTTTTTGGGATCTCCTACCATGCCTTGAAGTTACTATAACTTGACTTTTTTGACTTGCTATAGCAGGTTTTATAGGTCACATTACGTAAAACTAATGTTTATTACGTAACAATTACGTAATGCTTGTTAGTCTTACGTAACAGTTAAACTAGAAGTGTTACGGAAGGTTTCTGTAACGACTAATCATTTTACGTAACACTAGGTTAATATTCCTTACGTAAAAGCATCTTCTATTACGTAAGGCTTCCGTAATGATATTTTACAACTGTTACATAAAATACACGCTCATTACGTAAATGTTACGTAACGAAGGTTATATCTTGCGTAACAATTAAATTAGAAGTGTTACGTAAGACTTCCGTAATGACTTACCACATTACGTAACTTGATTAATATTCATTATGTAAAAGAACCATCCATTACGTAATGCTTCCGTAATGCCACTTTACAACTGTTAAGTAAAGGTTACGTAACGATAGTTATTTCTTACGTAACAGTTAAATTAGAAGCGTTACGTAAGTCTTCCGTAATGATTTAACAGATTACGTAACAAAAGGTTAATATTCATTATGTAAAATGAGTGTCTAATATGTAAGGTTTCCGTAATGACATTTTCCAACTATTACGTAAGATAAACACCCATTACGTAACCATTACGTAATGCCTATTGTATTTTACGTAATGCGACTTGTGAAACCTATTATAGCAGGTCAAAAACATCAAGTTACAATAAGTTCAAGGTATTGTAGGAATTTTCTATTTTCTTAAGTGGTTGGTATGGTTGTTTATGCATATGGTTGATGATATGTGCTTTGTTTGAATTATGATTTGAAGTGAATGTTTATTATTTACTTTTAAATTTTACGAGTATAAGTTATTGTTATAGTTAAAGAAACAAGTTATTTTTAAGAAATAACTCACTTTCAAGAAGGTGAAGTCGTTTTAAGTGTTTTTAGTCACTAGCGCCAGTCCGTTGACATTTGAGATTTTCAGACAGAGCAGCAGTTAGGCTCTTGAAATATTTAAGTTGAGAAGCAGTTATGCTCTTGAGAATTTTAAGATGAGAAACAGTTATGCTCTTGATAATCGTGAAAGAAGAGTCTTCCACGATAAGTTTAAGTTTAAGGAAAGCCTGGGTGGCTTCTCATACGTATGAGTTGGCAACCGAACTAGCTAGTGAGCGATCCCCGTGTCAGTCAAGAATTTAAATGGAGATTTGAGCTTTAAGAGTACAGTTTTAAGAGTCAAGATTTTTAATAGTGGAAGTACAAAACAACTTCTACTACGTTAAGTAAAGTGATCAAGTTTTAATAAGATGTTAAACGTAAGGGCGTAGACTGACACCATCTCACTCACCAGTTTGAGGCGCTAGAGGAGCAGTTAGTGAGCAGCGAGTTCGAGGGCAGCCAGCTAGAGGAGAGCAGTATAAGAGTAACGGAGGACGCTTAGTCAAGGTTTTTAGTAGCAACAACATTAGAGATTATTAGTTATTTACATTTATGATTATGAGTATAGACTGGAGATCATTTTGAGATTTTAAGTATGGAGTTTGCCCATGTGTTAGGGCGTTGCTTTAAACAACAAGTGTGTGTTTTCAGTATTTTATTTATGAAAATTGTTTCCGCTGAAATTTAGATTTGAGTATTTTATTTTTCAAGGGCATTTTAGTAAAAATAGTACCCGACCGGGTTAGGGTGTTACACTCTATAAACCCTTTCATTGATCTCTAGAACCCTGCACCACACCGGGTCTTTGATCCTGTCCCTGATCCGGTCTGCCACTCCCAACTGAGCAAAAATTACCCAGTTGAGGCACTCACTCTCCCATGTAGCCATCCAATGGAAGCGTTGGAGATGTTCTCTAGAAAGGAATGGGATGGATCAGAGGAAGTAGTGATCCACATGGGGCATCACTGCCTTGGAGCTCTCTTCTGGGCCTGTTGAGGTTGCTGCCCAATCTCTTCCTCTACTTGAAGCTCGGGGTGCGAATGATGTTGAGGCTCCTCCTATATTATAGTAGGCCCAACTGGGGCAGCTCGCCGGTCCCTTTGTCGGTTCATCCTGAAGTACTAAATGAAGCCCGAGAATGGGGACCATCTCTCTAGTGGATCATGTCCATAAATGAAGGAATCGGACTTTGGGGATGAAATTTCGAGTTCTCTGCCTCCTACCTTGAGTTTTAGGTTAGGAAAATGGAAAATTTTGGGGGTAAATGAGTTCTGGCCCGAGCAACTCCCCCGATGGTCCCTTTATGGATGCGGACAAGATCGTGAGTAGAGAAAAAGATCACGACCGTGATCTTTTTGCTCCAGGCCATGATATTTAGCGAACCTCAGAAGTTCACAGGAAAGGATGGACAAGATCGCGGTCGCGAAGAACTGCTCAGGAACCGCGATCTTTGCTCTGCCTAGGAAAATTCTAAAGCACAACTTGTCTAACTTACCGGTTTGGGTTCAATGAAAGAGTAAATGCTCAAAGGCAGGGCAAAAGTAGACAATCCAAGCACACATAAGAACTAATGCACTATCCTAATGGACCTCTGATAAACGATTAATTGCACATGTTTATGCTTCCATTCTTGAGCCGTTTGAGAGACGATTCTCGTGTTTTAAGCCGATTTCATGCTAGGTTGTGCGTTAATGTCATATTTCAGGAACTGGCGTGGACATGGAGGCGTGAAAACGAGTTTCGGGTCAAAAAGGAGGACGCTGGAGTGAAGCGGCGCTGGAAGAAGAAAAATACCCGGTCAGGAGTTTAAATACCCGGCCGGGTAAAATGAAAGAGGAGGTCGGGGATAACACGTTTTGGACCCCAGAATTCCAGAAGCAGTCCCGGCCGGATAGCTAAAATACCCGATCGAGTATTCTGAACCTCGATCGGATATTTCCCTTTCCCCACTGCGCTGCGTTGCAAAATACCCGACCGGGCAGTTGAAATACCCGACCGGGTATTATTACCGGGGATCGCGGTTTGCTACCTTTTGAGGGAAAGAAGGCCAATTTTACAAGGGTTCCGAGTTTGAGAGAAAGAAAGCAGATACCTAGAGAGAGAGAGTGACGACCCAGAATCTCCAAGCGCCCTAGATCGATCTTCATCACCATGGGAGCTCGGCTTAAGCTTGGAGAAGTGCCGATTGATTGCCAGAAGCAGAATCTCATCCTTTAGAGCATGTTTTCTGCATCTGAGCTAGATTTCCCTTCTCTCTATGGAGTAAACTCTCTCACTCATCTGGGTATGAAGAACTCTAGATTTGTATGCTAGGTCTGATTGTATGAACCCAAGTACGAATTCATTGATAATGATTATATTCGATTGAGGTTTGATTTCTTGAATTGCATGAATCCTGATCAAATTCCTGTTATTTCTACTTTGACCTACAAAGAGAATATCTGCCTAGGTTGATAGAGCACCCTTGATTGAAGGTAGTGAATTGACGACTTTAGTCGAGGAGTCAATTCACTATTCTATACCGTATTTACGTCGTTAGAGGAGGTTTGGATCGTTAGGGCCTCAATTTGTTTACTCTGGTGGAGGTTAGTCGCCCGCTAGGACTCAGATTGAGCTGGTCTGAACTGCAGACTGTTTAAGAACCTCCCACAGTATAACTATCATTGAACTTGAACTTGGTGAATTACAACCTGGCTTAACTGCAGTCTAGGGGGAACCATATCTGGGTGACCTCTCTCAACTTTGAACACAACTTTCACTGCTCTTGCTTGCTAGTTTCGTTAGACCTTCAGTACATTTGAACCGCTAAATAATAAGACTTTCACGGAATAGTCATCACACCTAGGATCCGGGTTGACATTTAGGACTAAACCCGCTATACTACGCATTAGTTGGTGGTTACATTTGGCCACTTTCTGGTGTGACGGTAAAGGCGTGTCATGTTTTTGGCACCATTGCCGGGGAAGGCTAGGTTGTTGAAGAAACGTGATTTCTGTTACTTTAGCATTTCTTTTATGCATTGATTGTTTTCTTTATCCCACTTGTGCCTTCACGGGTTTGCTTGCTTGGCTGTGTGCAGGTAGTGCATGACCCGTAGCCAGTAGGGAGGTTTACTACCGTTAGATCCGAAGCTAGAACGCACTTGTCGTCAGCTAAGGAGACAACAACGAGCAAGACTGGCTACGGAGGAAATGCACGTCGACAGCCATCTGAACAGCGAATCCGAAGAGGAATACGAGCTGGGTGACGAGCACAACAGGGGGAACCTGAACCTGGGGCAGAATCAACCCCTAGGGATGCCCGTGCAGGTCCCCCCAATGAATCAGATCCTGGAAAACAACCCAGTTCCCCAGAAAGATGGGGCTCAGCATCCACCACCCCCTAGGGTCGTACTATGCAGTATTACTACACTCCACGGGTCGCCGACATCCGCCCTGTCATCATGTATCTGCCCATCCCAGCAAATAACTTCGAGATTAAGCCATGCTGGATTCAACTGATCACATCCTCCATCCAATTCCATGGCTTGAAGGATGAAGAGGCAATGGTGCACCTTTCCCGGTTCCTGCAACTAACAAATGGGTTCAAAATGAATGGTGTACCCGATGATGCGATTCGTCTTCAACTCTTTCCCAACTCTTTGGCGGGGCATGCAAAGAGGTGGCTAGAGGCCCAGCCCCCATTGTCCATCACTTCTTGGGACGATCTGGCCAACATGTTCGTCCAGACATTCAGCGGGAGATCACTCATTTCCGCCAAGAGCCAGACGACTCACTTCGTGATGCAGGGGAACAGTACTAGGGATTTTTCTAGCAGTGTCCCCATCACGGCTTCAGTGATGCATTCACAGTGGGGAACTTCTACAGTGCTCTCTCTCTGGAAAGCCAGATCGTGATTGAGTCTCTATGCCCAGGAGGGGACATTCTTACTTAGACTCCACGCGAGCTGAATCAGATGATCAGTACTTTGGCTGCCAGAGATCATTCTTGGGGGTAGAGCACCAAAAGCAGGAGTTTCCGGGACCGAGGTGTGCATGCCATGGAGGCTAGATCCAGGCTAGAGCGGGAGGTGGCTGAGTTGGTCCAGACATTGAAACAGCCCAATAGTCTTATTCCGGGCTGAGGGTTGGTCGGGCCTTCAGTTGCACAGTGCCAGTGGTGTGAGAGTTTGAACCATCTGGTGGAAGACTGCCAAGCTATGCGGGAGTCTTCTACACCCCAGGAGCAGTTGGCCTTCATCGCCAATGCTCTGCTCCTTGACCCTTATAGTGGAACATATAATGAAGGATGGCGCCAACATCCCAACTTTTATTGGAATGGCAATAACAGCAACACCACTAAACCACCTGGTTTCCCAGCACCAGCTGGTGGTTGTCAGCAGAGGCAGCCCTTCCATGCCCGACAGGATCCATTTCCGCAGCGACAGCGCCAGTATGCCCCGCCTCCAGCAGCTCCAGCTCTAGATAACGGAGCTGAAAAACATTCTGCAGGCATTCATGACTACTAGTCTGGCAAATTTCGCCACGATAGACCAGAGCATCACCTCACTGGAGGAAGACCAGAGGAACCAAGGTGTCATATTGCAGGACCTCCAGAATCAGATTGGAGGAATAGCTCTCCAGAATAATACCAGGGCACCGGGAACTCTGCCTGCCACCATCATCCCCAATCCTCGCGAGCCCCACCAGCAGCTGAATGCCATCACTCCCAGGAGTCGCAAGACAACATCGGCGTTACCTGCCCCCGCCAGGCAGGAGGAGCCACTATCTACTTCATCACTTGCAGCCAACGATGCAGAAGTGGGGATGGAGAAGGAAGCATCCGCTCTCAAGCCACATCTAGTGGTTAAGGAGCATGTCCCTCAGCTCCCCTTCCACACTCGAATACACAAAGACAAGCTGGAGACTGAGTTTGCCAAATTAATGGCAATGTTGAAGCAGGTCAACATCAGCATGCCGTTCGTGGAGGCATTGTCGAAGATGCCCAAGTACGCCAAATTCACGAAAGACCTCCTCCCCAACAAAAAGCGACTTGGGGATCTCTCGACAGTGATGCTGAGCGAGGAGTGCTCGGCCATTCTGCAGAGTAAGCTGCCAGATAAGTAGAATGACCCATGTAATTTTACTATCCCGTGCTCCATTGGCAAATTACATATAGAGAGGTCCTGGCGGATCTCGGTGATAGTATCAATGTTATCCCATACAAATTGTTCAAAAAACTAGGCCTAGGTGAACCCAACGCAACTAGGATGAGTATTCAATTAGCTGACCAATCTGTGGTTCATCCTAGGGGCATAGTGGAAGACCTCCTGGGTAAGGTTGGCAGATTTTGTTATCCTGTGGATTTTGTTGTCTTAGACATCAATGAAGACACAGAAGTTCCCCTTATTCTTGGAAGGCCCTTCCTGGCCACCGCCAGGGCCCTCATAAATGTCTGTGGTGGGACTCTACTCTTGAGAGATGGCGAGGAGCAATTCACTTCCTCTATCACTAATAATAATATGCCTGCTCCCTCGCCTGCGCCTGCTATTTCTCACCAGGTGCACGAGCCTGTCATGTATCCTTCTATGCCTTTCATTTTGCAGGATCCCCCTCTAAATCCTTTGCCGCCACTCTCTTCGGCCTCACTACCAAATAAAACGATCAAGGAGGAGTAGCGACCGAAGTCGCACGCAGCTAAGCCTGCTCGGAAGAAAGCTGGCGACCACTATGAGCTGGTCCCACCTCCTAAACCACGATCACCCTGGTCATCCGAGTACTCACTCACTTGCATCCTGCCGGATGGCCAGGTCGAACTGACGAATGCTGGTGGTCACACTCGTCGTGTACATGGCCACCATATGAAGCTGTACCTCAAGAGCGATGTGGATCCGCTGTTGCAGGCACATGTTCCTGCACCACTCAGAGCATCCACCATATGCGTCCAACTAAAAGACGGTCAAGAAGCGCTTGTGGGGAGACAACCCCACCATGGTTTGTTTTCTTTTCTTTTGGATGATGTACTATTGGGCTAACACTTGACCTAACGTCTCTGTGCTTGAGTGATTGTGTCTTCTTTAGCGGGGCCTTTGCAGCGACTGGTCCCATTCCAGTCCGTTTCACTCCGACTGGTCCACCTGTAGTCTGAGCATACCGGTAACATCGTTCCCCTTATCCTTCCCTCTTCTCCATTGAGGGTAATGTCGAACTTAAGTGTGGGGGGGATGTTTCTATTTGACTGCTTAGATCGGTTTGTGTGCTTGGAGCCTAGTCTACTGTCCAAATATTGATTTGAGGGCTCCAAGTACGTATTCCTTGCAAATTGCCTACTCAGTATGCTTTGAATTGACAGTCTCTATAGTAATATGCAACCTAGGGAGGTAGTGTAGCACTATGGAGGAAATTGACGCATTTACGAAGTCTTCTCTCTTCTTCATATTGTGTTGGTTGATTGTGTGAATTAGTGATCCTAGGACCCTTGAATTGTGTGGTGTTGTGGACTCTCTACCTGTCATTGACTCCTGTATCATGTTTTGAAAAGAAAGGTGCTAAAAAATGTGCTTTAAAATAATGTATCCCGTACGAATAGGGTGAAATGGTGTAATGGGAGACAGGAATCCGTTCCCAATTTCCACCTACTACTTCCAGCCCCCTTACATTCCTTTCCCCCGTACGAGGCTCGAGACATCCGCTCCCGGTATGGCCGGTAAGAGTCGGGTTCCCGAAAAAACCTTTGTTTGGTGGGACCCCGTTTTCTGAAAAACGGGTTGGAACCCTTGAAAAGAAAGGAAACTAAGGGGAAAAAAGAAAAAAATGACAAGAAAAAGAAAACAAGGGGTTCCAACCATCTTCAAAAAGGAAAATAAGAGCACATTGGAAAATGTGAGTCCATGATCCTCTGT
This sequence comes from Linum tenue, assembly GCA_946122785.1. Classification (NCBI taxonomy): domain Eukaryota; kingdom Viridiplantae; phylum Streptophyta; class Magnoliopsida; order Malpighiales; family Linaceae; genus Linum; species Linum tenue. The sequence goes on from CAMGYJ010000011.1 coordinate 30,689,173, forward strand.
TTTTTAGAGTCCCTTCGTCCATGATTCATTTGTCCTCTGATCACTATTTGCCATGATACTAACTCGAGACTAGCATCCTCGCCGAAGAAGTTAGGAGATGACTTGTGCGTCGGTTGACCTCGTAAGTTGCTAAATGATCTAAAACATTCTCTACCGACGATCGAGGGAGTTTGTTGCTATTGATGTCTGGAGAGCTGCATTGGTTTGAGTTAGGTTAACTTGGGGACAAGCAAACGGTTAAGTGTGGGGGCATTTGATAGACGATTAATTGCATATGCTTATGCTTCCATTCTTGAGCCGTTTGAGAAACGATTCTCGTGTTTTAAGCCGATTTCACGCTAGGTTGTGCGTTAATGTCATATTTCATGACCTGGCATGGACATGGAGGTGGAAACGAGTTTTGCGTAAAAAAGGAGGACGCTGGAGTGTAGGGGCGTTGGAAGAAGAAAATACCCAACCGGTTAAAATGCAAGAGGAGGTCGGGGATAACACGTTTTGGACGCCAGAATTCCAGAAGGGGTCCTGGCCGGATAGCTAAAATACCCGGTCGGGGATTATTGGCCTAGACCGGGGATTTTTCCCTGAGGCAAAACGGCGCGTTTCATTTATACCTGGTCGAGACCCAAAATACCCGACCGGGTATTTCGACCGGGTATCGCGACAGGCAGCAGTTTTAAAGGAAAAGAAGGCTAAAAATCAAGGGTTCCGAGTTTTAGAGAGACAGAGCTTCCTAGAGAGAGAAAGTGACGAACCAGATTTCCCAAGTGCCATAGCTTGATCTTCATCACCATTGGAGCCCGGCTTGAGCTTGGAGAAGTGCCGATCGACGACCAGGAGCAGAAACTCATTCTTCACAGTATGATTTCCGCATCTGAATCTGCTTTTGCTTCTCTCTCCATGGAGTAGTTTCCCCATTCATCTGGGTATGGAGAACCCTAGATTTGTATGTTAGGTCTGATTGTATGAACCCAAGTACAGATTTTATCAGTTGATTATATCCGATTGAGGCTTGAATGATTGAATGACTTGAATCCTGATCAAATTTCTGTTGTTGCTGCTTTAACCTAGAATGAGAATACCTGCCTAGGTTGATAGAGCACCCTTAATTGAAGGTAGTGAATTGGCGACTTTAGTCGAGGAGCCAGTTCACTATTATGTACCGAATTCAATTTGGTAGTGGAGGTTAGTCGCCCGCTGGAGACTCAGATTGAGAGGGTCTGGAGACCTTTAGTCGAGACTTCAGACTGTTTAAGAACCTTCCGCAGTATAACTTTCATGAAAACTGAATTTGGTAAATTGCAATCCGGCTTAACTGCAGTCTAGGGGGAACCATATCCGGGTGACCTCTCTCTACTTGAAAACAACCGTTTAACTTGCTTTGTTTGTTTGTTAATTTGGACTTGCACTAAAGTTTCACTGCTAAATAACAAGAATTCACTGAGTAGTCATCAAATCTAGGACCCGGGTTGACTTTAAAACCCAAACCCGCTATACTACGCTTTAGGAAGTAGTTACACTTAGCCAATTTCTAGAGTGACAGTAGGAGTGAGTCATAGTCATCACACCTAGGACCCGGGTTGACATTTAGGACTAAACCCGCTATACTACGCATTAGTTGGTGGTTATACTTGGCCACTTTCTAGTGTGATGGTAAAGGCGTGTCAACCCCTCAGTCATCGTCATAGGAAACACTCGATCACATGCAACAATTCAAGGTCAATGCAAATAAACACGAGATTCTCCCATTAATTGGTCACTTTGATCATGCAAAAATTGCTTCACTACAGGAAAATACACTTTTACCTACAGTAAAAACGGTAGTTAATTGTCACAAAACGATAGTTAATACTTTTAGCTACAGTAAAAATACGACGGTTAACTTGGCCGTGGTTAAAGTCAAAGCAGTAGTTAAAAGTGAAAAGTATTGGCTACGGTAAAAAAAATGGTAGTTATTAAGTATTATTAACTAGCATTTTAACTGTAGTTAAAAGTTGTTTTTAACTACTGGTCTTGTAACGGTATCGAATGAGGAGACAATTAGCTAGGCAATTTACGGTAGTTAAATAGGGGCAACGGTGGGGAATACTGTCATGTTAAGTTGAGATATATTGTCACTAAATATTATTGTCATCAATGTTTCTTTCATATTTTTCACATGTCAAACAACCTAAAAACAACAATTCGACAAGTAACCAATTTCATATAATCAGTAGACTATTCATATACAAATGCTAGCTATATAACAATAATGGCTACTAGTGTTAAGGTTTTTTACATCTGTTCATTCTAGCTACTAGTGTTGAACCAAATTCACACAATACATGCTTGACTTGATGCACAAAAGGTTGTAAGTCAATACCAAAATCTATTCTTTTATCAAGCATCAAAATCCATTGCGCTTCAGCCTCTAATATAGCCATCTTAAACTTGAAGGAAATAAACCTGAAAATGTAAGAAAGTATCACCAGTACCATTCTTATTACATTGTCACTTTAGTAGTACTTCAACTACCAGTCAATAAAATCCCACAAAGTCAACACAAAACAAACCAGATAAGAATATGGTTTGATTGGGACATGAAACATAAGAATTGATTGAAAGCAACTCATTGGAAAATGGAAAAGGTACATAATTAGCAAAATCAGTAGCTAAGTTGCTATTCTCAACCAACTTAATGGTGTCCCCTGCCATGCACAAGATGTGTAGCAATTGATGAATCTCATCATTTGTCTCGTGTATATTAGTTCACTTGGCTTACCACTATGATCCCATTTTTCTCCATGATGACACCAAAATGTATAACTCGGCATTACTCCATGAAGCTTTAAATGTACAACTACCATATCAAGCGATTCTTCTCTCGAGTTGATATATTTGACACATGGACATCTGATTTCATTACTTCCATTTCTTTGGAAAGCATAATCTAAAAATTATTTCACACCAATATCATACTCCTCACTAAGTCTATCCGGAACTGTCATCCAATTCTTATTAAGGCTCATCTCCTAATACCCAAAATTTTATGTTATAGATAAAAACAAATTTGGAAGAAAAAGTGGAAATTCATAAAGAAACTATAAGAGCTAAGCTTCAACATATCATAGGATGAGAGTAATAGAAAGGATCCTAATTTCAAATAGCAAAGAAAGACTTCAATTGAAATTCAGAAAGGAAGCTTACCGATAGAGAAAGATGGAGAAGAAGCTCGGGTTTTGGGTTAAGGCTTCACAACATGTACTGGTTTTTCCAATTATGATTCTCGTTCTGTCAAACAAAGAGATCTATAGCTTGCTTTCGCTGCCACTACCACTTCTTTAGCATTCTTCTCCTAAGGAGCTGTTGTTGTACATAATAATGAAGTTAGATTGTATACTTCTTTGAATTACTAGCAGTATTCAAGAAGATGCGCCTAGGCGCTCGCCTAGGCGCGATTAGTTGCTGGGCATGGAGGAAACGTGGAGCATTGGGCTGGGTGATTGAGCTGGGCGTACAAAACGCAGAATCGAGCGGCAAAACGCCTAGGCGGAGGTTCTGCGCGGGGAAGCGCGCTTCCCATCACTTGGCCGACGCCCAGGGCTGGAAAATAAGGGGAAGTTTATCTGCTTTTAACCTCAAACCCATGACCCTAGATAGCCCATTTATTTCATTCGAAAATTCTGGGAAAGAAGACACCAGCAGCCACGACATCGCCGTTCTCCAAGCGAGCGAATAGTGTCGCCGTCCTCGACGCGAGCGACCAGCGCCGCCGTCCTTGCCGTCAGACTCACCATCGACCAGCGCCGTCTCCGCCAGTCGCCCTCGTCGGTCATCCTTGCTATTTGTCACCGTTCGTCTCTCCATCTGTCGCCATCCGCCGTCGGCGGCCAGGTGAGAGTGGTTTGGGATTCGAGGGAGGGAAAGGGGAAAGTTGGGTTATATGTGAGGATAGTCGATTGATTGATGGTAGGGACGACAGAGTTAAAAAGAAAGAACAATGAATTCGAGGGAGGAAAAGGGGAAAGTTGGGTGTGAGCATTATGTATAATTATATCTGCTTCTTCAAGGGCTGTTGTCTGTTTGTACTTTGTAGAGTGAAATGTTTGTTCAAGGGTTGTTGTCTGTTTGTAGGGTGAAATGGATTGATATATAATTATTAATTATATGTATATGAGTGATGACTCTCAATTTCGTTTGTTTAAAGGTTGTTGTCTTCTGATTTCAGTGAACTTATGACTGTTATGTTTGATCTTGCATGCTAAACTAAAATATCTATCATATTTGTTTCGACGTTTAATCTCGCCTAGGCAGCGACTAGCGACTAATCGACCTGGGCGCTAGGCGGTGCCTCCTCGCCTAGATGACGCCTAGCGTCTTCTTGAACATTGATTACTAGTCATGCGACCAAGCCAAAAGACTATTACATCACCCTTATCTTCTCTCAGTGTTGCAATTTCCCTTTTAAGGAAAGTTTACATAGCTCGTATAACATATAATATAATGATGTGTAACACTGCAAAATTGTATTATATATTTGCAAATAGACAACAATCATCCAAGATTTAGCTCTGTTATGATACAAAGACACAGAAGAAACACAAAAGGCAAGAACACCAAGATGGCAAGATCTAGCTCTGTTCTGGTACACAGCAACAAAGACTAAATATATCAAGCTAATTGCTCGCTCGGGATGCTCACATCCAAGCTACAGCAACTGCATATTAATTCAAATCAATTATCTCTAGATTTGCTGACTCTCTTAAATCTAAATTACACAGAACATAAAGGAGAGGAAGGAAGATAAATAGTATTTGTTAAATCCTATAAAGCAGACACAAGCCTTCTCTCAATTGGATTAATTACTTAATTGAAGAAGGAAAGTGAATGACTCTAGATCCATCGACAAGGAAAGGAAGGGGAGGCAAGTTTTTCATAACTGAAGTAGCAAAATCATGATAATTCAAGTCTGGGGATCAATAATAAGAACAAATGCTTGCACATTAGGTATTTCACTACACACCAGTAAGTTTGAAATGGATTATGCGAACAGCAAGGACCACCAGAAGTGCCACTTGCACCCAATTCTTTTGGGTATTAAGTGTAAAGACCAAATTTGGTTAAAACCAATCCCCTACACCTATTGACAAGTATAATAGAGGATTTTTCTCTCTATATATACGTAAAGGATACTTAATCCAAAAGTAAAGTGTGCTAGCAACGAACCAGCCAAAGATACAAAGAACAAAATAAAAACGAAAGATAATAGAAACAAAATCGACAAAACAATAAGCATGAAGACACACGGTTTAACAAAGATAAAGAAGAACAACCTAACCAAAAGACACTTCTCACCTACCTCTTTTTGTTTCTTTTTGCTTCACCTGTTACCACCAACAAATTCATACGTACTAACCCATTTGGAGTTAGGTTTTAAAGCCTTCATAGCATGGAGTGGAGAGGGGAAGTCTACGAATATCAAGTTCACACAATCAGAAAACACTAACTCAAGGAGAACAAGAACATCACTGGATGTGGAAAATAGGTTTGAGCAAATAGAAATTGATGGTCTGAGACCGGATAGGAGTGAATCTCTTACCGTTGGGCACAATGTGAATACGAACATACGGTCGGACTCGGAGATTGGAGATGAGACTGTCGGAGACGGGACAGCCGATGCATATGGAAACGAAGACTGCCAGGGGTGCTTAGGGAACAAAGATGACGAGCGATTGTGGGTTCGGAATTTTGTATATCACGGTCGGAGACACGAGACCGGCGCCAGAGAAAGATAAGGGATTCAATCGGAGGACGGGGCGCTTGCTGTGGGGTGGGGGGGAATGCTCGAAGTTTGTTGTTTGCGGAAGAGATGGGATGGGAGGAGGAAGATATTTTCCTTCATCTCTAAAACTAGTGGACAGCCAAAAAAGTAAAGAAAATGTTTTATTAGATAAAAGAACATATGCTACCGTAAATGCTACTTTCATCATTTCCAAATAAACACCTACCGTATTGCTCCCTCAATTCCTACAGTATTTCAATACGGTATTAAAATTTTATTATTGACTATTGTTTTTAGTAGGGTAGTTAATAAACAATTATTAACTACCGTTGTTAATACGGTAGTCAAGTAACGGTAGGTAAAAGTACTATTTCCTGTAGTGCCTGGAGCCCTCAAATTTTTCAAATTTGGGCATACATCAAGGCTCCAGACATCAATCACACTCGCACAAGCATAATAATAAACTACCCCCCACTTAAGTTCGACATTACCTTCAATGGCGTAAGATAGGGATAGAGCGATGTTACCACATGGCTTGTGAGTGAAAGTTGGAATTTTTTCGGGGTAGGAGATTTGAGCTTCAACGAGAAGACAAAACACACACACAAACACATAACATACTCACTCGAGGCGAGGTTATTACACAAAACAATATGATAGTAGTAGACAAAGAGAAATTTGCTAACCTCCGTTGGGTCGCCTCCCAACAAGCGTTAAATTAACGTCTTAAGCTAGACGGAGACTTTGGACTAGGCATCTTGCTAAAACACAACACCTAACAATGGCCAAGTGTAACCAATGAAAGGGAGTGCAGTATAGTGGCACAAGTTATAAATATCGAATCCACGGGTCTCTAGAGTTACTATTACTCAGCTTCAGTTCATTATCTAGCAAACTAGATTAAGAATTGATTGATAAACTACTCTACTGACTACTCTACTAATTATAAGTTGGGAACTCACTTAGGTATGATTCCCCCTAGCTCCTCAATTAGGTCCAAGTTGCAATTACCTTTGGTTGATCTACTGTTGATTAAACTGCGGAAGATCCTAAATTAGCTTGGAATCTCTTAAGCTGACCAAGCCCTCTCAGACAGAATACCCGGCAGGCGACTAGCCTTCACCGGGATAGACTGCTAAGGCGATTCACACAGATCTCCACTACTGGAATGAATTCCAGTACAAAGCAGTGAATTGATTGACTCTCGCACAACCAATTCACTACTATCAATCAAGGAAGCTCTCTTAACCTAATCAGATTCTATCTATCATAGGTTAAAGCAGAAATCAAGAGAATTTGATCAAGATCCAATTGACTCAATAAATCATGCCTCAATCGATTATAATCAAACAATATAGCATCCAAAACTTCATACAAGAAAGATCATAACTGATGGAACTAGGGTTCCTCAAAACCTAAGTGAAGGGAAGTTACTCCATAGAGAAGAGAGAGACTGCAGAAATCTGATCTAGATCTTCAATCTCCATCTCCAAGCTTGATTCCTGAGCTCCAATGGCGAAGAAATCCTCCAAAATAGCTCCAAGAATGTTCCCAAGTCGCTCTCTCTCTCTGTAGGGTTCGTCCCTTGGGTGTTTGGGATCCAAAACCCAGCTCCCCCCTTTCCTTTGGCTGAAAATCGAGTTTTAAACAGCAATTCCCGACTCACACGGGCAGGCCGCACGGCCGTGCAGATCACCACTTTGGCCGTGCGACTCAAAACGCGGCGTATGGTTTAGTTCGATCTTAGGCTTCTCACACGGCCAGGGTGCACGGCCGTGTAGGGTTTCCATCCAGCCCGTGCTCGGCCTCGGCAAAAACCACACGGCCAGGGTTGCACTTTGCACGGCCGTGTGATTTTCATGGGTTGCCCGTGCGTGCTCTCGCATAATCCCGCACGGCCTGGCTTGGCCTTCGCACGGCCGTGTGATTCCCCTGGCCTGGCCGTGCAGCTTCCTTGAAACCTCGCCATTCGTCCGATCTTCGTCCAATCGACCCCAGACTCGCTCCTAACCCTTCATTCACGTACTAGGACCTGAAATATCACAAAGAAGCACAACCTAGCGTGAAATCGGCCTAAAACACGAGAATAAACACCCCAAACGGAGTAAGAGCAGGGGTAAAAACATGTGTAAATAACGGTCTATCAAACTCCCCCACACTTAACCATTTGCTCGTCCCCAAGCAAACCTAACTCAAACCAATGCAACTCTCCAGACCTCTATAGCAACAAACAACCTCGATCGTAGGTAGAGGACTTCCCAGATCATTTAGCAGCTTATGAGGTCAACTGGTCTTCTAAGACGTTCCCTATCTCTCTCAATGCGAGTACTAGACTCAAGCCAGGGTCATGAGAAAAAATAGAAGTAAGACAGTCAGTTCATGGATAAAGGGACTCACACCATTCACAACCAAGGACTCGTTGTACCGGGGTGCTCTTTCACTTCATTTCACCGTTGGAACCCCTTTTTCTCACTTTCATTTACATTTTTTTCTTTCATTTGGTGGGGTTCCAACTGCAGTCTTTTGCACAGTCGACCCTTATTAGTCGAGCAAGAGCAATTTCTGTACATCTGGCGCTCGCCAGAGTACTTCTTTTAACTCCTTTTCCTCAACTCGTGTGGAGGGTCAATGGAATTAAGGGGGGTCGGAAGCTCTATCCGTGCCCTTAAAAACACATCCTCGAGTAGGCAAACCGCTCAACGGGTGGAAGTTTTACTTGTACTAGAGACAACTTAGCTTCACCTTGTAGGAGTACCCCACTAAGAATCACTAAAATCTCTTCCAAAACCCGATTTTGTGCAATGAACGGTGCCACACACGTTGGGCTTACCCCATGTTTAAGATTTCAATGATTTCGACATGGAGGACCAACTGCTTCCCATTTTCCATATGAGCACCCTGTTCGATACACGAGTCCAAAACACAATCCACATAGAGTCACCATTACCACATGAATTCAACGGTCCTAGCTCCACTAATTCACAAAATCAACTGGCACAACAATGAGGTAGATAGGAAAAATCTTATACTTCAACATCCTCCATAGTGCTACACTACCTCCCTAGGTTGCACATTACTATAGAGTCTGTCAATTCAAAGCATACTGAGTAGGCAATTTGCAAGGAAACACGTACTTGGAGCCCTCAAATCGAAAATTTGGACAGTGGACTAGGCTCCAAGCACACAAACAGCCAAACATTCACCCGCATACATAATCGAACACCCCCCCACACTTAAGCACGACAGTGTCCTCAATGGAGGAAAGATAAGGAGGGTAGAACGAAGTTACCAAATCAAGGGTGAATGATGATGTACGGGTCAGGCGGTGCATTCCAGGAAGAGAGAGTACTCAGAACACAAACACCACACAAAATCTCACAAAGGTTGAGTTATTGACTCTAAAATCAAATAACAAAACTGACTCAACCGAGGATAAATAGAGAAAGAAATGCAAACCAACTGATTGGGTTGCCTCCCAACAAGCGCTTCTTTCACGTCGTGAGCCGGACGATGGCTCCTAAGTTTCGGTCCATGCTAGAACCTCCTTGAAGTTGAGGTTCTCATCTATGAGGTGGAGTCTCAAGTCACAAGCAGGTGGTGTGGCAGGTGATGAAGGCTCGTGCACTTGATGCAGATGAAGTCTCCACCCTCGAGACCTCTTCTTCTCTTCTCTCGTCTCATTGCCCCAAACCAGATAAGACAGCATCGATTGGCCACCATCGCGTCCACCAAGAGGGACCGATGTCGATGTGGCCTTGGTCTGGCAAAGAGACACTGCAAATGGGTCCTTGCCAAGCAGCTCCTCGAAGTTTGGTGGAGATATCACATGTAACTCATGGCCGGTGCAGGCCTCTTCCACCTTAATTTCATCCTCAGCCTGGACGCCAATTGCTTCCTCAACCCCCCTTCCTTCTTCAAAATGTGGTCTCTCCCCTTGGAAAAGATCAAGAACTACCTCTTCTTTACTTTCTTCTTCATCCTCCACAACTTCCTTCCTCATCCTTGCTCGCTCTTCTTCTTCTAGAACAGATTGGAGAGCAAGTCGCCAAGCAATTTCTTCAATGGGACCAGCTTCCATCTCCTCGCATAGGCCCAGCATGTTAGAGCATAAATGAGGAACAGTGTGATCTGCAACCAGAGGACTTTCCTGATCATGACTATCATGGAAGTTCTCCGTGATAACTTCTGTATGATCCTCAACGCCCCCGTTGCCCTTGTCATTCTCCACCTCTTCTAGCATAGTAGCAGAAAGGTGATCTCGAGCAAGATGTGAGCAAACTTGCTTCACCCACTCTGTTTGCTTCGCTGAGCACTGAACAGTCTGCTCCATGTCATGGAGAAATGAGGGATCGGACGAGGCAAGGGCTTGGATTTGAAGATCCATCTTGGAGCATGCTCTCTCAGTGTCTCGAGCAAACTGCTCAACGAGAAGCCTCAATTCATAGTTTGGATCTGGCTGTGGAGTGTAGCACGGCTCTGCAGATTGGCCCGTGAAGGCCGCCATGGGTAACTCCAGCGCCGATGGCCCTTCTGGTTGTGGGAGAAATTCTTCTTGGTAATGAGGTTGTTCTTGATATGTCCAGGGGTCTGGTTGTTCTCCATAGAAAGGGGGTTGGTACTGGAACCCGAATCCATAGTCTTCTCCTCCTTGATTGCTACAGGGAGTCTCGGGGTAATACCACTCGGATGGTGGTGGATACCCCCAATGATTGGAGAAGCCATGAGGATCCATGATTCAGATCTGCACCAACAAAAACAAAAACACCCAAGTGAAAAGCAAGGGTGGAAAACAAAAAGAAAAACGCTAAAGTAACAAACTTCTGCCTTCCTAATAATCTAGAAAGTCCCCGGCAACGGCGCCAAAAACTTGACACGCTAAAACACAACACCTAACAATGGCCAAGTGTAACCAATGAAAGGGACTGCACTATAGTGGCACAAGTAATAAATATCGAATCCACGGGTCTCTAGAGTTACTATTACTCAGCTTCAGTTCATTATCTAGCAAACTAGATTAAGAATTGATTGATAAACTACTCTACTGACTACTCTACTAATTACAAGTTGGGAACTCACTTAGGTATGATTCCCCCTAGCTCCTCAATTAGGTCCAAGTTGCAATTACCTTTGGTTGATCTACTGTTGATTAAACTGCGGAAGATCCTAAATTAGCTTGGAATCTCTTAAGCTGACCAAGCCCTCTCAGACAGAATACCCGGCAGGCGACTAGCCTTCACCAGGATAGACTGCTAAGGCGATTCACACAGATCTCCACTACTGGAATGAATTCCAGTACAAAACAGTGAATTGATTGACTCTCGCACAACCAATTCACTGCTATCAATCAAGGAAGCTCTCTTAACCTAATCAGATTCTATCTATCATAGGTTAAAGCAGAAATCAAGAGAATTTGATCAAGATCCAATTGACTCAATAAATCATGCCTCAATCGATTATAATCAAACAATATAGCATCCAAAACTTCATACAAGAAAGATCCTAACTCATGGAACTAGGGTTCCTCAAAACCTAAGTGAAGGGAAGTTACTCCATAGAGAAGAGAGAGACTGCAGAAATCTGATCTAGATCTTCAATCTCCATCTCCAAGCTTGATTCCTGAGCTCCAATGGCGAAGAAATCCTCCAAAATAGCTCCAAGAATGTTCCCAAGTCGCTCTCTCTCTCTAGGGTTCGTCCCTTGGGTGTTTGGGATCCAAAACCTAGCTCCCCCCTTTCCTTTGGATGAAAATCGAGTTTTAAACAGCAATTCCCGACTCACACGGGCAGGCCGCACGGCCGTGCAGATCACCACTTTGGCCGTGCGACTCAAAACGCGGCGTATGGTTTAGTTCGATCTTAGGCTTCTCACACGGCCAGGGTGCATGGCCGTGTAGGGTTTCCATCCACACGGCTAGGGTTGCACTTTGCACGGCCGTGTGATTTTCATGGGTTGCCCGTGCGTGCTCTCGCATAATCCCGCACGGCCTGGCTTGGCCTTCGCACGGCCGTGTGATTCCCCTGGCCTGGCTGTGCAGCTTCCTTGAAACCTCGCCATTCGTCCGATCTTCGTCCTATCGACCCCAGACTCGCTCCTAAGCCTTCATTCACGTACTAGGACCTGAAATATCACAAACAAGCACAACCTAGAGTGAAATCGGCCTAAAACACGAGAATCAACACCCCAAACGGAGTAAGAGCAGGGGTAAAAACATGTGTAAATAACGGTCTATCACTTTGCCGTACACCAATAGGTAAAGCGAGACGCCTATTGGGATTTTGTAAGCCTTACGGTACACCCATAGTCATTGAGTTTTGCGGACCAAAGGATTGGTCTATAGTCTTTTCCAGAATCCTTTTCAATTCCCTATTTGACAACTCTACTTGTCCACTTTTTTTAGGATGATAGGCCATTAACACCCGGTGGGTAACACCATAGCGATCGAGGAGTTTGTCAAATTGCCCCTGAAAATGGGTTCATTGATCTCTGATGATGGCCCTCAGGGTCCCAAATCGGGAAAACAGTTTTTAAGAAATCCGCAAACCTGTCTTGCATCATTGGTGGAAAGGGTCGACCCACCTCGAGACGTAGTCCACAACCACTAGAATGTACTTGTTTCTGAGAGATGAGTGAAAGGGTCCCATAAGGTCGATGCCCCAAACATAAAAAATCTCACATGTAATGGAAATCATTTGGGGCATCTCATTTCGGTTAGACACATTACCTGTCATTTGGAAGCTGTCACCATGACTCACAAATGTTTAGGCATCCCGGAATAGGGATGGCCAATAGAATCCCAATTGAAGCACCTTCCTTGCAGTTCGGTTGGCATCATGATGGCCTCCAGCTGGTCCCTTGTATCAGTGGGTTAAGATAGCCGTCATCTCCTTCTCCGGGACACAACTCCAAATGAACTCATTGGCTCCAATCCGAAAAAGGTGGGGATCATCCCAGAAATAGTATCGGTGATCGGAGAACAACTTCCTTTTCCCATTTACATTCATCCCCTTGGGCAGTTGCCTTCCAACCAAGTAATTGGCAAAGTTGGCGAACCAAGGGGCGACACTCTCAATAGTTGCAAGCACGAACAACCGTTCATCGGGGAAAGTGTCATTTATCTATCTTTTAGGGGTGCTCCCTCCCTGTCCTTCGAGTCGCGAGAGGTGGTCCGCCGCAAGATTTTTGGCTCCTTTTTTGTCTTTGATCTCCACATCAAACTCTTGGAGAAGTAGGATCCTTCGGATTAGGCGGGCTTGCCATCGGCCTTTGACACGCTACGACACAACACCAAACTGGCTCCGGCCACCGATTTCCGTCGGCCCTGCCTAGTTCCGGCCGCCGCAAATTTTCGGACTATAGTCCGTATTTGGAATTTTCTGAAAAAATCGATTTTAGGAGTTGAATTTAGAGTTTAGGAGTTGAATTTAGCGTTTAAGAGTTGAATTTAGCGTGTAAGAATTGAATCTAGAGTTTAGGATTTGAATTTAGAGTTTAAGTATTAAATTTAGAGTTTAGGAGTTGAATTTAGCGTGTAAGAAATGAATTTAGAGTTTAGGAGTTGAATTTAGAGTTTAAGTATTAAAATTAGAGTTTAGGAGTTGAATTTAGAGTTTAGGAGTTGAATTTAGCAGTTAAGACTTGAAATTAGCGCTTAGGTTCACAGGAATATTGATGTGTTATATTGTAATTGTAGGAAAAATGTCAGAGTGGTTACCGGCCGATCATGATTACACACAGGAATTTGAGAATGGGATCCATTATGCAAGTGTGAAGTTAGCTGAGTTAGCTGCAAAAGCAATCGCTCAGGAGTGTGGGTTCTTTATTGTTAGAGGAGCATGGAAACTAAATACTGCTGGACTACATCCTGTTACTGCTCTCTGTATGTATTACGACAGAAACAGTAGGATCGTTAAGTCTTATAAACCAGACCCTACGAAGGAGATGCGTGGGAATATTATTTTGAAGGGTACTGGTTGCCAGTTTCAGATATGTATTAAGGAAGTATGGCAAGAGAATGGTCCAAACACATGGGTCATAGTGGGAGTGATAAGTCGTGTAACCGGAGCTAATAGAGGGTTTCACAACCATGAAAAGGTGCTGTATCTAGAACATCACAGACACAACAAACAGTTTAGTGAGGCTGAAAAAGAGAGGTTAAGATTAATGAGGAAGGCGGGGGTGAGACCAAATCAGCAGAAGACGACACTCAATACTGAAGGGGGTGTGCATCATGATATCAAACAGATTGTATTTTAAATGTGCCTAGTGTCATTATGAACTTATGGATTTCATTATCATCATGAACTTATGGATTTCATTATGGATTTCATTATCTACCCTCGATGTTTTAATCATGAGTGTGCAAACATCCGATCCAAACATAAGTAGTGAAACATCCGATCTAAACATAAACATGGAAACATGTAGTCTAAACATAAACATCCGATCCAAACATACATAAGTACTCAAACATCCGTTCTAAACATAAATATGCAAACATGCAGTCTAAACATAAACATCCGATCTAAACACAAATAGTACAAATCATAAATGATCCAAACATCAAAACAATTAAAAATCCCCTAAGGGGGGAGTCCCTGAGAGACCCAGTACTAAGTCCACACATCCTGCACTCCGTGCAGTGCCATGTAGGCTCGTCGAGAATGCTCAAGAAACTCCTCCTCGGTCCCTGCTGCAGCTCGAACCGCAGGTGCAAACGTGTACAAAATGTCGCTAGCACACTGCATAAAAAAAACAAGAACAAGTGTTAGCTTCGCGCTAAGTATATTTATAATAGAGTAACGATCTAGTGGTCAAATCTTACCGCTGCGGAGTCAACTAATCGATCTGCATCTCCATAATCCCGGAGTCAAGATGGTCGATCGTAGTCTCATATGGATACGTCATCCAGGGCTGAGAGTACATGTCTATATGAACCATGTGGGATAGCAGAGCATCCCATGCAGCATCAAAACTCTCAGGAATCCGAATGACATATCCACCAGGTGCCTCTGGTCGGTCTGCTCGCTGAGGACGCGAAGGGGGAGGCGGTACCATCTGTCGGTATCCAAACTGTCGGAGGTAACGGGCTGGATCATAGAACTCGCCTATATCAGCGAACCGGATGACTCTAGTGTACAAATAGCGACGCACTGCCTGATGAGGTCTCTGATGGAAAGGTGTCCAAAACACATCAGAAGGGGTCAAGCTGTCAAGAGCTAGACGGTAAAACGCCAGCCTCACACTGGGATCAGCCACAGAACCAGGTGTCGGCTGCCCAATCCATCGTGAAGCCCAAGCCTCATCAGGTCCAACGATAGGTGGCTCGAAGTGAGATGGCCTAAAACCCGGAAAGTACTCGTAGATCCAACACTGCAGAAGTGTGAGACAACCAGCCACCCCCTGGCACCAACACGAGACGCTTGACCAAGGTATCTGTACAACCAAGCAAGTGTACCTGACGCCCAACTGTACTGATCTACCTGTCTCTACTCTTGTCCACAAACAAAGTGGACCCCAACAGCAACAACAAGTACGACTGCGGCTCTGTCACATGTGTCCCGTTCACCTGCAAGTATCTGGACGCCATCTCCGCAAGAAAACCACCCTTCTCGTACAACTGACTCGCTATGACACAACTCCTAACAATGGCCAAGTGTAACCAATGAAAGGGACTGCAGTATAGTGGCTCAAGTAATAAATATCGAATCCACGGGTCTATAGAGTTACTATTACTCAGCTTCAGTTCATTATCTAGCAAACAAGATTAAGATAGAAAAACTAAAACTACTCTACCAAACTACAGTTAAAGTTAATCTAATTACAGGTTGGGAACTCACTTAGGTATGATTCCCCCTAGCCACTAGCCAGATTAATGATTAATGATTTATAACTTGTTTCACTTTCATTCACAATGCGGAGAATCCTTGACTAGACCTCGAGTCTCGACTAAAGGAACAAGGCCCTCTTGAGTCAATTGCCTAGAGGGACGTATCCTTCTCTAGAACAACCGATCAAGGCATTCTGAACTAGATTCCCTCTATCGAATGAGGTTCTCAATCGATACAAAGCAGTGAATCAACCCTCGACTATAGTAATCGATCCACTACTATCAATCTATGGTGCTCTATTGACCTAATCAGGTATTCGCTCTCATAGGATCAAAGCAGAATCAATAATCTCCACTAAAGCAGTATTGAATCATGAAAACATGCATAGATTGAATATGAACTCAAAATTATCAAGTAAGAGTACTCATACAATCATCCAATCAAATAAACATAGCTAGGGTTCCTCAAAACCTAAGTGAAGGGAAGTTACTCCATAGAGAAGAGAGAGACTGCCGAAATCTGATCCAGATCTTCAATCTCCAACTCCAAGCTTGATTCCCGAGCTCCAATGGCGAAGAAATCCTCCAAAATAGCTCCAAGAATGTTCCCAAGTCGCTCTCTCTCTCTAGGGTTAGTCCCTTGGTTGTTTGGGAACCAAAACCCAGCTCCCCCTTTCCTTTGGCTCGAATCTGCCTCAAAAACCTGATTCTGGGCAAATTACGGGCTGAAATACGGTCGGAATTCTTCCATGCCCGTATTTTGCCCAAAACACGCGTTTTGGTTAAGTTTCAGCGCACCCAAAACACGCGTTTTGGTTAAGTTTCAGCGCACCCAAAACTCCTCTCGACAGTGAAAATACGGGCATGGGAGGCCAAATTACGGTCGTAATTCTCCTGCCCGTAATTCTTCCTCCGCTCATGTTCAAAGCTTCGTTTCTCCCTCGTCCGGACTCCAAATCAGTCGCCGTTTGAACCCAGACACTCGTAGTCTCGTCCTCTTTCTTTTCATAACAAACTTCCATGATAATTTGTCCATAATATGAGGTAGAAATCCATTATTCCTCATGTCATGATCGTGTTTCTTCTCCCGAATTGCCAAATGATCTCCGATTGACTTGAAACTTGCGCCTACGCTTCACTTTATGTGCTAGGGCCTGAAA
This sequence comes from Linum tenue, assembly GCA_946122785.1. Taxonomy (NCBI): domain Eukaryota; kingdom Viridiplantae; phylum Streptophyta; class Magnoliopsida; order Malpighiales; family Linaceae; genus Linum; species Linum tenue. The sequence goes on from CAMGYJ010000011.1 coordinate 30,705,917, forward strand.
TGTGACAAAGGAACACAACCTAGCGTAAAATAGGCCAAAGAAGCGATAATGCAAGCTTAAACGATCAAGAAACAAAGGGGAAAACAAGTGCAAATATCGAGTCATCAACCACTTATCCCTATTACCATATCCAGGGGCCTTCGAACGACCACTCAACTGCTCCGAGTTCAACCCAAGAAGCGCGCACAAACCCACCTCCGGATGGTCAAGCTGCGCAGAAGTCCTACTCATCAGTCGTCCCTCAACAGGAATCTGCAGTAAGTACTGAACATCATGGAGGAGGATCGTCATCTCTCCAAAAGGCAAGTGGAAGGTGTTCGTGTCTGGCTGCCTCCTCTCCACACAGGCTAAGATCAAAGCCTCGTCAATCGCTATCTTGCGGAACATAGAGTAGATCAGGTGCGGGAGACCTGACTGCTGAACCAGATCCTCCGCCTCAACATGGCTAAACACGTAGCTACCCAGATAATAAACTGCCGATGTACGGCTGTAGCAACTGATGACCCCTCGATCTCCAACCCCCGTCCAAAGCGCATAGGAAGCGTGACCACGGAAGCTCCTAATGAAACTAGGATCCGTAGGTCCACCAGGACACTCACCAACAAGCTCCCACGGTGGAGGACCACTCGAACGTCCTCCCCTACTCCGTCCAGTCCCCGAGCTCTCTGTCTCCTCACGAGCAGGTGGTACGAATCGCCCAGCTCGGTCCCTATACATAGCAGGACGTGATGTTGCTGTACAAGACGGCACTCGTCCATAGGTGGAGCGACCTCGTTATCCTCATCAGTATCTTCCTCATCAAACTCAGCCGAGACCACTCTCGATGCAGCACCCTGGTTCCTCCCATGGGAACCAGATGCCCTTGATGCCGAACGAGCAACTACAGTAGGAGCCTCTAACTCATCCTCCCCTAAATTTGCCTCTGACTGATGTCCAATATCTCGAGAGCGCTTCTTCTCCTTATTATTCTTAGGCACCTTCCTTCGTGTTGATGCATCAACAATCCTACCATTGAATCTATGCAACTCACTCCCACTCGCATCATCCATATCTAATTATCTACAAATTTACACAATATCATACTTAGATGCTCACTAATTAATTAAATTTCTATTAACTAATGTACTATTAACATTAATTGTTAATTAATCACAAATTAATTAATTTTCTATTAACTAATGTACTGAATATTAACATTAATTTTTAAATCAATTATTAGTTTTCTATTAACTAATCTAAGTAATTAAACATTCATACACCTATAACAAAAAAAAACATTCATACACAAACTTAAATAAATATTAACACTAATTGCTAATTTCTATTGACTAATTAAGTAATTTTTTATTGACTAATTAATTAACATATTAAATTAAATGCAAAAATCGGTCGGGCCGAAAAAAACCTGCGACCGGTGCGTCGCCGGACCGAAAAAAATTTTGATCGATGCGCCGCCGGGGCGAAAATTTTTTTATGCCGTTTCGACGCCGGACCGAAAACATTTTGCAGGCGGTGCGACGCCCAGCCCAAAATCTCTTTCGGCCCGACGTCGCCCCGACCGCAAAATATTTTCGGCCGGCCGACGAACACGCCGCCTGAAAATTTTTGGCAAGCGTGTTCGGCTGAAAAAATTTTGCGGACGAGGCGCCGCCGGGCCGAAAGAAATTTTCGGCTGGCTTCACGTCTGGCCGAAAAATGCTTTCGGCTCGGCGGCGTTCCGACCATAATTTTGTTTCTACCCGCCGTTTTTTTCGCCGAAAAACTGGAAAACTTGCCGGAAAAAGTAAACTTACTTGTTTTCTGACGATTGAGGGCGATGGGAGGTTGGCCGACAACGGAGGAACGGTGCCGACGACGGAGGCACTTGTTTTCCAACAGAAGTTTTTGTTGGAATGAGTCAAATGTTAATGGTATCCGAATTTATAGAATGCTTGGAAGGGAAAATTCAAAATTTGAATAAAAAATTTGAATTAAATTTTTTTTTAGTTGGCGGCAAATAGCAATTTGGTTGACGGCAAATAGCCGTTCACTAGTGGAAGACCTCCTTGTTAAGGTTGACAGATTCTTTTATCCTGCGGATTTTGTTGTCTTAGACATTGAGGTCGCAGAAGTGCCTCTTATACTAGGTAGGCCTTTCCTGGCCACCACCAAGGCTCTTATTGATATGCATAATGGGACCTTGGTTTTCAGAGATAGTGAGGAGCATATAACTTTTTCTATTGCTAATAACATAACTGCTTTCTCGCCTGTGCATGCTTTATCTCATCATGTGCACGAGCCGGTCGTGTATCCTTCTATGTCTCCCATTTTGCAAGAATCTGCCCCCATTCCTTCTCCACCACTCCCGTTCTCTCCATTACTGAACTAGAAACTAAAGGAAGAGTGTAGATAACTTTTTTCGAATAAAAGACTGTGTTTCCCAACAACGGTGCCAGAGAACTTGACTCGCTACCAGCTACTCAATCCCAACCATAGGCCAAGCTGGGTGCAGTATAGAGTAAGTATTTCAATTATCAAACTCCGGTGATCTATATACCCTTACTTCAATAATCTATAAATTATCTAGCAATCGAAACACTGTTTCAAGCTAATTAACTAAACAAGCAAGCAATTAAAATGAAGTTGAATTCAATTGAGAAAAGTTCACTCAGACGATACTCCCCCTAGTTCTGCACTGAGATGCAAATATGATACTCTAGTGTCTGATAGGTAAACTTTATATACCTTTAGGAGATCTAAAATACTAAGGACCCTCTATTAGAGTGTATCCTAGCCTGCTTAATCAATCCAATCGAAGGGCGTACAACACAACCGCAAAAGATGACTAAGACAAACATTTCAACTCCCTCGGTGAATAAACCGAAACGACGTAGAGTCACCAATCACAACGATTCATGGTGCTCTATGATGATTGAGGAGTGACACTAATTTCCATTAGGAGATTTTCTCCCCTTATGTCAATTTGCCCCAAAATTGAGGGATTTGATCAAGAACACTCAATATGCATGAAAATACCTCAATCAATATATAAATAACAATACTCAACAACCAAAGAGTTCATAAACTACATTCTATAACATCCTAGACTAGGGTTCACATCATCTAAGTGAATAGAGGAACTACTCCATAGCTAGAAGAGAAACAACAACTAGAATAGAAGAAAACCCCATGGGAAAGTGATTCTTACTCTTCCAAGTTGCTTGGATGGATGCTTGGAGATGAAATCTGCTCTCCAAAGGCCTTAGGTAGTTCAAATTCACCTTCAACTCTTTCTTGCTCGTAGCTCTCTCTAGGTTTGAAGAAGAACTCTCAACTCTCTCTAGAACTCCTCTTAAGAAATATGCTATCTCTCATTTATACAGCATGCGAGTGCGCGTTTCGCAATGGCACATCACGCCCGAGAAGTGTGCAACAAAACTGTGATGTCAGCGCAAAACGCGACGTTTCATTAACACGGTTCACGGGTTCGCTGCTGACTTCACGGTCTGGGACCATGATCCTTGCATTGCCCGCAAGGGACACAAAAGCTTCTGCGTCAACATCACTATTGCTGCCTGTGACAATCGCTGCTAGCCCATGATAACTGCACTTTTCTCCACTTTGCTCCCTTTTGATCTATTTTGTCCGACTTTTGATCATGTTGCCCATTCTACCTGTTAAGGTCTGAAACATGCCAAAATAAGACCACGCCTAGCATAAAATAGCTCAAAGGACGATGCACAATAAGTCAAACGACACAAGACAAGGGGTATAAAAGTGTACAATCTATCCTGAATCACAAGCAGGTATTAAGATAAATTTTTCTTTCATTCGGCATTTTTTTAAAAGTGATTGACCTCTTGCTGAAAATGATAGATGCCGTACCTTATATATTAATATTTTTTTTTTGACAAAAGATAATCATATATTGGATCAAAAAAGATAGATAGTTACACCCTGGAGATCAGTCAGGCCTGAAAATCAAAGTAACGACTCATAGTCGTGTACAAAGAGAGGGCCTTCCGAGCCACCATATGTGCTACCCTATTGCTACCCCGACCTATAAACCGAACGCTAAACCCCGGATTACAGGCAAAATAATGCAACACCTCTGCTAGCACAGCTCCTAACCTGCTATCCCTAGTATCAGCCTCCTGGAGCTTATCAATGACCACCTTGGCGTCCCCTTCAAACCCTACGCTAGAGAAACCATGTCCCAGGCACCAAAGGACTGCCTCACGCAGGACAAGCATTTCTACCACGAGAGGGTCATCAATGACTGGGAACTGTATCCCAATGGCCATTAGGATGTCACGGTTCAGGGTCATAAGCACCACGCCTCCTGCTGAATGCGATCCCCTTCTGGTAGCCCCATCCCATCGACAGATAACCACTGGCAACCCTACTGGCGCTGCTTGGTGGACTTCAGTAGCGTTAGGGGCCAGGACAGGCTTGTCAATCGGGAGGCGCACCCATTCCTCATACTGCTGTGAAAACTGACGCATCAAAGCAGCTATCCTATACTGTTTGCCTTCAAAGACCACCCAATTGCGAGATCGCCAGAGGACGGCCACAATGGCCATAAACAGAGTAGGCTGGTGGATGAGCGCCATTACCCTTTTCAGAAATAATGGGAATGTGTGACGAGGCAACCCCTCCCCGAGATGCTCTAACCCAGCTGCCCCCCAAAGTGCTTGGACTATCGGGCAATCCAGGAACAAATGTTCCATAGTTTCTGTTTTCTCCCAGCAAACTAGGCAGCGAAAATGCACGGGATCTTATATATTAATATTATCATGGGCATAAGTGGTTGACCTTTTTTTCAAATTACGCTAACTTATAAATCAGCGTAAACATACCCTATATTATCGTGGGCGTATTAATCTCACACATTCATAAAAATTAAGATCGACCATAAAATTGACTGCTGCGATAAATCAAACCCATGTGCATGGAGGGCACGCTACTTGTGTTTGTAGTGCAGGCCTACATATACCGTCAAAAATGGGGCCAAGCACATCGCCGTAAAAATTTAGATTCCTCAAAAGTTTTGAGGTCATTCTTGTGACGAGAACTCGATGCAAATTTAGGTAAGCTCCCCATGTGATCTTCGTTTGGTAGCTTATGCCCTCCATTCCAACCATCCAAGTTAAATGGACCACTTCAACATGTCATGTGCCCACTTTCAGAGTCCTTTGAATTCTTTTTCAACATTTTCCCTTTGATTTTCCCATCCAGCGACAACCTCCAAAACAACAAGTTGCTGGCTGCATGAAGGAAAGGAAACCCTAGCTACTACCATAAACTCCATAGTGTTGCATCAAATGCAATTGGACAATTGGACAGGGACCCGGATAGCATAATTTATCGTTCAATAATCATGCACAATCCTCCATTTACTATTTAAGGAATGTCTCTAAGTTTTTCTCCATTAATTTTAACAGGTTATTTCTCTTGCATTTGAAGTAATAATTTTTTGCATAAAAAATTAGATTAATCGTGCACATGAATATCACATCCACTTTTATATATTTTAGAACAAAGAAAAATTGAGACATTTATTATCAGTTCATACTCCATACAATGTGGTAATACGTGGTAGTATATAAGATTATACGTGGCAGAAATATACTAACTATTATTACCACCTTTCATCACCGTATACCACGAGTTACCACTCTATACAATGGTGGTATATTTGGTCATGAAATTATTTCTTCATAAATTTGTATATCCAATAGATCACGATAAACTCGTTCATTCTAGGAAAAAATTCTCAAAATTCGAGTTAAAAAGGAAGGTGGTATGAGGGTGGTAAAGAGTGTTGTGATAGTTAAGAAATTTGGTTTCTTGACATATATTGAAAAAAATATCATTTTGTAGATCACAATAAACTCGTTCCATCTAAAAAAATCAAATTTAAGTTAAAACAAGAAGATAAAAATCAATTGAAAAAATAAAAAAATATATAATCTCATTCTATAGATCTGGACCCACTTAAAATTAAGGACTCTAGTGATATGCAGCCTATGTTGGACCAATTGGGGTTACACAATCCTAGAGCCGTGTTCTTGTTCGTTTTTCCTCTCTGATGGCAGAAATCTACCAATTTAGCCCAACTCTACTCAAGTAGGAATTGGAATGGATAAGAAATGAGAGGTATGGCCATGCTCAAACTATTTTAAACATATATCATGCTTTTAGCACGTTAAAGGCCTAAACTTCAACAGATTGTGAATCGCCTCAATGTATATTTTTGGCTAGAACAAAAGACAAATCCCAAGCTGGCTGCGGCTGTTGGGTAATTAATTAATTTTAATCGCTTGGTTAATTACACAATCATACTTAACTTTCTTACACTATACCACAACTTAGAGGCAGAAATTGTTTACTGCACGTTCCATGAGTCACAGGAAAAGATATTTCAGTAGCGAAAACATAATTGAGATATAAAATAAGAAATCAGAGGATTTGGATCTAGTGACGTTGAGGAGCCATTAACACTAGTTGTCACGTCTTAGGTTTCAATCTTGAGGTCTACAATCATATAAAAATAAAAATGCACAAAAAAGAAAGCAAAATCGGCAGAATCACAAAACCCTATCCACTGAAAATATTGGATATTAATAATTCAGACAATTAACCTGCTCACGTCCACTCTTGCCAAAAAAATTTAAACTAGAGTTACAAACAACGCTAAACATAGATGAAAACAGAAGATGGAAGTCATTGCGTTGGTTTCATCACCTATGGCAAACACATTTGTAGTGATAAGCACTGTTGATGGGATCATTGCCTTCAACAGGGACTTGCTCTGCCCTGCACCTGCTCGTCTTGCATCCCCTGCATTCGTTGTACGTGCAGATTGGCGCAGTCGACCCTATCATCAGCCTCCTTCCTCCCTTCCTTCCACTGCTCCTTCCTTTCTTCCCTTCCTGATGCAAAACAGTGGAAGTTTTTTTCCCATGTCCCAAATCATCAACACTAATCCACAGAATAATCTGATGCCTTATGGTTAGCTTAAGAGAGTTGGTCTGACCTGGGCGGTGCGAAGCATGTCCTGCGGCGTTGCAGTTTGGGAGCTCTGAATCAGAAGTTGATGACGATGATGATGATTGTGACTTCTGGGTCCTGCAAGATTTGCATAGTTGCACGTAAGTCGCCAAGATAAAAGGTGGTCAGAGAGCACAGTAGATAGTAAGCAAAAACAGAGTAAAGGGGGAAAAAAGACAGAGTAAGGAAATCAACCTTGAGGAGCGGCATAGGCTGCTGCAGCAAGGACTGCACAAGTGAAGAAGAAGAAGAATAGAAGGAAGAGGGAATGGTACGGTTTGGTGTTGGAAGCAGCCATACTATTCCGGAGCAGGTCCTTTTGGGGTTTGAGGAATTGGGGTGTTAGTTAGTATAATAAAAATACTAGGATATAGATAGAATATATATAGTACTGGAACTGTGTAATATACTGAAAAAGGCTGCTTGCCTTGCCTTGCTTCTGCTTGTTTCCCTACCCCTGGCTTGCCTGGCTGGCTCTGCCTTATGTTATGAAAAAAGGGAGGGAGATGAGGATGTGGGCAATAAATGGCCATAAGGAGATGGACTGTGACTGCACTGAGACTGGACAAAGTCCCGCCCAAACCAAATTATCAACGAGAATCTTATTGTTATTTGTTTTTATATATAACAATGGACCACCAAGGCATACATTTAATATATTCAAACCCTCGTGAACAAGGGCCAAACTCATATGAATAAGGGTAGAAACGAGACAATTAGATAAATTGTTTCATTTTATGAAATGAGACAATTTGAATATAATTTTTATTCCAGATAATTGGAGTTGATTTAAAATGGATAAATAAGACATTTTCTGGCCAAATAGGTTCATCTAATGTTTCTGTTGACAAATAGATCAAGTTGATCTAATTATTTTTGAATGAGATAATTTAGTCAAACTGATAAATTACGATTCATCTCATTTGTGTTCACCAAATCATATTTTTCTAAACAAAGAACCAGGAAAACTGAATCCAATCGGATCGAAGAATACATGTGATAATCAAAACGAAAGGAAAAACGAAATCGAGACAGCATTTGTGTGGTTTCCTTGTTCGTTATGAACAAGTCTAGTACACGGCAAAACTATGTTCTCCTTATTGTCTATAGCCTCACAAATTGTCCAAATAGTCAAATACACACATATACGTGGTTCAGCTATATCACCTATAAACCCTTGCCAAGTAACACCAATCCCCACACCAATATTGGCTCGAGACTCCTAACTCGATCAAGGCGATAATACATGTTATTAATTATTATCTCAACAATCTCCATCAAATTGATGGGGAGTTACCATAATCAATTTGTCTCACAAGAAAGAATGATAATTGGCAATGAAGGCCTTTGTAAACAGATATGCAAGTTAGTGTTCGGGCTTAATATAGTAAATGCGAATAGTATCCTCACGAATCAAGTTTCGAATATAATGAATGTGGACCTCAATGTGCTTTTTAGGATCATAAAGAACATGATTAGTGGTAATATGAATGAGATTGGTGTTACCTTACCTACATATAACTCAATGGGAACAGTGCATGTAACACCAAGATCTTGCAACAAATGATGCAACCACTTGAGCTCAAAAGTGACATCTGACATGGTGCGAAAACCAGCCTCGGTATTGTAGACGATTTAGATACTCAATCAAGTTTCTTGCAACACTAAGAAATGATAAAGTGGCTGCCAGGATAAATGCACCACCCAATAGCGGAGCTATGAGTATCAATGCAACCTGCATAGTTTGAATAAAAAAATGCTTGATGAACCAAAGACCCAATTAAAGGAAGAAAGGGACCAACATCTTTGGTATGGTGCATGTAGCATAAAACATGATGAACAACAGGCAAGTGGTTAGTATGAGGAGCAGACATTAACTGACTAACAATTTAAACAACATAGATAATATATAGACAAGTCAAAGCAAGATAAATAATGTTGCCGACGATACTGTGATACTTCAGATTAAGCTCCACAGGAGTAGACACATGCAGAGAATCATTGTAGCTAGCCATTTACAACAAGTCATCAAGATACTTATGCTGACTAAGTAAGATAGCAGACATAGAATGTGTAACCTCAAGTTCGAATAGTAAGAAATGGAACCAAGCACTTTGAGGTGGAAAGACTGATGGAGGTCAGAGGTTAAGGCATGCATATTTGGCGGTAGCATCATTGCCGAAAACAATCATATGGTCAATATATAAAATAAGTACCATCAGACCCTGAGAAGTATGACGAGTAAACAAGGATTGATCATCAAGACTATGCTAAATTCCCAACCCCATGATTGTGGACTGAAAATCTTCAAACCATACACTAGGCGTATGCTTCAACTGATAGTTCAAACAATGGAGAAGACAAACCTAACCAGATATGCCAAGAGAGTAGCCAGGTGGACACTCCATATACACAGTTTCCTTTAACTCCTCATGAGGAAAGCATTATTAATGTTCAGGTGATACGAAGAGAAGCTACGACCAATGGTTGCGAACGGTGAAAATCTTAACAACAAGGGCAAATGTTTCTTCAACATGAATCCAATACTCTTGAGTAAATTCCTATGCGACCACCCGTGCTTTGTACCTATCAAAATAGCTATCGGGTTTGACCTTGATAGTGAAAACCCACCACAAACCAACAATTAAAATCTCTGGAAGATGTGAAACCAAAACCCAAGTGTTGTTAGCATGAAGAGCAGTGATTTCTTAAGTCGCAGCACCTTCGGAGTGAGGATCATCTTGATCTTGGGAATACTGAGTAGGCACGGATATGGGAGCAACCCGAAAAGACAAATAATACTGATGGTTGGAGGGTGGATTTTCACCAGTGGTCAGCTGTGACTGACAAAGAAAAGCGACGGGAATGGGCGGAGACAGTGGAGACAAAGCAGGCGAGCCGATCAAGGCCAAGTAAGCATACGACACATTAGGGAAGGATGCTAGCGAGGGAGAAGGAGAAGTAGTCGTTGGAGAAGGGAGCAGAGGTTTGGCAGGATCAGGACCATTGGTAGCATCATCATCTTGAAAAGTGGGCAGACTCAGTAAACTATAAAAAAGATGAGGGGACTTGGTGAAGGAAGAGTAGTACATGAGGTTTTCAGAAAAGACCACATTGCAAGTAATACGAGGAAGATGAAGAGAAGGGCCATAGAAAATATAGCCTTTATAAATATGATTATACCCAAGAAAGACATAGGGAGCAATTTTTACGGGTAACTTTGTACGCTTAGACCGAGGAAGAAGAACGAAACACACAAAACCAAAGACACGTTATAGGAGAGTAGGGTGGATTTTAACCAAAAGTTCCAAGCCAAAAGGTGGAGGGAACATGGGAGGCCAGAGGAAGGGCTTGAGTAACTTCCAATACATGATGAATTTCACGCTCCACGTGACCAATTTGTTGGGAAATACCAGCACAAGACTTTTCAGTAAGAATACCAAGAGTCTTGTACAGATTGAGAAGAGGTTTGGAACTAAATTCCCCTCCAGGATTAGATCGAACTACATGTACTATTCTATCAAATTAAGTCTGGATCATTTAAAAAATTCGGTAGCAATGGGTAATAAGTCAGACTTAAGTTGCCAAAAATACACACAGGTGTACCTAGTGGAAGGATCAACAAACAAAGCAAAATATTTACAACCATGATTAGAAGTAACTGGACTAGAACCCCACAGATCCGTGAGAATCAAATGGAAAGGTATGGTAATAGTCGTATGACAATAGGTGACCAAAATGCATGTAGTCTTAGCTTCAACGCAACTGGTGCATAATAAATCACAAGAGTGTGCCACTTTATTACCAAACAAATTTGTTTAAACAGGGCTCCTAGCCAACTAGCATTGGGATGCCCCATTCTAGAATGCCACAGATGAAAAGTTCTATCACCGAGAGTAAAAAAATCAACAATTGATAATACCATAGACACCAACTTAGAAGACTTGGCTGTAGGTAATGATGATGGTGCTTCCAATCCCTCAAGATAGAAGGTATGCCCATGTTTGCTACCCTTGCCTATCTCTCGCCCAGTCTTCAGTTCCCGAACTGAACCATCAAAAGGTGCAAAAACAACACAACAACCTTTCTCACTAAGCTGACTCACATTAACCAAACTGGGAACAAGACATGGAACATATAGTGTATTCGGAAAATTCAAATTGGGACTATTAACCATTCCAATGCCATCTACTTGCAACTTCATGGCATTCGCAACTTGTAGAGAAAGATCATTAACAGGACACACATTGGACATATAGCGACATTTTATTGTCATATGGTTGAAGAAACTGGAATCTAAAATCCAATTGTGGGGCTTATTAGAAGCTTGGAGGCTGGTAAAGGAAGAATCAATCGCCTTGTTCACTAGCTGTTCAAAGGTTGCAGACATGACACCATAATGCCATCAGTCCCAAATTGCGGAGCCACGCTTGTTGTATCATATGTGTCCTTCAAAGATTTCCACAAAGCATTCCATTGCAACCATTTTGCGTTCTTCTAAAAAGATGTAGGAGAAGTCGTAGGTTTCGGTGTGAATCCGTCAAAAAATATAGCAAATCCTTAACCTGGAACGAACATTCTGAATTGAACCATAATGCAAAATTCCTCAAATTGGGATGTGTATTGATACTCTCCTTATACAAAGACACACACCCTGATGCCATGATAATCAACACATAAAGATAATCGAAACAATTTTGAGACAAGATTTATGTGATTTCGTTGTTCATTATGAACAATACTAGTGCACATCAAAGTTAGATTCTTCTTATTATTTTTTGTAGCCTCACAAAGATTCGCAATAACATTCGGCTATATATCACCTACAAACCCTAGCTAGTAACACTAATTCCCACATCCATAATGGGCCGAGACTCCTAACTCGATCATGTTAGGTGTCCTTGTTGCTTGATCCCTAATTAACCTAGTCTCCTTGCCCTAATTGTTCTCTGTTAATCTTGTCCTTGTTAAGTAAGAATAATAAGCTGTCAATTAAGGATTTTTTTATGACCCACGTCTATAAATAACTTGTTGATATGACTTGAATCGGACTATCAGCCGCTACGACTGGTAATCGGGGGTCTCGCTGTATGGGCTTAATGTTATTTGGGTTCGGGTTCTAGGCCTGGTCTGTAACCGTTTCCTTTGCTAGATTGGATTAGGTTTAGACCCACATGGAGAAGTACTATAAATACTTCTCATACTCATCTGTAATCTGTAATCTCCTCGATATAGTGAAACTGGCTCTCTCTCGCCCGTGGACGTAGCTAACACACATCGTGTTAGTGAACCACGTAAATCGTGTGTCTGTGTTTTTCGATTCTCGCTTTCGTATTATTGCTTTGTCGAATCCGACGATTTCCCGATCCGTAGCAGTGCGTTTATAACATAACTTAGTTGTGGTCTTGTCACAAGCAAGCGAGTACAATGTAGTCCTTCAATAAAACGTCAGTCGTGAGCTCTTTCGAGCTCACCATAGATTAGTCTTGTTCACGTATTGTACTTAATCACTTTATTACACACCCACTCAAACAAAAACAGACTCATGAACTTAAAGTTTGCACTGAACCGCCATACCATGTGTTTGTAAACAACGATCAATATTAGGGATGAAATGGTTTATGAGTAATGACAAGGCCTAAAACATACATATATTATTATTATTATTATCTCAACAACATGGTGACTATATATAGAAAATATTGCCATTATTATTAATATCGATTCATTTATGTTTTTCTTTTATTAAAAATAGCGTGGGAGCCTGGGAGGAACAAGGTCCCCCGACTGCACTGAATACTGATGCGCCTTCAGAATCAGAACAGACAGATTGTAAATTTGGAATGCTGGTGAAGCTCATGGGGATCTGCATTGCATGTGGGGAGGTACGAGATTGCCCCCACCACTTTGGAATTCCGAAGGTCAACAAGGGAAGGAGTTGGAGGGTGGAACGGGGATTTCAGTGGAGAGAGGGAGGAATCACATTCAACACTGGGGTGGGGTTTTTGTCTCCATTGTTTGAACCGAAACATGATTGGCATTGCTGTTAATGGAAGGGGGCCGGGAGACATCTGTTCGAAAGAAGCATCTAGCTACCAAAATACCACTGCATGGCCACCCGGCGCCCAATTTGAATTATATTTGCTTCACCCCTCTTTGTCTTACTCACACCCGTCACTTCATAGCCTTGTTTTTTTTCTCGGTTTAGAAAATGGCACGCGAACAGTAAAAGATGGACTAATCAAGGCAACGGCATTGATAAGGTTAATAACAGTGTCACGCAGTTTTACTGTAGTGAGTGAAACTAAGAGCCCTCTTCTAGAGATATTACTTTTAGGGCATTTTTACTATACTTCAATTGGTACTTTAAATTATAACTTAAATTTGTACTATAATATTAAATGTATATGTTCAAGTTGTACCATAAAAGAATTTATATCTTTATATCTTGGTATAACTTCAAGTTGTAGTATAACATAAAGGCTAAATTACACGTTTGGTCACTGAAATTATACAAATATTTCACGTTTGCTACTCGAATTACTTTTCTTTCTTATTAACCACTAATTTTACGAATCGTTTCACCGTTAGTCACCGGCCGTTACACTCCGTTAAATTTGTCCTACGTGGCAGTCAACTATAAAGTTTGACCGTTAACTAGATGACGTGGAAATTAAAAATATTTAAAAAATAATTTAATTTTTCACCTCATCATTCCACTTAATTTGTCTATATAATTTATCATATTAATTATTTAATTAATAAAAATTAATAAATTTCAAAAATTAATTATCGGCCCACGACAATATCCTCCGCTACGTCTTCGATCGTCTTGGAAAACTGAAAGCCCTGGCGTCGGGCGGCGGCGGAGGGCAGAGTCAGAACAGGGGTGGAAAGCAATCAAGTTGTCGAGAGTGGAGGCGGCGTCCTGCTTCATATGGAAACCAAGCATGGTGGCATCCAAATTCGTCTCCGGCGGGACGCGGAGGACTTCGGTCCTGGTCTAGGAGGTGAAACTGCGGCGGATAACCGATTCGCCACTGTACGGAGACTCGATCGGGAACCTAGTTTGATGGGCTACCGCTTTGGCGGATGAGTCGGGGGCAGGGGAGCTGGCGGGGCTGCTGGGCTGCTGCGGGTTCGACTTCGAGGCGAAGATCAGGGAGCCTCCGGCTCCGGCTCTTCCTCTTCACCAAGGGGGAATTGGATAGTTCGAAAAAAGCAAGTCTCCGACTGGAACGAATTCTGCTTGCATTTTTGTTCTTGTGATAGTGAATAAACTTTGCTCTGCGTCTTGTAGTTCTGGAGTCTTAAGCTCATCCTGATGGAAACCTTTTCTTCCTACATGTGAACTTATCAACTATAGTGAGTTGGAACAGGTTTTCCTTGATGGTGTATCAATATAGAATTGTTTTGTGGGTACTGGGTAGTGGTACGTAGTTCCATTGCCTTCATGTGTATTGCTGTTGACTGTTGAGCATGTAATATATTAGAAGTATTGAGCGTTTTGGTTCTGTGTGTAGTGGTAGTTCCGTCGCCGTCTCATCTCACCGCCGCTTTTCCTTTTCGTGTTTCAACAACCCAGCTGCGAAGGTCCGACGAAGCCAAGATGAAGAAGAGGAATAGGGTAAATTAAATCAACCGTGGCCTACGTAATTTCTTCTTCCCGCTAATAAGTATTTTTGCAATTTAATTAATACGATAAATTATATAGACAAAGTAAATGGAATGATGAGGTGCAAAAATAAATAATTTTTTTTTAATTTCCACATCAGCTAGTTAACGGTCAAACTTTATAGTTGACTACCACGTAGGACAGATTTAACAGAGTGTAACGGCCGGTGACTAACGGTGAAACGATTCGTAAAGCTAGTGGCCAATAAGAAAGAAAAATAATTTGAGTGGCAAACATGAAAGATTTGTATAATTTAAGTGACCAAAAACGTGTAATTTAGCCATAACATAAATATATTATCTTTCTATCTTTATGGCATGTTCCCCGTGGCCACCCGAAGCACCTTCAATGGCTTCAATCACTTCAAGGTGCACTCTCTCCTGCATACGAAGCGCATTGCGGACCCTAGGGTGTCCGCTAGGCCTCCGACAACCAAGTCAATGCACAAGTTTAGAGAGAGAAGTAATGATAGCTTTACTGAGAGAATTCCAACCTGAGTAAATGAGGTTCACCTACTTCACTATTTATACTAGGAGCCCCATCGACCAATGCTCCCCAATTCTGCCTTACGTCAACATGGCAATAAATGCGTCGTACACTTCCTTTCCCATGCGCCTCGACCACCTGATACTTTCATCAGGGGTTCAGGGCATATGACTTTATACATTCAGCTTTTGGTACGCTTTCCCTACAGTTTTGTTCGTTGGATGTCTTTTGTCCTATGCGCCCCTTGTCAGAGATCCGACCACACATGTCCAGACTGTCACATGTCTTCTTGAGCTATACCTTATCCGTATTTGGGCTCATCATTAGGCCTCCAATAACTTTCTTTGGCTCTCATCTTTGGGCCTTAGCTACATCCCCAACAGGTACAAATTCAGGTTGTACTATAAAAGGATTTGTATGAAAATCTATAGGTACAAGTGTACAATAGGAAGTTGTACCATAATGTTAAATGTACAACTTCAAATTGTACCATAAAAGAAAAAAAATAAAATACCAATACTTTAAAGAATTGTAAATTCTTGAATTTGCAGTGTGGTAGATAATTGAATTTTGGGAGTTTATGCAATTAAGTTTATTATTGTAAGAGTCTGATATAAGATCCAACATAACCTTCTTTCAACAATTCGAGTTATTGGGACCAACTAGATCACCAAAACGTTTCTACGTAAAAACTCGCTTTTTACTACATTGGTCACAGCTTGGGTCGCGACAATGGCACCCAAACCGTGAGGTGAGCAGGGCAAAATGTCCATTTCACGGGCTCTATTTGATGTCACAGCTAGGTTGTGGCAACTGCATGAAAACTGGGAGGTTTGTACGAGAAGCAGGAGCTGAAATGCGTCTCGCGGACTTCGGTATATGTCACGGCCTTGGCTGTGAGATATGGTAAGTAGCCGTGGGATGTTCACAAAAATTGGCAACGTCTTTAGTTAGGTTCATGACCAAGTGTTTATTCTCATGGCGATGAAGCCTAGTCGTGAACGGTAAAAGTCACAAACCTACTCACTTTGTTCAAAACGATCACAAACCGTTCATTTTGCACGTTTCAGTAACAAACGTTTGAGAGAATAACAAAATGGTCATTCCGTCCATCTCCATAAAAAAAATATTAGTTTGGTCCATTCATCATGTCACGTCACTTAAAATATTAATAAAAAAATTAATAACCAAACCCAATTGAACCGGAAAATCCTAATTTTATACTCACCCACCTGAAAGTCCTAATTCAATCAATCAAAGAAAATTAATGTCACCCACCCGAAATTGGAGACACACAGCCGCTTTCTTCTTTCATCTGACTGAATTCAAGATCTTAGAAACATCAGGTAATTAGCATAAAAAGTCACAAACCTACTCACTTTGTTCAAAACGATCACAAATCGTTCATTTTGCACGTTTCAGTAACAAACGTTTGAGAGAATAACAAAATGGACATTCCGTCCATCTCCATCGAAAAAAATATTAGTTTGGTCCATTCATCATGCCACGTCACTTAAAATATTAATAAAAAAAATTAATAACCAAACCCAATTGAACCGGACAATCCTAATTTTATACTCACCCACCCGAAAGTCCTAATTCAATCAATCAAAGAAAATTAATGTCACCCACCCGAAATTGGAGACACACAGCCGCTTTCCTCTTCATCTGAATGAATTCAAGATCTTAGAAACATCGGGTAATTGGCATAAAAAGTCACAAACCTACTCACTTTGTTCAAAACGATCACAAACCGTTCATTTTGCACGTTTCAGTAACAAACGTTTGAGAGAATAACAAAATGGTCATTCCGTCCATCTCCATAAAAAAAATATTAGTTTGGTCCATTCATCATGCCACGTCACTTAAAATATTAATAAAAAAAATTAATAACCAAACCCAATTGAACCGGACAATCCTAATTTTATACTCACCCACCCGAAAGTCCTAATTCAATCAATCAAAGAAAATTAATGTCACCCACCCGAAATTGGAGACACACAGCCGCCTTCCTCTTTCATCTGCCTGAATTCAAGATCTTAGAAACATCGGGTAATTAGCATAAAAAGTCACAAACCTACTCACTTTGTTCAAAACGATCACAAACCGTTCATTTTGCACGTTTCAGTAACAAACGTTTGAGAGAATAACAAAATGATCATTCCGTCCATCTCCATCAAAAAAAATATTAGTTTGGTCCATTCATCATGCCACGTCACTTAAAATATTAATAAAAAAATTAATAACCAAACCCAATTGAACCGGACAATCCTAATTTTATACTCACCCACCCGAAAGTCCTAATTCAATCAATCAAAGAAAATTAATGTCACCCACCCGAAATTGGAGACACACAGCTGCTTTCCTCTTTCATCTGTGGCTCTACAGAGCGCGTATCAGCTCCCCAAAATCCAACGCTCCCGCCTCCGTTCGCTTCCCCTTGTCGCGTCGCCGGCCTGAACCAAACCCCCACCCTCAATCCTTCCCCTTCTCGCATCTCCGACGTGAACCTGATAACCCCTCAATGGGTTTGGTTTGATATTCGAACGCAAGACTTGCAATTCAAGATCCCCCCTGAATTAAACTCGTCGAAACTGGAAATAGTGTTATGCCGATGAGGAAGAACAAGGTTGGGTGGAATTTGTGTGCAATCCTTCACCTGGAGGAAGGCTCAGCAACTATACGTCGATGCCCGCCCACGATCAATGTGGTTTTTGATCAATACAAGGGCTTTAATCGAGCTTGGTTGTCTCGGCCAAGCTCTCAAACAAAAACAAGGTGTTCAAACATAGTTTTTAGGGTTATTCTTCAATTCATTCATGTCCACGATTACAAGTCCCCTTATGAGTTTAAATAGAACTAACAATGAACCTAAAACAACAAGGAAAGTCGAGAGAAACAAGGAAACCCAAAACAGTCCTAATACTAGCACAACATGGAAACTTAAAACGCAAGAAAACAAGCAGCCTTGATACCATCTTCTAGGTATGAAATAGATCACCCAACTCCTTGTTTCTGTACTAGGAAATACGTAGTTTCATGTGGCCTGAAGCTTCTCTCTTGGTTCACCACCATCTTCCCGGAGCGAGCCTTCAAAGTAGCTATGCTGCTCACAGTTTGACACATAGGCAATTCCTGCCATTTTCCCAGCATTGAGCTACCATCTTGTCGAGACTTGAAACTATGCTTCCAGGCTTCCCTTCGAGCTGCCAAGCACACCAGCGTGTCCAGCAACACTTGGAGTTCAAGATGAGGCCTTGTACTTCCATTTTCAACGAGCCACTTGAGAGGAAGAGTCTTACAAAGTAGGCTACCAACAACGGTACCATGCCTTAGCCAAAAATCCATATTTGAATGTTGTTTTGAGTTGGCTTCGTTGGCAAGTATTTCTAACTTGATTAAGAGGCAATCCATGCTCGTATCAGGCTCCCCCTCTTCAAAAAGCTTTGCCCTCAAAGCTGGTTCTCTTCGCTTCTCAAAATCTGCACAAAATTGGCTCCAAATGGGATCGAAAGTTACTGTGCCAAACTAGCCGTTCTGGAAAAATAGGTCAATGTTCTTCACTTGATGAATTGGGGCTTTCTTCTCCAGGGATCGACAGCTCAATTCCTGGGTACCAATGGATTCGCCGAGCTTCGAATTGAAGTTTTGCGTAAGCGTTTGGGCTCGACTAATCGCCTTTGGTGTCGATTCGATATTTCCCTTCTTCCCGCCACTAGCCGCGTTCAAATCTTGGGAACCCAGAATTTGCGATTTGGATTTGGGCGTTTCCAAGTCGAGCATCCCCAGCTGCAATTGATCACTCCCACAGCTTCCTGGGCTCTTTCCCGATGATTCCACAACGTTCGTTTGGTTTGCATCGACCTGGAACTGCTCAACCCATTCAGTCACTTGTCCCTCGTTCGAAAGTAGTTGCAGAGGAGAAGAAGCTCGATTGGGATCCTGCATAACAGAAGGGTTCAGCTCGATTTTGTCAATGGGATAGATTCTCGGGGCTGTAGGAAACACGAAAGTGTCATTGGATTGGATCGGATCGCCCCCAAGAGCTCCACCCGTTTGACCCTCTCTCTTGCTCTGCTCCAGCGAACTTGAACAACACCGGCGAGGTCGACGCGTTTTCAGCCTCTTGTAAACCGTTAGCATTAACCGCCGGATCACGCCGTTGTTTGTCTCAGCTTCCTCTGAGCATGCCTCCTCAGAATCGTCTTTCACACGCCGCCGATTAGCTTCCAATTGTCGTCGGTCTTCTAGGACTTCGTTCGGGGATAATGGTTCCATCAAGTACTTCTTCCCCTTATGCCGAACCTTGTACTGGTTCGTGCCTCCATAATGATAGACACCACGATCAAATTGCCAGGGCCTCCCTAGCAACACATGAGCAGTTTGCATCGGAGCTACGTCAAAATCAAGTTCATCTTGAAACCCTCCGATTTCAAAACTCACCTTGGCTCTCTTGGTCACTCGGATTGCCCCGTAATCATTCAACCAGTGGAGATTGTATGGTTCAGGGTGTCGTGTTGTCTTCAACCCAAGCTTGGACACTGCGTCCTGGCTAATGACATTCCCACAACTGCCACCGTCGACAATTAAGACAACAATTTTCCGGCAACCAAACACCGCGAGTGAAACAGATTTTCGCGTTGGTCCGAATTCGGGGAAGCCTCAGCAGTGAGGGCTCTCCTGCTAACTCCTAGAAGCTTCCCAGTCGGAGCCTTCTCGACTTCAATCTCCTCATCGATAGATTCGTCGCCAGAACTCTGCTCTTCTTCATTAGTGACGTATTCTCCGTCTCGGAGAACCAAAGCCTTCGGATTAGGGAACTGATTAGCTTTGTGACCTCGTCCGTGGCACTTAAAGAATTGGATCGTTCCTTCACGATCGATGGTCGTCGGATTGGTGTGCCCGGGCACTAATTTCACGGCGTCAGTGCGTGGGGAAGGCGAATTGGGGTCAGTTTGCAACTCTGCCCCTGCCTTTGACACCGACGAGAACCGCCGTCCTGTCGCCGATTTCTGCTGCTTCTCGACCTTAACGGCGAGATGCACGGCCTCCTCCAAGTCAACAAATGATCGTAACTCAACCTCATGTCGAATCTCGCGGTTCAAGCCATGTAAAAACCGCGCGATCGTAGCCTCCCTATCCTCACAAACGTCGGCCCGGAGTAAGAGCAGATCCAGCTCTCTGAAATACTCCTCGACGCCCCTCGCACCTTGACGAAGACCTTGCAAAGAGTCATGAAGTTCTTGTAGATAATAGGCCGGAACGAAACGCTCCCTCATCAAGCCTCGGAGCTCATCCCATGTCTCTACCGGAGCCTGCAAATTTCGCGTTCGACGACTCTGAAGTTGCTCCCACCATTGGGCAGCGTAGTCTGCAAATTCGAAGGTAGCCATCACCACCTTTTGAGATTCGCTGAACTACCACATCCGAAGAAGAGAATTATCTTTCTCTCCCAATCAAGGTAAGTGACGGCGTTAATAGTGCCCTGGAAAACCGGAATTGAAATTTTGATCCCCTGAGGAATCGTCGGCTCTGCCTGGAATTCCCGCGACTCGCGATTTCGTCGCCTCTGTTCCGGATCGTGTACCACAATCCGTTGCTCTAGATCCTCAACTCGAGCCTGAAGCTCGCGATTCTTTCGCTCTCGAGCCGCTTCCCTATCATGATGAGTTTCTGCATTCTGGGTCGTCTATGGTATCACCGGTGACAGAGCATCATGTCTCTGCTCGATCTTATCGAACTGTGCCTGGAACAGAGCACTCATCTGAGCCAAAAGCTCTACCATGTTTGGTTGTCCCGCCATCAAGGAAGGTTCAAATTGATCCTCGGTAGACGACGGCGCACTCCGTCCTTCTGTTGCTTCGGTCTCTGTTTTCTCCCGTCGAAGAACAGGGTCTACCGAGACAGAGCCCTTCGACCTCGTCCACGGTGTTGTTTCGGCAAATCACTTTCCCGTTCTGTCCACTGTGTAGAACCGAGCTCTGATGCCACTTGATAACCCCTCAGTGGTTTTGGTTTGATATTCGAACGCAAGACTTGAAATTCAAGTTCACTCCCTGAATTAAACTCGTCAGAACTGGAAATAGTGTTTTGCCGATGAGGAAGAACAAGGTTGGGTGGAAGTTGTGTGCAATCCTTCACCTTGAGGAAGGCTCAGCAACTATACGTCGATGCCCGCCCATGATCAATGTGGTTTTTGATCGATACAAGGGCTTCAATCGAGCTTGGTTGTCTCAGCCAAGCTCTCAACCAAAAACAAGCTGTTGAAACTTAGTTTTTAGGGTTAATCTTCAATTCATTCATGTCCACGATTACAAGTCCCCTTTTGAGTTTAAATAGAACTAACAATGAACCTAAAACAACAAGGAAAGTCGAGAGAAACAAGGAAACCCAAAACAGTCCTAATACTAGCACAACATGGAAACTTAAAACGCAAGAAAACAAGCAGCCTTGATACCATCTCCATCGTCCTCGTTCGAGGTCCTCTAGGTATGAAATCGATCGCCCAACTCCTTGTTTCTGTACTAGAAAATACGTAGTTTCATGTGGCCTGAAACTTTTCTCTTGATTCGGCACCATCTTCCCGGAGTGAGCCTTCAAAGTAGCTATACTGCTCACAGTTTGACACTTAGGCAATTCCTGCCATTTTCCAGCATTGAACTACCATCTTGTCGAGACTTGAAATTGTGCTTCCAGGCTTCCCTTCGAGCTGCCAAGCACACCAGCGTGTCCAGCAACACTTGGAGTTCAAGATGAGGCCTTTTACTTCCATTTTCAACGATCCACTTGAGAGGAAGAGTCTTACAAAGTAGGCTACCAACAACGGTACCATGCCTTAGGCAAAAACCCATTTTTGAATGTTGTTTTGAGTTGGCATCGTTGGCAAGTATTTCTAACTTGATTAAGAGGCAATACATGCTCGTATCAGAACCGAAGCCCCAACCGCCAATCCATCCCATGCTCGCCTCGTCGACGTGAACCAATGTGTCCTTAATCTACTGTATTAAGTGATAATGAGTCAAATTCCACGGAGAGAACGAGGATTGTCCTCCAGTGGTGGAAGATGTTTAGGGTGGTAGTGGAGGCTATTACGGCGGAAATTAGGAGACCCTGAAGAGGAGGGTGAATTTGAAAAAGAACCCTCCCCCGATTGGAATGCAAAGACGAGTTTCCAAGCAAAACAAAGACAAGTTTTGAACGGTAAAAGCTTCCTACAATCGAAATGCAAAGGGAGGGTTTGTTCCAGCCCACCCAACGCCCTTCCTCTAAACGAGCTCTCCACCTCCTTCTCATCTGCCTCCTCCCTTCCCCCGCAACCATCGCTATCATTCCCGACCAACGACGATGCCGGAGACGGATTATACTCTCGGTCACTCCCTTCAATTAGGGTTTTAAGGTGGGGTGAGTATAGAATCAGGATTGTCCGGTTCAATTAGGTTGGTCACTAATTTTTTATTAATATTTTATGTAACGTGGCGTGATGACTGGACCAAACTAACGGTTTTTTTGGATGGTGATGGACGGAATGACCATTTCGTTATTCTCTCAAACATATGTTACTAAAACGTACAAAACGAAAGGTTTGTGACCACTTCTTACAAAGTGAATAAGTTTGTGACATTTTATTCTAATTACCCTAGAAACATCCCGTTTGATTTAAGATAATCGGGATGATTTCGATCATGCGTACGAAGTGTACCATCTGTAAACCCTATCTTGTGTTTATTCTTGAGAGCCATTCTTAAAGCTCGTTACCAAGTTTGATATTTCATTCCATTTAGGATGCCATAATTCATAAACAATAGATTAGCCTAAGTTTCAGTCAGATTGATATAGTATTGGACCGGGCCCGAACCCGAGTTAAATAACCATGAGTCTTACCTCCGCAATCTCACAGCATTGGACCGGGCCGCATCACCGTTTATTGTGGACATGACTCTTGACTTTGAACTTTGAATCCTTCTTCAATTGAGTGGTTCCATTTGAAAAAGTGGCCAATCTATAAAGTCAAAATGTGCTGCTATCCACCCCCACCTTCAAAAGGCAATCCCACCACCACCTCTCTGCCCCGCTCTTATAATCCAGACAAATTCCTTGGCAAAAATGCCAACTATCCATCCATAAAGCTAAAGGAGAACCACGTCCAAACCATACACCAAAATCTTCAGTCATGAATTCACGGCTCTCTGCCATTACCCTCCTCCCCCTGTTTCTTCTGCTCCCCAACTTCCTCGCCGCAGCAGACCCTATGGCAGAGTTCTGCAACAAAGACAACACCAAACTCAACCCTCAATCCTCTTCTAATCTCGCCAAACTCCTCTCCCAACTCATCAACAAAACTCCCACCGCCGGCTACTACGCCACTTCCGCCGGGACCGGAACCAACCAACTCCACGGCCTCGCACAATGCAGGGGAGACGTCACCCCCAAGGAATGTTCCAGCTGCATCACTGACGCTGCAGATCAGATCACCGCCCGTTGCCCTGGCCGACCCGACGCCAGGATTTGGTACGACTACTGCTTCTTAAGGTACAGCAAGGACAATTTCGTCGGCAAACTCGACAACTCCTATGCTCTGTTTTTCTACAACGTCGAGAACGTCACGGATCCGGAAGCCTTCAATGGCAAGCTTGGGGGATTGGTGGATGAGATCAAATCTCAAGCTGTGAAGCCGCGGAGTAAAGGGATTGGGAAAGGTGAGACGAAGCTGTCGCCTTTCCTGACCATTTATGCTCTGGTTCAGTGTACTAGAGACTTGGCCGCGATTGACTGTGCTCAGTGCTTGGCAATTGCTGTGGGTAACTTCCCTAATTTTTGTAACAATAAGAAAGGGTGTAGAGCTCTTTATGATGGCTGCTATGTTAGATACGAGCTTTACCCTTTTTTCTTCCCTCTCAAGTCAACCAATTCCAGTATTGCTGGTGCTAGTGAGGCTACTTCCATGGTGGCGGTAATCCGTTCTTGAGAGACTTTTTCGGGTCCGAACACGTGTTACTTTTTAAATGAAAGTTTGTTCTTGGATTTTCAGATCAACATATTGAAGGACTTATTAGAAATTGAAGAACTCACATTTCTGTGTATTATATATGTCTATGCACACGTTTGTGAGAAAAATAAACAGGCAGCGGTTCTGTAAACCATATGATGATGTACAGAGGTTTCAAGTTAACAGTCTGTTAGTTGTTGGCTTTGCCAAAGTGTTAGAATATGACTTGAATTTGATTTGGGTTTGTTTTGTGTTTTGGACTTATTTTGTTTGAGTTTGTGTTTGGGCTTTGTTTTGGCCTTTTCCTTGTAGGTTTGGAAAATGTGTTTGGTTTTCTGTTTGGGATTAGAAGAAGGGTTCTATAAATACTCTTCATCTCCCTAATCTGTAGTAAGGTCAGTCGGGTTAGTTTGTTTGGTTTGTCCGTTTGGAATTTGGTTTGTAACCTGTACTCTCCTCAAATTAGTAAAATTTGTTCTCCTCTGCCCGTGGATTAGCTAGCACACATTGTGTTAGTGAACCACGTTAAATTCGTGTTCGTTCGTGTTGGTCTGGATTATCGATTGCACGCTTCTATTCTGACAAGTGGTATCAGAGCCTGGTTGCGGTTTTGGGAATTTGGCGCTGGACTGAAGTTTTGCTTTGTGGAGGTAGCTTTCAATTCTTCAGCTTGGTTCGGTGGAGGAATCGCTTTGAAGTTGACTTTGGGTAGTTGTGTTTTGGTCTCGCTTTTTTGGTGAGAAGTTTGGTTGGAGTTTTTTTTTTTAGTAAGAATGTCTGCTATCAGTATGAAGATTGAGAAGTTTACCGGAAGATACAGTTTCAGTTTGTGGCAGATCAAGATGCAAGCACTGTTGAAACAACAGGGTTTGTGGGCTCCGTTGTCTGAAAAATCGAAGAAGAAAAGCATAGATGAGGAAGAGTGGATTACTTTGGAGGAGAAGCTCATTCTACAATCTTGCTTTGTTTGTCTGATGACATCATCACTGAGGTTGCTACTGAGAAGACTGCTGCGGGCTTGTGGTTGAAGCTTGAAAGTCTATACATGACAAAGTCTTTAACCAACAAGTTGCATATGAAGCAACGTTTGTTCAGTTTGCATATGGAGGAAGGTACACCTCTTAGGAATCATCTAGATCAACTCAATACCATCTTATTGGATCTGCGGAATATTGATGTTAAAATAGATGATGAGGATGCTCCCTTAATTTTATTAGTATCTTTGCCACAGTCATATGAGAATTTTGTGGATTCTTTTAGTGCTGGGAAAGATAGTTTGTCTTTGGAAGATGTCAGGTCTGCTCTACACACTAGGGAGGTTCGACATAAGGCGTCTGGTTCAGGTTCGGAAAATCAGGCATCTGGGTTGGCTGCTATCGGTGGTAGGAGACAACAATCTGGTAATAGGAAGGCGAATACAAATTCGAATTATGCTGGTTTAAATGATGATATCTGTCATTACTGCAAGAAGAAAGGACATTGGAAATTTGATTGTCCTAAACTGAAGAAATATCAGGAGAAGAAGGAATCATCTGCTGCTGTGGCGGAAGAAACTAACTATGATTCTGAAGATGGTTTAGCCTTAGCAGTTAATGAACAGGTACATCATCAGGATGTGTGGTATTTGGATACTGCAGCTGATTATCATATGTGTCCAAGTAGGGAGTGTTTTTCAACTTATGAGCAGATAGATGGAGAACATGTATCTATGACCAATGGTGTTATCTGTAAGATTGTTGGAAGAGGCTCCGTCAGGATGAGGACACATGATGGTTCTGTTCGCACCTTGAACAATGTTAGGCATATTCCAGAGATGACTAAGAATCTGATATCTTTGAGTCTACTCGACAGCAAGGGTTTCAGTTTCAAAGGTGAAGGTGGAGTGTTGTCTGTCTACAAGGGTTCTAAGGTGATTTTGAAAGGTGTCAAGCGGGGTGCCTTGTATAATCTACAAGGTTCTGTCTTGACATGTTCTGTTGGTGATAAGTGCAACAAGTTGGTTCTGAATGGCAAGTCTCAATATGGATTGCATTTGCCGAATGGTTTGAGTTGTTGACCGCCCTTAGGGCATTTGGAGGCAGGGGAGGTTCTGGTACAGCTGATTTGGAGGAGTTTGGTACGTCTGGCAATTCTGATTGCATCTGAGTTTGACGATTTGCATCGCGTTTGAGTTTGATGATTTCGATCACATCTGGTACATCTGGCAACTTTGGTTGCGTTTGAATACATCTGGCAACTTTGGTTGTGTCTGGTACATCTGGTGTTTGAGAGAGAATTCAAGTCAAGGTGGAGATTGTTAGAATATGACTTGAATTTGATTTGGGTTTGTTTTGTGTTTTGGGCCTATTTTGTTTGGGTTTGTGTTTGGGCTTTGTTTTGGCCTTTTCCTTGTAGGTTTGGAAAAGGTGTTTGGTTTTCTGTTTGGGATTAGGAGAAGAGTTCTATAAATACTCTTCATCTCCCTAATTTGTAGTAGGTCAGTCGGGTTAGTTTATTTGGTTTGTCCGTTTGGAATTTGGTTTGTAACCTGTACTCTCCTCAAATTAGTGAAATTTGTTCTCCTCTGCCCGTGGATTAGCTAGCACACATTGTGTTAGTGAACCACGTTAAATTTGTGTTCGTTAGTGTTGGTCTGGATTATCGATTGCACGCTTCTGTTCTGACACAAAGGTTCCGGGGAAAGGAATTGCATCTCTGACGTCAGGGAGGCCGGTAAATAAGAGAACCAATAGATCAAAAGCAAGACTGAATCAAGAATGCTTCACGGTTCGGTGCCTTCAAAGAACTAAGTATCATTCGTATTGTCCAATTGCTAGGCCCAGCTCCTTAATCAAAACAAGGCCATTCCAATGAAGATATAATATGGCGAATTGATTTACGTTATTGAATTAATTGATCATGTTAAGCTAACACTGCACCTTGTTAGAATATGAAACAAATGCTGTGTGCGCTCAAGTAGTTTAGTTAAGTTCGTCGTCGTTTAAGGGTTAGCATAGATAAGTTATAGAAGGCAAATGTGTAAGCTTGCTGAGTTAAGTTATGTTAAGGGTTTAGTTAGAGAGTGGCGGATCTTCAGGGTAGTGGGCAAGTAGAGAAAAGTTGTGGGTTTTCCAGCAAGTAGTTGATAGGAGGTCAGATGTATTTAAACATTTTTTTTACATTCAATAAAGTTTTGTTAGCTTGCACACTAATTGGTTTCTATATGTGGTATCAGAGCCTAATCAAGCAATTTGTAACCAAGATTTCGAGCTAAGTGTGAGTACTTTTGAGTGATAATTCTGCTGGTAAATTGCAGATTTGGGTGTGAATGAAACACGAAAGGCTTAGTGATTTGTGAGGGGTGTGATCAGTGTGGTGAGACCATGAGTGAGAACGCCGATTTTGCTCCAGTTTTTATTCCCAAGTTTGATGGAGATTACGACTACTGGAGTCTTATAATGGAGAATCTGTTGTGTTCCAAAGATTTTTGGGATGTGGTGTGTGATGGTGTCAAAGAACAGAATTCTGGAGAGGAGCTTTTTGTTGCTCAATTGAAGGCCATGGAGGAGTTAAAGCTAAAGGATTTCAAGGCCATGGAGTTACTTGTTCGACAGCATAGATAAAACCATCTTAAAGACAATCGCACAAAAGGACACTGCCAAGCAACTGTGGTGTTCAATGCAGGTCAAGTATCAAGGTAATGCTAGAGTTAGACAAGCTCGTTTACAATCTCTTCGTAGGAGTTTTGAAATTCTAACGATGAAGGAAGAGGAAAATATTAATGATTACTTTAGTCGAGTAATAGTGGTGGTCAATGCCATGAGGAGTTGTGGAGATCAGATAACTGATGTGCGAATTGTGGAGAAGATATTGAGAACTCTAACTGAAAAATTCAACTACATAGTGTGTTCTATAGAAGAATCTAAGGACATAGACATGCTATCAGTTGATGAACTCCAAAGTTCTTTGCTGGTCCATGAGCAAAATCTCAGAAAAAGGACAACCAAGGATGAGCAGGCACTAAAATCAGCTAGTGAAGTTTATGGAAGAAGTCATGATCAAGGTGGATTTCAAGGGAGAAGTAGAAGAACCTGGAATCTAGAATCTGTTGAATGCTATCGATGTCATCTGATGGGACATTATAGAAACAAGTGTCCAGACTGGACCAATCAGCAGAGACATTTCTCTAATACAACTGCAAATTATGACAATGACACCTATGAAGACATGAAGGAGAATGTTTTGTTAATGGCTTGCACTAAAAATGAAGAGAAAGGAGAGTCTCAAGTCCAATTAACGAATAAGAAGAAGAGTGAGGGTTGGTGGGGTTTGGACTCGACGTGTAGTAACCACATGAGTGGTAACAATGAATGGTTCACCTACTTTGATAATAACTTCTCTTGTACTGTTAAGTTTGGGAATGGAACCAAGATGGAAGTTGCAGGGAGAGGATGCACCAAGCTGAGGGTAAAGAAGATGTCACTAGTGGTTCAGAATGTGTACTATGTACCAGGTTTTAAAACCAATTGAGCATAGGTGAAATGAAAGAAAAAGGTCTGATTTTTGTTATCAAGGGTGGGGTTTGCAAGATCTTTCATCATAAGAAAGGTTTCCTGTTACAGCCAATGATGAAACTCAACAAAATGTTTGTGTTACATCCTGAGTGGGTTGTATCACAAACACCCATTGATGTGCAGTGCTTGTGCATTCAAACTTGTGAAGCTGAAATTGATGGTTCTGAAATGGATGGAAACACTCCCATTCAGGAAGAACCAGAAACAGATTCACAAGCAGAAGTTACAATAACGGCAGTGGTAGCAGCAGGAGGGGAGCATGAGAAATATGAATGGTCATTGGATTCAGAAGTCTCAAAAGAATCGTTATGGAAAGGTTGCACAGATGTAGAGTGGGATTTATTTAAAGAAACTCAGCTTGAAGCATTAGAAGGCCCAGAAAAAATCATAGCATCTGATTGCTCCTTGGCAGCCTTGATGGTCAGTTCACAGAATAGAGATATACTACAAAGATTATCAAATTTGGAGGAGACTTCTACAGTTGAATGTAATGATGGTGAGTTATCAAAGTTTGAAGCAGAAGATATATCAGCTGGAGAACTTGCAAACTCAGGAACATCATCAACTAGACATGAAATCACCATAGTGTTGTATCAGCAACAACAACTATGATTGATGAGTACCAAGATCATTCTTCAAGGAACTCATATTCTAAATATGAAGACCATGATTCAACTGATGTTTCAGGACCTCTTACAAATGATTTGAGACCAAGATTTAGAAGGTGGCCTTTGGACAAAAGAAAAAAATTGGTTTTGCTGGTGTACAATGATTGTGTCTGTTGAAGACTTTCAGTACTTTGAGAAAAGAGTTAAGGAGGCTAACGGGAATGAAGTGTTCAGATTGAAGTGACAGTACATTATTAAGAGTGATAGTTGGAAATTGGCACACTTAACACCAGGAGCTAAGATGTTTTAAGATTGAATGGGCATCAAGGACTAAACTAAAAAAACATGATGCTTTCTGTGTAGAGCAACCACAAGACTTTGTGGCTACAGGGGAGGAAGTTACAATGCACATACTGAGGAAAGTTGTGAATAGCTTGAAGCTGGTTTCAAGAGCACGGAACAACAAGATCATGAGGTACACTCTAGCTTCTGAATTTCGTAGTCTGTCTATCAAAAGGCAAAGGTTAGATTGGTTTATAGTTAGTTTATGTGTGGATGGTACAGAAATTAATAGTCAGAGGTTGTTTGAGATATTCTTGAGAAGGAAAATATTTCAAAGTAACAAAGTGGTATTCACTTGTTGGCAAAAGGATATCAAAGAGTTACTTGATATGTTAGAACTTCTGGAAAGTAAGCTGGTTAAACATCCTATCATACCGGGTGCCAAGTATACTTTACAAGGAAATGGAGTTATGCTGGAAGTGAATCCAACACAATGTGAGCAGCGGCAAGTTAAGCCTGAGATGGGTTTTATGGCTTTGATAG
The DNA here is from genome assembly GCA_946122785.1 of Linum tenue. Classification (NCBI taxonomy): domain Eukaryota; kingdom Viridiplantae; phylum Streptophyta; class Magnoliopsida; order Malpighiales; family Linaceae; genus Linum; species Linum tenue. Next base: position 30,736,082 of record CAMGYJ010000011.1, read on the forward strand.
AACAATCAGAAGGGCTTGTGGATAAGGGTTACAAGTTCAATAATCCTCTGTATGAGTTGTTGCAGGCACTAAGAGCTAAATAAGTGTTTAATTGCAGCTGGCTTGAGAAATTTTGCAGCAGGTTTTGCAACTGATTTGAATTACGGAAACCCTCTTAAGAATCCCATTATTCTTGGAGCAAAAGTTACAGCAGCTGGGGAGGATGCGCAGGTGAATACCTATTGCAAGAAATTGGTTGAAAACTTGTTGTACTTCAAGGATATTCTTAGTTGTGATATTGGTTACAAAAGGGGGGCTCAAGAAACATGTTTGGAAGGTTGTACCAACTGCCACTATGCTTCTAATATGGATAAAAGCATACATGTAAATGGTCATGTATATCGATTAGGAGGAGCAGTATCCAGGACTTCCAATAAGCATCTACTGATTATTTTGTTCATCATCATTGGGACTGAGTTAGTAGCAGCCGCTTATTTTGAAGAAAAGTACATCTGGGTGAGAGGGATATTGAAGCTAATGGGTTGGTTAATATGTGTTATTGGTGGAACCAAAAAGGGTGATGATTACTCAACTATCAGATTGTCAAGAAATCTAGTTTTACATACAGGTCCAAAAATTTATTATGCAAGGTTTCGGTCAAGGAGTGGTACCACATGATTAATGTGAAGTGCCAGGTACCTTATATCATGATCAAGGCATTTTGAAGAGCTATGCAGTGTTGGTAATGGTTAAACTGAAACTCTGTTTTCTGTTTAGAGGAGGCTATGTTAGAATACGAAACAAATGTTGTGTGTGTGCTCAAGTAGTTTAGTTAAGTTTGTCGTCGTTTAAGGGTTAGCATAGATAAGTTATAGCAGGCAAACGTGTAAGCTTGCTGAGTCAAGTTCTGTTAAGGGTTTAGTTAGAGAGTGGCGGATCTTCAGGGTAGTGGACAAATAGAGAAAAGTTGTGGGTTTTCCAGCAAGTAGTTGATAGGAGGTTAGATGTATTTAAACGTTTCTTTCACATTCAATAAAGTTTTGTCTTGCACTCTATACACTTTGTCTCGACCATGTGAATCCTCTCTTTGTTTTGGCTCCCACATATCAGTTTCCCAGCCTGAAAATTCCGTCTGCCATCATCAATATAACTCAGTTTTGGACTCTAATTCAATTGAACAGGATAAAGGCTATGATCCTAATTATCTTGGAACCGACCATGTCAAAGATGGCCACTGTTGTCAAGTCCTCATTGTGAATTTGGATTATGGGTTCGAAGACCATAGTCACTTAGGCATGCTTTAGTATACTATGTGGCTCAATGGCCATGTAACCTAATAACCGCTAGTTTTCAGTTCAGATTCTCAACTTGGATAAATACCCAAAGGCAAACAAGACTTCAACTCAATGATGTAATTAAAGTCTCATTTCATTTAATGTTGATTTTAATTTTGACCTAAGAGGATGATCATCTCAACTGAGGTCAAGAACAAAGCAATTAACACTTTTACTAAATCCTGAGACTGGCATGATATAACATCAAGGAACAATAAATAAACTACGTAAAGTGATTGCACCAATAATATATCCCTAACATTCATATACATGAACATGATCATATTACATGATTTAGCCTTTTACTTACGTCAAATGCAAGGTGTTCACTCTAATGACGAGTGAAGAGAAAATAATAGAAGGGGATGATGAGAAAAACATCATTTTCTTGATTCCAAGCCAGAAACCATATTTCAAACTTCAAGGGGAAGGTCTCCTCCTCTTCTTTCGAGTTCCTCTCATCTCTACTAGGAAAAATCCTAACTCTCTTGAAGATCTTTCAGATATAAAACAAGACACACCAAGACTCTCTCTCTTCATTCCTCTCACTGAAACAAACTGGGTTCTCTCTTGGGTGTGCCCCTAAGCATGGAAAACTAATGTTTAGGTAGTCATATCTAGATGATCATGCATATTAACTTCTCAATGAGATGCTTCTATGCATCACCTATTATGATACCCTATCCATTCCACTAAGACCATTCTCTACCCGTGCATGCGCCTCTTGCGATAGAGATTTGACTAGCTAATGTGTGCTTTCGCGTCATGCCATCATCTAATCAATGGAGAAGGAATTTAGGATAGCACATGATTGTCTGTCGGCTACTACGAACCATAACCATAATCTATAGCATTGATGATCTAAGAATCAAGCATCATCCTTAGTCATGCATAGAAGGATAGCTAGTCCTCGTACACACCCAAGAAGACACCTACTACATGAGATTAGTTTCCTTGTCTCCCATAATAGTAGTATGAACAATGACTATAGTAGCATTCACAATAGATTGATACTCATAGAACAATCAAAGCATCATATGACAAAGAGTGTCGATGATCATAGACAATAGATGATTAAAGCATTCCTTCTATAAAGCATCTAAAGAAACAAGCATCGATTAACCAAAGAATAAAATGAAATAAGAATCTCATTGATTCATTGAAAGCAATGCATAAATAAGTGTCATCAATGCTTCACCTTGATGTGCTTACTACCTGGCACATGATTAGTTGTTCAAAATTTGAAAAAAAATTCAATGCAAAAATGGTTATGATATGTGCTTAAATATTTTTGGAAGTACTAAAGATGCTTTCAGTCTAATGAATTTAGTCACCCCCAACAAGCATGATCAATTCTAATCTTACTTTGAATCGATGAGTCTAGTAATCATTACTTGATCTAGGGAGGATAGTGACGTGGCTATGAAGGATGCAATAGTCAATGAGATATAATGACCATTTGATGTGTTTGATGTCATGTTAGTTGATCTATTCAAATATTTCTTATTACGCAAAAGAGTGTCTTGTTTTCAAAATTTTAAAGGGTGAACTGTATCTTTAGAAAAATGCATAAATCTACTCATCAAGCCATTGTTTTCATTCAAAAATTGTCATGTTGTTTTGAGAAATAAAGTGTGGGATAAACCCAACTTGTGAAGCATTTTTTCATTGCACTAAATCGGGTTTTGGAAGAGATACTAGTTGAGCTTTAGTGGGGAAGTCCTACAATGTGATGTTATTTCCTCTCTAATACAAGTAAAATTTCTACCCGTTGAATTGATTGCCAACGTGAGGATGTGTTTTTAAGGGCAAGGATAAAACTTCTGTCACCCCTTAACTTCATTGATCCTCCACACTAGTTAAGGTATAGAAGCTTCTAAGCTCTTGATCGACCAATAAGGGTAAATTTCTAAAAGAACTCTCCACCACCAAAAAATCTAGAATAAAAGGAAAAATAGTTGGTTTCAAGAAGAAAATTTGAAAAACCGAAAAAATAGTATGAGTTTGAATAAGGCAAAAGTACTAACAGAACTGTCAAGTTGATAATAGAATGCATTCAACGTTTAAATGTTTATAAAAATGTTCACCCAATCATTTTGAGACTCTAATGCATAGTTAGTGGTTGATTCTTGGATTAAGTGGCATGATATTCTTGCACATTGATGTGGGTAAGATTCTCTCGTGCTATTTTTGACCTTGTAAGTTGCTTATGATCCGCTACCTAAGATCAAGGTCTAGTGATGGCTCCTAGGTTTCATTGAGTTGTATGGTTGAGTAGTGTCTACTTAGGGACAAGCAAACTTCAAGTGTGGGTTATTTCTAATGACACTTCATTCCTCGTTTCCTCGTTTGGTTGTCAATGCCTTCATCGAAGCCTTCACCGATGCGATAGAGAAGGAACCTCCATTTCTCCTATTCTCGATCTCACAGGCTTCTCCTTAGCATCTCTTAGCTCTTAGGAACATGAAGACCACAACTAGTTATTGGACGAGCTCATGTCGTGAGAGGAGGGAGGGCCATCAATGGATTTGCAATGAGGCGAATGTGTGTTCTAGGGTTTAGTGGCAAGCGTCGACAAAATCAGGGGTAGAAGAAGGGGTAAAAAAATGTTCGGGTTATTTTTAAGTTGGTCGATTCAATTGGTGGCTTGGTTAGGAAGTTCGTGTCATTTAATGGGCTAATATGGCAGGTCTAAATTTTTTTAAAAAAAAATTGTTGCTGACTAGGCGATTCTGTTAGCCACGTTAGCAAATAACTTACACCCTTAATGGAGACTGACGGAAGGTGACAGAGAGTGACCAACATGAACGATTGAACTAATTTGAGTGGCCATCAATGGAATAAAATATTTTACTGAAACGTAAACTTTTTTAGTCATCTCAGTGACCAATATTGCAATTTACCCCTCTTTCATTTGTTCCTCATTTAAGCAATACGTTCATGTGTGTTTATTTCTCTCTTTATTTGCTAGAACCAGCCAACCATTACACTCAATCTGGTTATTTGGATGATTTGGTTTTTTAAACTCAATTCATCGTTGAAACATGGGTTTTCTAAACGCTACAAGCAATGAAAATATGTTTTAAGATAGGGTCAAAACAAAGGTATCTTTGGGCTAAATGTGAAGAGCCTCCTGATTGTCACAATAAAGACGAGTGGGAGTGTCTAAGGGAATCCCAAGGTCACGAAGCAACCAGCGGAGCCAGATGATCACACTAACAGTGGTAGCCATCGCACGAAAATCAGCCTCTACGGAAGATCGAGCTAAAGTAGACTATTTCTTAGTGCGCCAGGAAACAGGCGAAGACCCAAGAGTGATAAAGTATCCAATAGTGGAATGCCTAGTGAGAGGGCAACCAGCCCAATCCGTGTTGTAATAGGCCGTGAGGGTGAGTGAACCAGTGGCAGAAAGAAACAATCCACAATCGGGGGAAGCCTTGAGATACCGCAAACACGGAAAGCTTAATCTACATGTGCTTACGTATGAGCATGAACGGCCTGACTGAGCACATTAACTACATAAGTGATGTCGTGACAAGTGACAGTGAGGTAGAGAAACGACCAACCTGCCGGCGGTAAGCTGCAGGATCTGATGCCGGTCCAGAAGGAGACTGACCGAGCTGATGATTTTGCTCGATGGGAGTAGCAGTAGGACGGGTAGCCTGCAGTCCGGAATCCGCCAAGATATCCAGGACATACTTCTGTTGATTTAAAACAATGCCTTGAGGAGAACGAGCAACCTCAATCCCTAGGAAGTATTTTAAAGGCCCCAAGTCCTTAATGGTAAACCAAGAATGAAGAAAATCCTTGACACGCTGAATAAAACCGAGATCAGTGTCTGCCAAGATGACGTCATCGACATAGATGAGAGCAACAACAAAAGTCACCCCCTTACGATAAACCAGGAGAGAATGATCAGCACGACTAGGAGGGAACTCCATCTCTTGAAGTGCCTGAGTGAATTTCTGATACCAGTTGCGAGAGGCCTGTCGCAGCCCATGAAATGATCGACGCAAGCGACTAACGCGCGAATCACCGGGACGAGCAAAACCAGGTGGAACTTTCATATAAACCTCTTCAACCAAGTGACAGTGGAGGAAGGCGTTGTTGACATCCAGTTGATGTAGATGCCAACCATGAATAGCATCCAGAGCAAGCAAACACTGGACGGTAACAAGTTTGGCTACCGGAGCAAGGTTACGTGGTAATCAATGCCTTTAACCTGTGTAAAGCCTTTCACAACTAAGAGTGCTGTGTAAACCTCAACTGTACCATCATGGTGAAATTTGACTTTGAAACCCCACTTGCAACCAATAGCCTTCATGCCAGGAAGCAAGTATTCCAATGTCCAAGTGCCATTAGCTTCCAGGGCTGTGATTTCGGCTTGCATGGCATCACACCACACTTGGTGCCGAATAGCTTGATGAAAAAACTGGGGTTCATCGAGTAAAGTGACAGCACCAACAAAAGCTCGATACGCTGGTGAAAGACAACGGTTATGAACGTATTTCTCAAGCGGATAGAGGACATGAGAAGCTTAAGAAGATGGATCAGCTTGTCGACATCCAGGTAAGTCAACCTCAAAGCCTTAAAGACGGACGGAAGGCACGCTGACGCGGGTGCTTTTCCAAACAGGAGGTGGAGCCACAGTAGGAGCAGGAGAGGAAATGCTGGGAGCGTCTTAAGGAGGAGGCGATGGGGAGTCAGCTGGGTCAAGGACGGGCGACGCTGGGGACGACGAGGACAGCGTCACGTTGGCACCCTGCGCAGAGGAGTGCGAAGAGCTGACTGCGAAGTCAGTAGGTGGAGAGCGAGCAGATGAGGACACTGACTGATCTGCGGTAGAGTCAGGAGAGGACGGGGAGGCCGTTGCGGTCATAGGGGAAAGTAGAGGGAAATCATCCTCCTCATCTCGCACTCATTAAGGGAGGTAAGGATAGTGTGGGCTGCTGCAAGAGTGGAGGGCGACTGATCTGGCCAGTAGGGGAAGATATGTTCAAGAAAGTTAATGTCACGGGACGTATAGATGACTTTGCATTCAAGATCATAAACGCGGTAACCCCGTAGAGTAGCCGGATAATCTAGGAACACCCCAGCATGACCACGATCACCGAATTTATGAAGACCATGATATTATCTCGTGCATAAACCATGCACCCAAAAGAACAAAGATGTACATAGGAAGGATCTTTACCAAAGATGCGCTGATAGGGAGACCGATTGCCGATAGAGACGAGAGGCATGGAACCGGAGCGCCCTATCTGTATCTAGGAGATGTCGATATTTGCGCTCGACCATCCCATTCTGTTGGGGAGTATCGGTGCATGATGTCTGCAGAATAATTCCTTTAGTCTCATAATAAGACCTCAATGTTGAAGTAGAAAATTCAGGATCATTGTCCCCCTGAATGCGGCGAATACAAGTGCCAAACTGGCTCTTAACCATGTTCCAAAAATAGAGTAAATGACGTGCAACATCATATTTAAACTTCAACAAGAAAACCCAAACAGCTCGACTGAAATCATCCACAATGGTCAAAAAGAAACGTGCCCCTGAGAAGGAAGCAACCTTATAACTACCCCACACATCAATTTGACTCAACTCAAAACAAGCCTGTGTCTGAATAGTACTAGGCAAAAACGGGTTGCGGGTATTCTTCGCCCGAAGACAACTAGACAAGAATGACAAGGTTCTTCAAATTTAACAATCGGACTGGAAATAAACTTCAACAGATGATCCAATTTAGCTCCTGAAGGATGACCAAGACGTGCGTGCTATAGGGTAGAGGTTTCAACTGCCTGGCGTACGACATTAGCCATCGCATGGTAACCATCAAAGAGACGAAGATAGTAAAGCCCATCAAGATGTTGTCCCATCCCAATAAGCTTCCTATACGGTTAAGTCCTCAATAACACAAAAGTCGCGCAGAAAGATTAAGGCCACAGATAGGTCAGCTATGAGTCTACTGGCGGAGAGAAGATTGCAATGAAAATCGGGCACGTGCAACACGCGTAGCAGTGTGAGATCTCTAGATAAACGAGCCTATAGTGTGAACCTGTATACCCATTCCATTCAGAATGCGGACCTGGAGACCTGGGGAACCATCATGTTCCTCGGTCAAAAGCGATTTCTCATTAACAATATGTTCATTGCAACCACTATCAAGAATCCATGCAATCTTAGAAGGAAAATCCGTACCTGCCATGTTGGAAACTGGATCAAGAGGTGTCGAGGAAGCAGCTTGCAGGTCAACACCCAAGAGTGCTTTCACTTGAGTGAGCTGAGCAGCGGTCAAACCTGGGATGGGGCTGGTCATCGAGTCAACCTGTGTGGTGCGAGGAGTGGAGCTGGGAGGACACCGGCGCGACGGATCAGCCTTATCACCAGTTCGGGGAGGGTACCCGTGTAACTTGAAGCAAGTTTCCCGGAAGTGCCCCGACTTGAGGCAATAGGAGCAGTATGAGTGACCATCAGCATCACATTCGCCCTGAGCTGAGGAAGGAGAGCAGGACGAGCGGCTATCAGCTTCGCGCTCACCCTGAAATGAGGAAGAAGAACGACCAGACGAAGGACGTCGTTCACCGCGATCTTGGAACACGACCGCTTCAGCCTCAGGACGACATTGATTAGCAACATAGCGTTGTTGCTCGTCGTTCACCACCATGTGATATGCTTCAGCAACAATTGGGAGAGGCTTCATAGCCAGAATATGAGACTTGACAGTGGAGAACGGGTCATCTAAACCCATGAGAAAATTAAATAGCTTTTCCACCTCACGAACTTCGCGCATACGCTTCATAACATCACACGTGCATTTGTTGCAAGTACATTCAAGGAATGGAGAAAGAGACGCGATCTCATCCCAATAACTATGCAATTTAATTTGTATAAAAAGCGGCAACTAATGTCTTCTCTTGCTGAAGAGAGCTGATCGTACGATGGAGCGCATACAGTCGTGGGCCACTGCCATGACCAAACCGCGCTTCGAGGTCTAACTAGATTTCACGAGCTGTTTTTGCAAATGGACACTACTGCGAACGTCCTTGCTCATGGAGGTCTTTAACCAACCCTTGACCATAGCATTGCACTGCTTCCACGCCTCTCGCTCAGCACCATCGGAGGGGCAAGCAAGCGAGCCATCGACGATCCCGAGTTTGTTTTTGGCGATCAATGAGTCGGTGATATCACCGAGCCATTCATTGTAATTGAGTTCCGTAAGTAAATCCCCCACATATAAATGACTGGGAGAATCAGATTGATGAAGAAACAAAGGAGAAGCCTGGATCGGCGGTTTGACATCGCCGCTACCACCAGGTTTCTTTCCTTCGTCGTCGGACATGATGAGATGAACTGTGGAATCGTCTTCACAGCTCTGATACCATGAAGAAAACGAGAATCAAAGAGAGAACACAACGAGATTTACGTAGTTTCCCCGTTTGATGTGAACGGGACTACTCCACAGAGAGTTCACTCTCAGGATTTTTTATTATTTATGATAGGAAGTTAGGGTTTCCAGTCAATGTGTTGAGTGAAGCTCGTCAAATGGGAAAGAATCAACAAATCAACCAAGACTGAAATGGAAAGCTCGAGCAGATTTGTGGGAAATCAAAATCAATGTCCTGCAACGGCTAGCTTGAAGAGATGCAATAAAAAGGACGAGACAAACGAACTGAGGGTGAAGGGTTTTTCAGCAGTTCAAAAAGCAGAGTCCTAGGTTACAGAATGAAATTGCTTTTTGATTGAAAAACATCAGTGAAGCTAATCAGGGAGAATAGCTGTTAGTACTGAGGGTGATCAGGGAGATTGTGCTTCAGTAGGATCGTTTGATTGATAGGCAGGGAGCTAGTCAATTCAAACTTCGAGTCTCTAAAGCAGGAACCAGAACAGAGTTCTAGTAGTTACGTAGGAATCCTCAAGAGGAGAGATTCCTACCGTGGATTAGTCAATATTGGGATTCTTCTTCTCCCAATATCTGATACCACGTAAAAAGGTTTGTGCAGTGTGTGTGCTTTCTGTTTCGTGCTTGGCTTGCTACTCTGTTTCTGTAACAGGTGTTCAGGTACAAGGAAGTCTTGCTTCAGGAAGCTCTCACCGGCGGATCAGAGGAAGAAGAAGGTAAAGGTGGGCTGCTTTGGTGAAAGCAGGCCTATAGTCTTTCACTTCGATATAAGGCCTTGGGCCGAAGCCCAGTATCCTCGAAGTTAAAACGACAATCCATTTTACATACTTCTGTTATTATACTAGGTTCATTGTCGTTTAATCAAAACTAAGAAAAACCACACCATGAACAATCTCACTCTTCACTTGCTCGAGCAAAATTGTCGATTAGGGTTTTGCAGGTTCTCAATCTTAGCATCAGAGAAGCACTGGTCTCGCGCTCGACCATCAATCCACACGTGGTATCAGAGCCCGGCTCCGGAACACAAGGCGCAACCGTCTTCGGAGACAATGAGCTCGGGATCAGCCAATGGAATCTTCATGGCAGATGGATTCTCGCAAACTCGACCTCCCAGGTTCGAAGGCGTACACTACGGGTACTGGAGAAATCGCATGGAGCTCTTCATAGGATCAACTGATCCGGATCTCTGGAACATTGTTCTAGATGGACCCTTGGAAGTGAAGGAGGCTCGTGGAAATTGGACAGAAACCGACAAGAGGAATTTCCAGCTTAACTCGAAGGCGACGAATCTGATGTACTGTGCACTGGGACCAGAAGAGTACCACAGAGTGACTGGGTGCAAATCTGCAAAGGAAATTTGGGATAAATTGCAGATTGCACATGAGGGTACCTCTCATGTCAAAGTTTCAAGAATCAACAGTCTCAAGCAGGAGTTCGAATCATTTATCATGAAGCCAGACGAGTCGATTAAAGAAATGAATGATCGTTTTCACGACGATTGTCAACAGCTTGAGAAACTTGGAGGTAGAATACGCCAGTGCAGATCTAGTACGAAAGGTACTCTGGGCTTTGCCCAAGAAGTGGACGCCTAAGGTCACTGCGATTGAGGAATCGAAATATCTCACCAAGTTAAGCCTGGATGAGTTAATTGGATCTCTTATCACACATGAGGATAAGCTGAAGAAAGAAGATCTGGAAGAGCCAAGAAAAGAAAAGAAGAGCATAGCATTCAAGGCCACAACTCAAGAAGATGACCTGGATTGCTTGGACGAAATGGAGGACGATGAGCTTGCAATGCTAAGCAAGCACGTTGCCAAGCTGCTCAAGATCAGAAGAGACAAGAAAAGAGGAGGATTCTCAAACAGATCAAGAGATGGAGAAACTGAAAAGGAAAATAACAGAGGGGGACGACAAGGATTCGGAAATCGGAGAGAAGGAGTAAGCAATGAAAGGATCCAGACCCAGGCTGGATGTTTCAGATGCGGCAAACCAGGGCACATCAAAGCCGAGTGCCCACTAGCAAGGAAAGAGAAGGCATTTGCAGCCACCTGGAGCTGCAGTGAAGAAGAAGAAGAAGAGGATGAAGCAAATCACAAGTACAGCGCTTACATGGCAATGGATGACTGCGAAGAAGAAAACTCTCAGGTAACAACCTACTACTCTGACTCTGAAAGTGACTGTGATGAATTATTAGATGAGACCATTAGGAATATTCAAAATGAATGTGTGAATGTGAAAAATAAGTATCTCTCTATCAAAGTAAATCACGATAAGTTGCAAAATGAATTTGAAAAACTGATGTGTGAAAAACTGAGTGTTGAAAATAGAGTTCAAGAACTTATGCAAGATAACTGTAGGTTAAGAGAACAGATAAAGGTTGCTAAAGCTGAGTTAGAAAAGATAAAAACTAAAACTAAGGTAAAAACTGAAAATGTAAAAAGATCAAAAGCTCACAAACATCACGAATGCTTTTACTGTCACAGAACTGGGCATTACATTGCTAACTGTAGAAGACGGATAAACAAGGAAAACAGAATAAAACAATCTTGGCATGTAAACTCATATTACAATCAACATTTAATGAATTCATCTCATATCAGAAAAGTAACCAAACTGGTTTGGTTACCTAAAACTAAATGATTGTACATTCTTGCAGACCTGTCTCCAAGTGAGCATGGAAGGCAGCGTTTGGATTCTAGATAGTGGGTGCTTACATCACATGACGGGTAATAAAAATCTTTTTTCTAAACTAACTCTGGAAAACAAAGGAAAAGTCTATTTTGGTGATAATTTCAGCACTGAAATTCTAGGGAAAGGAACAGTAGGAACATCTCCTTCAATCAGTAATGTATTGCTGGTTAAAGACCTCAAACATAATCTGCTGTCAATCGGTCAATTGTGTGGAGATGAGAACAGAGTTGTTTTTGAAAAGAACCAATGCTTTGTTGAAAATACAGAAACTCATAAACTGATTTTAACAGGAAAACGTAAAGGAAAACTGTTTTCAATAGACCTTGAAGATAAATCTGCGTTTAATGAAACCTGTCTAGTTTCTGTCAACAAGGATGATCAATTTGAATGGCATAGAAGATTAGGGTATGTAAGCATTGGGATTTTGTCAAGATTAGTAAACTTAGACATTGTCAGAGGGATTCCAAAACTTCAAAGTAAAAAGGATTTCTTTTGTGATGCCTGTGCAGGAGTTCTTTTAAAACTAAAACAGTAATCTCCACATCCAGACCTCTGGAATTACTCCATTTGGATCTTTTTGGACCTAGCAATGTCATGAGTCTAGGTGGTAAGTATTATGCCTTTGTGATTGTGGATGATTACTCAAGGTTTACCTGGGTATCATTTCTGACCACAAAGGATGAAGCTTATCAAAACTTCAAGGATTTTGTCAAACGAGTTGAAAATGAAAAACAGACTAAATAGGAAGTATAAGAAGTGATCATGGGGTGAGTTCATTTCTGAAAAATTTGAACATTTCTGTAATAAAAGGGGAATTACTCATAATTTTTCAGCACCTAGAACCCCTCAACAGAATGGTGTGGTAGAAAGGAAGAACAGAACTTTGATTGACATAGCTAGGACCATGCTAAATGACTATGGAACTCCTAAACAGTTCTGGGGAGAAGCCATTAACACAACATGCTATGTAACAAATAGAGCTCTCATCAGATCTAAAATTAACAAGACACCTTATGAAATTTGGAAGGATAGAAAACCAAATCTAAGTTACTTTCATCCTTTTGGATGCAAATGTTTTGCACTAAACACAAAAGATCACCTAGGAAAATTTGACTCAAAATCAGACGAGTCAATATTTCTAGGGTATGCTGTGAACAGTAGAGCATATCGAATTTTTAATAAACGGACCCTCAAGGTTGAGGAGTCTGTTCACGTGATATTTGATGAAGCTTGTGGCAAGTGTACAGATAGCATTGATGAAGATGATGATTTGGGGTTAGGAACAGGACACATAAGTCAAAAGACTCAAGATGCTCGAGAAGCAGAAGCTGTACCACCAGTGGATGAGGATGATGAAACTGAAAAGGATCATCCTCCCTCTCAGGCTTCACCACATAATCCTCAGGCTCCACCACACATTATGCGACGTCACCCTCCATCTCTTATGATTGGTGGACTTAGTAGAGGTATGGTCACTCGATCCAAGTCTCATAATGATCATACTGCATTTGTAGCTCAGTTTGAACCTAAAACTATTGAAGAAGCTATAAAAGATGAATACTGGTCAGCAGCAATGCATGATGAAATGAATCAGTTTGCTAGAACTCATGTGTGGGACTTAGTCCCTAGGCCTAAGGATAGGATAATCATTGGAACTAAATGGGTTTTTCAAAATTAAACTGATGAATTGGGTTTTATAATTAGAAATAAAGCTAGGTTAGTAGCCCAAGGCTACTGTCAGGAAGAAGGGATAGACTTTGACGAAACCTTCGCTCATGTGGCTAGATTAGAAGCCATTCAGCTGTTATGTGCATATGCAGCCTCTCGAGGCTTCAAATTGTACCAGATGGACGTTAAAAGTGCTTTCTTAAATGGGGAAATAAAGGAAGAAGTATATGTTTCTCAACCCCCTGGGTTTGAAAACTCTGAATTTCCAGATCATGTTTTTAAACTTAATAAGGCACTGTATGGTCTTAAGCAGGCTCCTAGAGCCTGGTATGAAAAACTCAGTAACTTCTTGATTGAGAAGGGTTTTCATCGTGGTCAGGTTGATAAAACTTTGTTTATTAAAAATGAAGATGAACACACCCTCCTAGTTCAAGTTTACGTTGATGACATAATATTTGGCTCCACCAGTCAAAAATTATGCTCGGAATTTGAAAATGATATGAAAACTGCCTTTGAAATGAGTCTTATGGGAGAACTAACTTACTTTCTTGGCTTACAAGTCAAGCAAACAAGTCAGGGAATCTTTTTGAGTCAAACCAAATACTTGCAGAATATGATAAAAAGATTTGAGCTAGAAAACTTAAAATCTTCCACCACACCCATGGGATCAAATGTCAAACTTTCACAAGATGAAACTGGAAACTCAGTTGATTGTAAAAGGTTTCGTGGAATGATTGGCTCACTCATATACCTCACTGCTAGCCGCCCTGATATTATGTATAGTGTTTGTGTATGCGCTCGATTTCAGAGCAATCCTAAGGATAGTCATCTCTCAGCCATTAAACGAATCTTTCGTTACTTGGTTGGGACTCCTGCTCTAGGGCTCTGGTACTCTAGCTCCTCAAGCTTAAGCTTGATTAACTACAGTGACTCAGATTATGCAGGGTGTATCATCGACGGGAAGAGCACTTCTGGTGCCTGTCATTTCTTAGGATCCTCTCTAGTCTCTTGGTTTAGCAAGAAACAAAGTTCAGTAGCATTATCCACAGCAAAAGCTGAATATATTGCTGCTGGCCTTTGCTGCACTCAAGCCCTTTGGATGAAATACCAACTAGAGGACTATGGTCTTCCATTAGGATCCCTTCCAATTCTTTATGACAACACAAGCGCCATCAACATGTCTTAAAATCTAATCCAACATTCTCGGACTAAACATATAGAGGTCTGTTATCACTTTATACGAGATTTAGTCCAAGAAGGCAAAATTCACTTAGAATTCGTAGGGACTGACTCTCAATGGGCATATATCTTCACTAAACCACTGTCTGTTGACAAATTTCTGCCTATTCGTCGAGAGCTAGGAATGTTTACCTTAGAAGAAATAGGTGAAATCTCTTAGGATTCTGTGACTCCTCGATTCTCTATCAATTCTTTCCACAGAAACTCTTATTCTCTCTCCATCACGATTAATCAGCAGTTACTTGCTGGCATATTAACGTGATTGATTCACTTACCTCATTCATCCCTCTTCCACCCTTATATATCTAGAGCATCACTCGGACTAAACACTCACTACAACTCCTCTTTTCACAAACAATGGCTTTTAACAACGCTCAGCTCCGCCCTGTTGTGGTCTTCAAGAATCAAGGCTTTCGCAATGCCATTGTCTACTCTAGGTATCTTCGTTGTTTTCGCGATAGACCTATCTATCCCTCATTCACCATCTCTCCTTCAGCCTTCAACAAATATGACATGGATATTCCCTCCCTCATTGCTGGATTGGGGTGGGAGTCGTTGACTGAGGATCAACACTTTCTCCATTGTCCTGAAGCCGTGCGACTATTCTATGTGAATATTCGTCGTGATCGTGGTCCTGAGCCAACTTCCTTCACAACCATGGTCTATGACCATGAAATTACAGTCACTCCTGACTTGCTTGCATCGGTTCTCTCCCTTCCTCACTCAGGGATCCATGCAAGTTATGAAAGTGATTTTGTTGATCACGGGTACGATTTCCTTGCTGCTCTTGATCTCCTGACCAGGGATATTGGCAAGGCCTTTCCAACTAGACTCTCCGCTGGTCGACTCCCTGACGATCTAAAAATTCTTCACTTCTTCATCACTCGATGCTTTCTTCCCAGAGATGTTGACAGTGCTGGTCTTCTCCACTCGGATGATCTTTGGATTCTGAGCAATGCTCGTGCGCGTAAACCCATCAGCTATGCATCCTTGATGTTTGCTCACATTCTCAAGTTTGGTGGTGGAGGTTACAATGGTGCTCTGCCCTTTGGACCCCTCATCACTCGTTACTTGCATTGCCTTGGCATAGATCTCCGGGATAAGGTGGCTGTTTGCAACGTCCATGACGACTTGCGCCCTAATCATGTCCTTGTCCGCCTTGATGCTGATGTGGGCCGTCGTAAGCTCGTCAAATGGGAAAGAATCAACAAATCAACCAAGACTGAAATGGAAGGTTTCAAGAATGGAAAGCTGGAGCAGATTTGTGGGAAATCAAAATCAATGTCCTGCAACGGCTAGCTTGAAGAGATGCAATAAAAAGGACGAGACAAACGAACTGAGGGTGAAGGGTTTTTCAGCAGTTCAAAAAGCAGTCCTAGGTTACAGAGTGAAATTGCTTTTTGAGTGAAAAACATCAGTGAAGCTAATCAGGGAGAATAGCTGTTAGTACTGAGGGTTATCAGGGAGATTGTGCTTCAGTAGGATCGTTTGATTGATAGGCAGGGAGCTAGTCAATTCAAACTTCGAGTCTGTAAAGAAGGAACCAGAACAGAGTTCTAGTAGTTACGTAGGAATCCTCAAGAGGAGAGATTCCTACCGTGGATTAGTCGATATTGGGATTCTTCTTCTCCCAATATCGGATACCACGTAAAAAGGTTTGTGCAGTGTGTGTGCTTTCTGTTTCATGCTTGGCTTGCTACTCTGTTTCTGTAACAGGTGTTCAGGTACAAGGAAGTCTTGCTTCAGGAAGCTCTCACCGGCGGATCAGAGGAAGAAGAAGGTAAAGGTGGGCTGCTTTGGTGAAAGCAGGCCTACAGTCTTTCACTTCGATATAAGGCCTTGGGCCGAAGCCCAGTATCCTCGAAGTTAAAACGACAATCCATTTTACATACTTCTGTTATTATACTAGGTTCATTGTCGTTTAATCAAAACTAAGAAAAACCACACTACGAACAATCTCACTCTTCACTTGCTCGAGCAAAATTGTCGATTAGGGTTTTGCATGTTCTCAATCTAAGCATCAGAGAAGCACTGGACTCGCGCTCGACCATCAATCCACACAATGTTACATGGATATATGATAGCTGATTTCTCCTGATG
Organism: Linum tenue; assembly: GCA_946122785.1. NCBI lineage: Eukaryota > Viridiplantae > Streptophyta > Magnoliopsida > Malpighiales > Linaceae > Linum > Linum tenue. The sequence goes on from CAMGYJ010000011.1 coordinate 30,752,492, forward strand.
CAACTCGGCTAGGGAATAAAAGGGATAATTACAGAGAGATCCTTAGATAATAAAAACATGACAATTAAGGACACATAACACTTTTAGTTGTTCGATCAAATTTATTCAAAATCATGTAAAATTTTGATTGCCACAGAAAGCTCAGACTTAAGCCATAAAAAAGTATGCCCATGTAGAGCGATTTGCATGGTCAACGAACATGGCCCAATAACAATAACAATGACGAGAAACCATTGGTGAGGGGCCCCATAGGTTAGTATGAACAATATGAAATGGCTCTTTAATAACATTTGTGATGCTTGGGAAGGTAACACTAACGTATTTTTCTTCAATACAACTAGTGTAAGAATGATTTAAAGGTAAACTCACATTACGTTTTCCAAGTAAATCATTTTGACATAACAAGAAGAGGGCCGGAATTTGGATGGCCTAGTCGACTATGTCAAAGTTGTCAAACATTATTGGATTTCGGGTTCGGTCAGGTCGAATTATGGGTTATTCGGGTCAATCTATTGGATCATTTACTTCTTGACAGAAAATAATGTTTTTTTACAAACTATCAATATATGAATATAAATTGTAGGTAATGATACAAAATTTAAGAAAATGATATTATGATAATATTTTAAACATACAAATTAAATATCCATTATGTTAGTATAAAAACTAAATATAAATAAAATAGTGTATATAAAAGCTTTGTTGTTGGTTGTTATTTTTTGTTTATGGTAAGAGATTGTAACTTCATTTATTTTACTAATTTATAAAAAATTGAATAAGTAAACAATTGAGAATGAAGTAAAAAAGGTGGACTATATGCTTATACATCTCGAAATGAATCGTCTTAATTAAATATAGTATGAACTAGATGTTGTCTCTTCATTTCCACGAAAACTTATGAACATCATTCTGAATCACCCACTTATATATCTTCACAATTTTTTATATATTCACGGTAACATCTCATCCTAAAACTCATGGGTCAAACAACTGTTCGCTCAAATATGATATTATCATCTAATTCGAATCGTCGATTTATTAATTTATAATAAATAAATAAAATCAGTAAAAAGTTGAAAATGAAGTAAAATGGGTAAACTATCCACTTATATATCTTGATAGGGATCATTGATTTTGGGGATTTCATTGATTTTCAAGGGTTGATTTTTTTATATAGTTATTGGTGGTGGAGATACGAATTTGTGTCTAACTCTTCCTATTATCTTCAAAAATTTATCCTTTGAATTTCATAAAATAAAAAATGAATGAAAAGATATTTCACATATTATTATTTTAAAAATTAAATATTTAAGAAAAAACCTCAATTTATACCATCAATTCTACAAATAATTTTCAATTATTATGAGAACAACAGTTCTTTCTTGGTAAATTGCTTCATCTGCGGCTAGCCACACCACGCACGATGTGGTGCGCTAACGCTGTCCGCTCTCAGGTTGGGGAGTAAGGGTCGGAGAAGGGCAATTACTCATTCTTAAAACCAGTTATAATATAATAATGTATACATTGAATTTTTGTACAAGCATTCGGGTCAAATGGGTTATTCGGGTTATTCGAGTTGGGTTCGGTTCGGTTACGGGTTATTTAGGTTATGAATCATTCGAGTTATAGATGGGTCGGGTTATGGGTTGGACCGGATAACGAGTTCATCGAGTTATGGGTTGATCGAATTACGGGTCAATTAGTTTCGGGTTACGGGTAGGTTTCGGGTGGTTGACTTTTTACCAAATCGGGTTACGGACGGGTTGTGGGTCGGGTGGGTTGGGAGGGTTAGTCGGGTCGGGTTCAATTTTGACAGCTCTAGTGATCTTGCACAAATGCAGGTTTTGGTCGATTTTGGAATTCAAGAAAAGTGTGGTACCTGTTGCGATTTACTGAAATGCAATTAAAATTTTACTAAAATGAGAATCTTTTTCTTCTTCTCTTGCATGATTTCCTTTACGAGTATATCAAATCAAACAAGGATTTTACGAACATATCTATAAAAGAAAAACACACAATTCTATACTAGTAACAACGTAACATCCACCACCTTTAGTGATGGCAATGGGGCGGGGCGGGGCGGGTACCTCAATTCCCATGCCCCGCCCCACGCTACTACGAGTCAGGGCAGGTAAAACCCGCGTGGGTACGGGACGGGTCAACCCACTCTTACATGTTGTTCAAAAAAAATACAAATAAATTTTACTTATTACAATAAAACGTAGGGAAAAACACTTTAAGAATGAAAAATATTGATAATATAATGGATAATTGAGCTTAAGAAGTTGAAAGATCGACTCTAACTAGTTGAATAAAAGTCAAAATAGGAGAAATATATATATAGATATTGTAAGAAATTGAGATAAAATGAGTCTAGAACGGGGCAGGGCGGGTCGGAAGTAGATACCCATGCCCCGCCCCACGCTACTGCGGGTCGGGTAATACCCGCCCCATCGCGGGTCAGGTCGGATAATACCCACGGGGCGGGTTGAAATTGCCATCACTAACCACCTTGTGTTATTAGCCTCTTAATTCTTAATAAAGTTTATTCATGTGATCAGCCCCATAGCTAGATCTGTTCGCCAAATCTAACAAGGAAGATAACGTAGATGTGGTTTCCCTTTTCGTTGAAGATTATGGAAGATGTGATGCGAGATCGTCAAACGTAGCACCTACAAATACAATGCATAGTTTTGCATAAATGAAGAAAAATAACATGGAGGGAATGAGCTGGAAAGCCTTGAAGGACGGGGCGCCGTCCCACACTCTCCCAAGTCTCAGCTGCGACTACTATTACTCGATTAATTGAATCTCTACTCTACCGTTTTTGTTGTGAACACACGGAGACGAGACGAGTAGCGTAAAAGTCAAAACCCCCCCGATGCCCAAAGAAAATAAAACCCCCGTCGATTGCGCAGCCGGTCAGTCAGTCACCTCTGCCCCACTCGGCACTCAATCAATGCACTCACGAGTCTCCCCCCTTCTCATGTTCTAAGCTGTAACTATAAGCCCACGCCCATTACTTCCTATCCTATTCCATTCGTTCCCCAGCGCTGCGCCAATTCCCCAAAAAATGGGCGGAGAAGAAGAAGGCGGAGGCGAGGAGTACCTGTTCAAGATAGTGGTGATCGGGGATTCGGCGGTGGGCAAATCCAACTTGCTCTCCCGCTTCGCCCGCAACGAGTTCGACGCCAACTCCAAGGCCACCATCGGCGTCGAGTTCCAGACCCAGCTCCTCGACATCGACGGCAAGGAAATCAAAGCCCAGATCTGGGACACCGCCGGCCAGGAGCGCTTCCGTGCCGTCACCTCCGCCTACTACCGCGGCGCCGTCGGTGCCCTCGTCGTCTACGACATCACCCGCCAAACCACCTTCGACAGCGTCACCCGCTGGCTCCAGGAACTCTCCAGTATGCATATATCCTCATTCCCCAGCTCTATTCTCCCCCTCTCTCGCTAATCTTGAATCTCTTGATTGATTAGTTGGAATTTAATCCATCATATTTGCAGTGCACTGCGATACGACTGTGGGGAAGATGCTGGTGGGGAACAAGTGCGACCTGGACGACATACGGGAAGTGAGCAAAGAGGAAGGCAAGAGGGTGGCGGAGGAGCAGGGGCTGTTTTTCATGGAGACTTCTGCCCTGGATTCCACCAACGTCGAGGCGGCGTTCGAGGTGGTGATCCGAGAGATTTACAACAACCTCCGCCGGAAGGTTTTGAGCTCCGACTCCCACAAGCCTGACTTGAGTGCTGCCAACACCGTCTCCCTCCTCAACAATGGTGCCGCCGGTCGCAGTTCCTATTGCTGCTCCTCCTCTTGAGATGAGATGAGATGAGATGAGATGAGACCAACCCACCCTTGGCAACAATTTCGTATCCCCCATTTTCCGGAATTTCTAACTCTTTGTCTTTGAGGAGGACGGAGGATTTAACTTGCTACTAGAACAGGAATACTGTTCATTGTTCAGCAAGGCGGCAACATCTTACACGTTTGAAACTAAATGCTCTAGTATAGGCTCAAACTCTTTCTAATGTTGGCTGGGTGGCTTGCTAGAAAGTCCCACACTTGTGGGCTGTGTACTGAAATTCGAGTTCCAAATTACTCTTAAGATTGGCTACTAGTACTTGCTGTTTCATGGTTTACGCCACGATCAGGGAGCGTACCTACTTGTGATGCAAGTGTATCAAGCGACACACTTCTGCCTGAGATTTTTTCTAAAAGACCGTTCAAATTATTTGGGGTATGATATTACTGCGCAATTTACAAATAGACATACAGTGAGTGACTTTATCAACCAATGGAGGCTTCATCTTTTCTACCATGCATGAATGGACCTACATTTACAGTAATCGCGCTAGTCTAGAATGGCAATCAAATCAATAAATGTCAAGCTGAGAAATGGAATGGAGGATACATAGAAATATGAACTACTCGCCAAGTATAGTGAGTCAGGGCTTCCGGAGAGCAGAGGCAGCCCCCATCACCACAGCTAACACTAACCCAAGACCAGCACCCACAGAAGCACCCACCGCCGCAGCTGTCATTGACGACTCCTTTGCCTCGGATCCTCCACTTGCCCCCAATGCCTGCTCTCTCACTAACTCTGCCAACAACCTATCTCGAGCCAGCTCCTACAACAACACAACAACCACATCAAACACGCAGCACCTTCTTTTCAGTTTGCTGCATTCGAAAATTCACCTACCTCAAGAGCAGCCTCTTCATTGCTTTGTAGCACACGCTGGACAAGCTGACAGAGGGAGCTGACACCGTCGACGGGAATCACTGTATCTCTTCTCTGAAACGGCCTACGAACAAGATTGATGGGGGAGAAGAAAAGCCTTTGACCGCCCACTTTCCCTCTAGAGTCTCCACCAATCGCAGCCCATGGGAGAGGAGCACTTCCACCAGCACCAGACAACACGTAAGGACACGAATTGATAACTTCTGTGGAGCTTGGCGAGGCTTGGTATGCCTGCAGAACGGCATCAATTGCTGCCTTCTGCTGGTGTGCACTGACTGAAAATTTGTTAGTTATGGCAAGAACCCATGGTATTCCAAGAGCTTTCGCCTCCTCTAACAAAAATCCAAGGACAGGCTGTTGCTGCAATGTGGCTGGGTCACTAATAGATCGGGGGATCTTGTGGGAGAGGTTGTGCACAAGAACTATCAAATCTACTTTCCTACTAAGATCGCGAATTCCTGTCCACAGCTCGTCCCTAAATCGAGAAACCTCCATATTCAGATCCTGTGATGCAAAAGGAAAAAGATATTAAAAGAGAGGCATGGGCACATGGTCACTCAAAGCTGGAAAAAGGTAGGTGTTTTCTTGATTGCTGGGGTACAAATCGTGTTTGGGTGGGATATAGCCCCTAAATTAAGAATAGGGTTCAGCTTAGGATGTGCAACCCCACCAATTTCTAATCAGAAAAGTTACAGGCAGGAATACAGTAGTATATGGGGTGTGCTTGTTTTCAGCTTTATAAAAGAAGTCAACTTAAAGAAAAGAATGAGCTTAAAAAGCTAGAATAATCACACTTTTTCAATCTGATTTTTGCAAACAAATATTCATGATGGACCCCAAAAATAACTCGAACATTTTATTTCCAACTTTATCCCTTTGGAGAAATATATATTCTTGAAGTTGTATCTGATATCCATCGATTACTTTTGTATTCCCAATAAGTATATGATACCCAATTAACTCAACCTTTCTAAGATATCCTATTCCCAATAAGTATATGATACCCAATTAACTCAACCTTTCTAAGATATCCTATGTCGCTTATTCTCAGCAACACCTAAAACAAACACACTACAGGTCTTTCCAATAAAATAATAAAAAATAAAACAAACACACCAATTGAGAATAATACCTGCAAATTTACACCAGACGAATCACAATAGCATAGTCCCCCAGCAATGCCCTCTTGAACATCAGCCTCCATGAGCATGTTGTCAGAATTCGTGATTGCAGTAATTCTGCCTTTATTCATTATGGCCTTGAACAGCGATGTCTTACCAGCACCCTAAAATCAAATGAGTCCTTAGTAAGAAAGTGAGTATCTGGATGAACCTTCAAAAGAGCAGGATGAGAAATGACAAACGAACTTTACTACCTCCAGGCCAAGTAATCGAACTCTTCGCGTTCTAACATGAACCTCCTTTGTAACAGTGGTAAAATCACTCGTGCAAAATATGGAAAAATCAAGTAAGGCTTCTGGACGGAGGGTCTTTTCCTGGTGTCGAAAACTATGCTCACCATTGAGATTGACATCAGAATTGATGGAAGAGAATAGAGGCATCAAGGAGTCTGCTGCGGCCACTATTGGTGGCCTTCTCAACGGAGCTCCTACAAGGACCCTTATCTTTTGTAATTCTGGCTGCTTGCCTTGAGTGGAGGAGTAGGTGGGTGCCGAAGGAAATGACTCCACCGTAGTTGAACACCTGGTAAAAAGAATACTTATTAGGGATAGTTGTTAACTGATCTTTGCAGATTCCAAGTTCTAGACATAACCAATTTCCCCTATTCAATTAACAAGGTAATATGGGTATTACATCACATTAGAAACCTAGACACTATCAGAAGAGCTTATAGAAGATTCTTTTAACTTTATTTTTTTAAAAGCATCAACACGTCCTTAGATTGGGTGCTGAGCAAAATTTGCAAGAACATACAATTAAACGAATATACAATTGTTTGTTGACAATTTTCATATATTTGACATTGCACATGTAATCTCAAATGCCTGAAAATGACAATCTCAAAATGATGCAATCTGAAATACCATTGTTTGTCCTCAATTTGTAAACCAGCTAAGACTTCATGAAAATTAATCAACAAAATGAGCCAGGGGGCCAAAGGAGAAAGGACAGTACCAGTTACCATTCACTTGAGCGTGAACCAGGGTGCAAAGGTGCAATCCAAAACCGGTGATATCAACTTTCAAGGGCTGTACATTCTTCTCACCAGGAGTACCACTCCATCCAAGAGGAAGAATTGAAGTAGCAGTACGAATAACAGGGGACTCAACAATCTGAGCAAGCGTCACAGTACCTGCTGCTGCAAGTCCAAGCCACTGTTGTAAATGTGGAAACTGTGTCAGTTGCTCCATCCCTGGGAATGCTGACCCACCTTCGCCCATGCACAAGTCATAAATTCTGCAGACAATTTAAAGTAATTTCATGTCACTAAAATCACTTTCATAGAAAATACAAAATTCTGACAAGTTAGGTTTTATTCTAGATAAGGCATAGAGCTACTAAGGTTTACAAAATCAAAAGTTCCCAATCACATTTTCAATGTCGTATAATTCCTCAAATAAGGAAAATTGGTGTTCCAAACTAGCCGGATAGGACAGAAACCCAAAAACATAAAATAAGAACAGTTTCTGCTGCTTGTATGTTGATGCAATAACATAATCCACTTATGTAATCCTTATTCCATTAAGGAAATAAGAAGAGAAAAGAAAAACTACAATTCAACTTCTGCGCGTTCCAAAGGGAAACGTGGTATGTGTATTCCATACATATACCTTTGAAATCGTGACCTATATGCCCTCATTGAATGTGATTGAAATCGTTCCTTTAGTTCAGCAAACACAGATCCAACCTGGAAATGTCTTTGCCAGTATAAAGCAAACAAAATGAGGGATCATATGCCTGAAGCTAAGACATTAAAAGTCTAAATCTTCTGTAAATAGAAAAAATACCATAATTACCACACAAAAAAAGACCATAAAGTTTCACGGAAGGTCATACCGACGTCAATTTTGAGTATTCTGCACCTGATAGCAATTCCACTGACGAATTTTCCAGGAGATATAGCTGGTACAAAAAGACACATTTGTTATAAATCATACATGCCACTTGTTTTCAAAGGACTCGTTCTTAATTGAAGATGTTTCTGAGCAATTTGCAGAAGAAACCTAAAAATTTGACCTCACCTATTCATTCTAGAAAGAACCTGTCAATCAAGACCTATGCTACTGGTGGAATTTTGTTTGCACTGAAGAAGAATGGCCCACATTTTGAATTAAACATGAGTTCACAATTTTATCTTGATTTCATACCTCACCAAACGGAACATATGAAGGTAAATAAGGTACTCTCTGCCAGCTCCTCCTGCCTCCATTTTTTCTGTCAGCCTTCTCAGATAAGTTATCAGCCACAGCTTCATCTTGTTTCCCATTGTTAACCTCAGATAATGGTTTAAGTGATATACCATCAGAACCCTCTTGGATTTCAAGAGATTGTGGTTCATCTATTACATCCTCAATTGAGGGGGTCAAAGTTGAAGTAGAGGCTGCCGATCTCTCTTCGCTATCAACTGGCTTTCCTGTGTACTTATTGAATTGCCTTCTTATACCCTCTAAAGGAACAAGCCTAGAAAGTCTCCAAAAGGAAGTCTGCACAGGCCCTAGCCCGATAACCAGTTGCTCCCCCTTGCTATCTTTCTGCTTGTTTTCCTTTGATTTTTCTATTCCTTCTTCTTCTTTCATAACAGGTTGACCAGTAGCATCGATCTCAGAACGCCTTGATGAAGACTGTGCATTGTAATGATGAAAGTAAGCAGGAGAGAGGAAACGAGGCACTATATCTTCAGGAATGCAGTAAGTCTTGAAATGGTGCTGCCAACCCTTTTCATGTACATAACTGCAAAGGGCAATCGAGAACCAAGTTAAATGAATAAGGGTCCACATGTTTCATGTGAAAACAAACTAAAGAGAGCAAGGCTAGCAGTCTTTAGCATGCACAGCAAAGGACAAAATAGTACGTACTCTCTTAAAGCAGCATTGCCAACTGGGGGTTGGGAAAATGTTATGCATTTAACCTGAACTTTCTCATGCTCTTTTGATGGTGAAGAGGCAGCAATGACTCTAAGAATAGCAAGGGTAGCTAGGGCTGCTACCTGAAAAGGAAATAAAGATACACGAATGACAATTGGAGAAATGAAAAGGAAATCAATTGCACAATGGAAAAGGATGTTATGAAATTTACAGCTCCACCAAGTGAATGTCCACATAAAACAAGCTTTCGATTCTTCTTTTGAGCTAGCTTGTATAGCTCTAAAGCAGGTATCCCCTTAGCACGAGCCAAGAATCCCTAGACAGAAGTTGCACAACAGGAAATATATCAAGAATTGAGAACAAGTAGTCAGGGTGTAACTTTATTATAGTAGCTGATCAAGATGCCATAGACTTAAGCAGACACAAAGCATGAATCTAATCTGCCAGCTTACCCTATGTGCAGCAGGCTTAGGCTGATCTTTTTGCTGCCTGGATTTTGACTCAACTGCAATTTTGTCATGTTCTCCACTAGCCTTTGGACGTTCAACTTTACCAAAATCAGCAGTCACTATTGAAGCAGTATCCTGTGTAGCATCCTCTTGAAATATGGCACCTTGAAAGATGTTCACATCGGCTACCACATCCCTGGTTACAGGTTGGACAGTACAATCCGTACTTAAAACTTCAGCACACTCCAAATATTAGACACATTAATTATGCCAATGCAAAGCTTACTTGTATTGTTTTGTACCAATGAAGGAAGCAAACAAGGTGTCACCTGCTTCAGCTAACAGGTACCTGCAGAAATTTGAATCAAGGAGAATATCATACAAATCAAATAACTTTGAAACTGACAGCAACCAAATATATAGAGAGCACAATGAGAGAAAGAACCTATGTGGAACGTGGTCTGAAGAGGGTTGGACACGTTCCAGAGAAACAACTTGTCCTCCAAAGTCAGCCTTAAATTTATTTACAGCTCGAACCAGTTCAGTAGCAGGTCTCTGCCAAGCAAGAAGCACGCAATCAGACGTGAATGTAAACGTTTTTCTTCTCTCCAGATAAATAATATCGATCACTCCGTTGCCGAGAACTTTTGCCACAACATTGGAACTTATTGGTACAGTTTAGTCGATAAATTATGGCAACAGACAGAAGCTTTTACGAACCAATTCCCTATAGTTATGGACAGGTAATACTGACATAATACCTTGCCCCAATCAGGATCCCAGGAAAGGAACTTGTTTACGATCACAGCTTTTGATACCCCAATCAAGCAGGAAATTATTGTGCATAAAACACAGGAGAACCCCCTACTGATACAAGCTATTCAGCAGTATAAGTAATTGTTATCCGCAAAAAGTGTAGGGAACAGCATTAAACTGACATGACAAGTATCTGCATTATGGCTATACTTCATGAAAATGCATCAGCAATCTCTTCGTTCTTATCCACACCACTCACTCCTCTTCCTCTCTTCAGAAACCGAAACCGAATTATAGAAACGAAAGCAACAGGCGGGAGAGCTAGTAGTTACCTTGTAGACGCACTCGGCGAGAACCATGCAACAGAGGATGTCCTGCAAGTCGGAGATGGAGTCGGCCTTCACGGCGAGGCAGAGATCGTGGAGCTGGCGCTTCCGAAACTCGTACTCCTGATGAATCTTCTTCCTCTGCTCTCTGTCGTCGTTAATCCATGGCGGCCACTTCATCCTCCAGTGAAGCGGACCCCACGAAACCTTCAAGATCTTTGCTCTCTGGTCGCTGATCCACGACTCCACTCGGCGCTGTATAGACTCCATTGGAGAGGGAATTGAGAAAGAGAAAGAAGAGAGTGACGGAAACTATAAAACCCTAATTGAATTCCAGTGAAGGGAAGGAAAAACGCGCCAATGGGAATGGGGAAGGAGGCAGAAAGATGATTTGCGTAACCGAGTAAGGGAAATGGACGAGAAGGAAGTGGGACGGCGCAGAACTCTCAGAAGGGAATCCCAGCTGATTGGCCGAGGCATATGCTTCAGTATTTTCCAAATTTTCCGCTCCCAATTTTTTTGTTTTTATTTTTTACGGAATCCGCTCCCAATTTTCAGAAGTGAATCTGCTCGCAAATCGGAATGCTTTTTTTCCAGAAATAAACCTTTTTTCAAATATAAATCTCAAAATAGTGTTACCTGAAATTTCATTATCAAGTTCGGGTCCAGATCGGGTCAGTAGCTGATGGGTCAGTAACCCATCAGTCACTTTTTATTTAAATTATATGTGAAAAGGGCAGTACGGTAAAATTGCACTTACTCCTATTTATTGCTGATGCTCACTTTTGACCGGAGCATATCAAGTTCGGGTCCAGATCGGGTCAGTAACTGATGGGTCAGTAACCCATCAGTCACTTTTTTATTTAAATTAAATGTGAAAAGGGCAGTACGGTAAAATTGCACTTACTCCTATTTATTGCTGATGCTCACTTTTGACTGGAGCATATCAACGCCTCCTTCTGTCTCCTCGCAAAACATTTAATTTTCCTTCCGTTAATCTTTAACGGACGATTTCTCACTCGTTTTAAGTCGAAATTTAATTTTTTTTGCACAGTTAGATCAGATTAATTGTGCTCTTCAAAATGATATCCACTTTGATATTTTTTGGACACAAAAAAATTTGTCAATTATTACCAGTCTATACCATATGATATTGACTGTACCATATGGTATTGACTGATATTAAACAAGAGCATACCATATGGTATGGTAATATTTGCCACATGAATATATATTTCGTTACCACCCAATACCATATGGTATACTGTGGTAATATCAATATATATATTTCGTTACCACCCAATACCATATGGTATAGTGTGGTAATATCACACAAGTCACACAATACCATATGGTATAGAGTGGTAATATCAATATATATTTCATTACCACGCAATACCATACATTACCATAGGGTATAGTGTGGTAATATCAATATATATTTCATTACCACCCAATACCATATTGATATTACCACACAATACCATATGGTATAGTGTGGTAATATCACACAATACCATATGGTATAGAGTGGTAATATCAATATATATTTCGTTACCACGCAATACCATAAATTACCATAGGGTATAGTGTGGTAATGTCAATATATATTTCGTTACCACCCAATACCATATGTTATAGAGTCATAATATCGATATATATTATCTAAAAAGGAAAAAAACAGAAGAGGGAGAGAAAATAAATCGTCTTCTGATGCCTCTCATTTCCTCTTCCTCAATCAAGAACACCAAAATGCCAAAAAAATGAGAAAGATCGGAACTGAGTGCAACGAGTTGATGAAGAGAAGAAATGCAATGAAAGAGAGTGGCTACAATTTTTATGCTAGAGAAAAAAAATGAAGAAGGAAGAGAGCAGATTTAGATTTGAAAAGAAGATTGTGAGAGAAAAAGTAAGAGAGAAGGAATAGAGAAAGAGAAAGGATCTGGACAGAGATTGAAAAAAAGGAAGAGAGAAGGAAGAAAGTTGAGTTGCAGAGAAGGAAGATTCTCTCTCTTTCATTGAAAAGCCAGCCATTGAAATGCGGAATAAATAAAAAAATTAAAATACAAAAACGGACAAAAATGCCCCTCCCCACCCAACGTCCAGCCCATCCACACGATTTCTCCATCCCCAGATCTATGGCCCGCGTGTAGTTACTGATGGGTCAGTAACCAGTGGTTACTGACCCTATCTTGGACCATCAAGTTCGGCTTGAGTAACTAAATCTGAACCTTTAGATCTAAGTAGAAAAGAAAAAGAAAGGCAGATAAAAGAGTTCCTCTGCTAGGAATTCCAATCGACCCAGCCCAGCCTCTTCCTTTTAACTCTGACTGCCTTGCTTTTTCTCCAGGTTTGATCGCCCGTGAAAAATAGAGGAAGAAACAGGTGAGGCGCCGACCAATGGAAGCAATATTGGCGGGAAGCAAAAATATAAATGAAAGGGAATATGATTCTCCAAGGGCAGCGGTGGATCGCCCAGAGCCACCTCGCAGTGAATGAACATTCTTAGCTGGAACTGTAGGGGGTTTGGGCAACCCCTCATCAGGAGAGACTGTAGCCGGCTTTGCCGAAATTTCCGCCCGTCGTTCCTCTTCCTCATGGAGACGAAGCAGGATTCAGATTTCATGAATGATGAAAGACGAAAGACAACTTTTTCAGGATCGGAGTATGTAGAACCTGCAAAGGGCTATAGTGGGTTATCATTATGGTGGACAGTAGGGGTCGATTTCCAAGTTTTGGATTCCTGTAAAAACTATATTGATGGCTTAGTTAGATGTGGTAGTTAGTCTTTCTTTTGCACGTCTACTTCGTCAATGAGCAGAAGGGAATTCTGGGATCACCTGAGCACCATCCGGGACAGCTCGGAAGATGCATGCGTGATTGTGGGTGACATAAATGTAGTTGTGTGTGATTCAGAAAGGAGGGAAGATGTCCTCTACGTAATGAGAATGTCCAACCTTTCAAGTACTTTATCTCGCGAAATGGCCTAATTGATCTCCGCTACAATGACCAAATATTCACATGGTCAAACCGGCACCAAGGGACAATCTCATTAAGGAAAGACTTGACAGAGGGTTGTGCTCAACCTCATGGAGGATTTTGTTCGATAATGCAACTGTGTTCCACGAGGAAATGATTCAATCTGATCATAGCCCGCTGAGAATTGAATTGCACTACAAGGAGAGAAGACACAAAACTCCCTTCCGGTTTGATAAAAGATGGAAAGACTCTGGAGAATGTGATGAAATTATCACAAGGATCTGGAATTCAGGAGGGGAGTCGGAACAAAAGCTGAAAAAGTGTCAGAATGAAGTAAGGGAATGGGCGAAAGTAAAAAGAAAACAAAGTCTGGCTAGAGAAGGAGAAATTCGACAACGTCTAGTCCAACTTCAAGGACCTACGATACTCCAAACAGGTATTGAGGAGGAAACAACACTAATTAATGAGCTTGCAGGGATATGGAAAAGCGAAGAACAATTCTGGACTTAGAGGTCTAGTGTCCAATGGCTGAGTGAAGGTGACCAGAACACTTCTTTTTTCATGCTTCTACAGTGGGACAGAGGAATGCTAATAAAATTTTGAGACTGAAGGATAACGCTGGGTTTTGGATTGAAGATGAAACCACTCTCAAGAACCATTGCAGGAACTACTACAAGGATCTTTTCACAAAGCGTGATATGAGGGAACTGGATGACTTGGTTTCGTCCTTCCCATCCATTGTCACCCAGGAAATGAACGTCCATCTATGCAACCCACTTGAGAATGATGAGATTAGAAGGGAGATGTTTCAGTTGGGGCACTCTAAAGTCCCGGGGCCGGATGGTTTTCCCGGATTTTTCTTCAAGAAATATTGGGGGCTTGATTGGGAATGATATTTGTGACGAAGTGAGGAAGTTTTTCAGATCGGGAAGAATGGCAGAGGGGTGGAATAAGACGTTCATAACCCTGATGCTCAAAGTGGATGTCCCTGAAACCATTGCTCAATTCATACCAATCTCATGCTGTAACTTCAGATATAAAATCTTATCAAAGATCATGGCTACGATGTTACAAAAATGACTCCCCATTATGGTGTCAGAGCTCCAATCAGCATTCACTGGAGGACGTTAAATACAAGATAACATTATCATCGTCCACGAGGTTCTTAACCACTTTAAGACACACAAGTTTGGCAATAGAAGAGATATTATGCTAAAATTGGATATGCGGAAAGCATATGATCTGGTTGATTGGGACTGCATGGACATTCTTCTGCAAAAATATGGCTTCAACTCAACTTGGTGTGGCTGGGTTAGTGAATGTGTCGCACAGTGAGTTTCTCGATGCTTTTCAATGGGGAACTGACGCAGGAGTTCACCCCGTCAAGAGGAATTCGACAAGGCGATCCCCTGTCTCCTCTACTGTTTATCCTCATGGCTAATGCGCTAACTTTCCTGATTGATAAGTCTGTCGAGAGTAACAGAATTAAAGGCCTACGACTGAATCCGAGGTGTCCTCTCCTCACTCACTACCTCTTTGCAGATGACACATTCATTTTTTGTAAGGCAACTACGGAAGAAGGATTATGCATTATGCAGATCATCAATGAGTATGGAGCAATTACGGGGCAGGAGATTAATACACAAAAATCTTCAATCTTCTTTAGTCTAACAACACAGAGGAAGAGAAAGACAATATCTGACTGGCAATGGATTTCTCGGAAACAAACACACTCTAGCTATTTGGGTGTTCCTACAGAATGGGGTAATTCAAAAAAGGGGACTTTAGCTTCCTTATTCACAGGATGGAGAAGAAAGGGGAAAACTGGCAAAGTTTGCTTCTGTCTCCTGGAGGAAAAGAGATTCTCATTAAGTCAGTCCTTCAAGCTGCAATCTTTCATGTTCTTGTTCCTCCTCCCAGCAACGATCACCAACAAGATGGACGTTCTTGTTAGGAGATTCTTCTGGTCAAGTTCTCTCCATTAGAAAGTGATCCACTGGTGCAAAGGGGGAACACTGCTGTTAAGAAAAGAAGAAAGGAGAATTGGGTTTTGGTCTTTCAAAGATTTCAACATTGCGCTGCTCATGAGGCAATGCTGGAGACTCCTCATCAATCCTGACAGTCTATGGGATAGGCTGTTGAAGGCTCTGTACTTCCCACGATCAGACTTTCTACAAGCAAGAAAGGGCTCAAGAGCCTCGTGGATTTGGTCGAGCATTTGGCAGGCCAAAGAATACCTTGATAGGGACACTTTAAGAGTCATTGGGAATGCCAGATCAACTAATATTTATCTTGAGCCATGGATAAATTCTCTCCAGGGAGGAAGGGTAATTCAGGATTCTCCCCTTCCCACCAAAGTTGCAGAATGGATCGACCAATCCCATAAGGTTTGGGATGCACAAAGGTTGGATTGCTTCACCATAGCAAACGAAAATGTAGCCATTAGGATTATTTCTATCGGCCATGAAGAAGTTCCGGACTGCTAGGTGTGGAAACCTACAGTTGATGGACAGTTCTCAGTCGGGTTAGCTTACCGATCAGTGAATCTACACAGCAGAAGAGGGACTGCTGCTGTTTTTTTCTTCATATGAGGAGAGGGAGAAGTGGAGATGCTCTAGCCACAATAATAAAGCTTCATTCTCGAAATTACTCTCCATCGAGTATGTGCCCTGTGTGTGATATGGGTCCAAAAAGCCTCCATCACTGCATGTTCGAATGTGGACTTGCAAAAGTAACATGGAATGTGAACTTTCCATCCATTAGCACTCCCCCTCCACTTACAAACTTGCTGGACTAGATTTACGAGCTGAAGGGGTCTCTTCTAGAGATGATGATCCAGCATATCATGTTTCTTTTGTGGGAAATTCGGAAAGCCAGGAACGAAAAAGTCTTCAGAAACATTACTCCTTGGTCGCCGTTATCCTCAGCCAATGCTCATAGAGACCTATCTAAGTGGTTTTGTGTGCCACGGAGCTCCTTCTAGCAGCGGATGACTAGCAACCAGCAAAGGGAGACCAATCATTTATCGTGCCCACCGCCAAGCAATTTCGACTGCGAAATTCACTATGATGGATCGTTCCATTCTGATTCAGAGGAGGCGGCTTATGGTTTTGTGATGATCGATAACCATGGGCAAGTGTTTGATGGGGAAGCTGGTTACGTGCAATGTTCCTCTCCCATTGAAGCAGAAGCAATGACTCTTCAGGAAGCTGTGTCAGCAGCTCAAAGGTTGGATCACCCTGTTTGTGTTAAGTCTGATTGCCTCACGCTTGTTTAAGCTCTTAAGGCTAGCCCTTCGTCCTGGGCATGGAAATGTTATGCTCGGCTGGGGATTGTTAGGAAGATCCTTGAGACTTGCCCTATCACTCATGTGTTTTTCTAGCCAAGGAAGCATAACATCAAAGCGGATTGGGTGGCTAGATCCTTTCTGAACCAGACTTTGCCACTTGATTCGATAACTGTTATCACTCTGCTCGATCCTGTCTTGGCCTGAGGCCTCTTTGTAACCCGTATTTTACTGAGGAATAAAATGTGCATCATTACCTTGTAAAAAAAAAAAAAGATCTAAGTGGGCTCAGAAAATCCAGATCTAAGGTTGTGAATTAAAAGCATTTTATTTTCCCTAGTTTTCTTAATCGGCTCTTATCTTCTTCGTTCTAACTCGGATTTCAATTTTTTTTTTTGCACAGATGGAACGAGTTCGTTGTGCTCTACAAAATGAGATCAATTTTCAATTTATTTTGAGAAATTTTTTTTTCATACCTCTCTTTACCAACTACATATCATATGGTAACTTCTTCGTTTTTAAGTCGTTTTTGAAAGCGTTTGCTTAGAAGGAACGAGTTCATCATGATCTGTTGGATGTACAAATTTCTGGGTGAAAAAAATACAAGACCAAAAATTACCATATTTTACCAATTTGGTATGTCGGTGGTAACTCGTGGTAACTTATAGTAAACAATGATGAAAGTCGTAAATGACAGTTAGTATACTCCTACTATCATGTATTCAACCTTCCTACCATATTGGTATCTTCATACCATCATGATACGCTTTCTTACCATATGGTATTAAATAGGAGCATACCATATGGTATTGACTGGTAAAAAATGACTCAATTTTTTTTTTGTTCTAAAAATATATCATAGTGGATATCATTTTAAAGAGCACAATTAATCTAATTTATCTATGCAAAAAAAAATCGACTTAAAACGAGAGAAAAATCGTCTGTTAAAGATTAAAGGGGAAAAGATAAAAGGTTTTCCATAAGAGAGAGGGATGTTGATGTCATGTTGATGTGGACGGGTTGCTCATGGTTACTCACCATAAGATTACTGACCTGATCCGCTCCTATCAAGCTCACACCAATATATCTGAGTTTTTGCTTACGTGGTACTGACTACTGCGGGTGGAACAATATCGTCGTCTTAAAAGGCAACCTAATTATATGGTCGTTCCAACAAGCGATATACATAACATCGTCAGCCAAACGAGTGACATAAATATGACTGGTATGAGACAAGTGACAGGTATGGTGAACGTAGAAGCAAGTTCGCTCCCCTACTCGGTTTCGCTTCCTCTCCCCTCTAATTCCTCTCGGCCTTCCTCTGCTCTCTCCCCTGTGTTGTGTCCCAATAATGGAACGGCTACTAGCCATTTAATTAATCAAGATCCGTCTCTGTTGCAGGAAATCGTGATGGATCGTGCAGCTGAGGACCAGGTTGTGAATTTCAACCTTGAGGAAGTCCAATCAGCACGAGTTCGTGCATCTCGGTCCCTTCTGGGACGGCTATTTTCGGAAAGCCAGCTCACGAATGAAGAGCTCAGGGCTGAGATGAGTGAGGCGTGGCAATTGAGAGGCCACCTTCGGGTGTCACGTACCAAACATGGGCTGATTGAAATTGTCTTGCCCAGTGAGGAATCAAAAATATGGATCTTGAAACGAACCCCGTAGGTGATCAAAGATAAATTGATCAATTTTCGATCATGGGTGTCGGTGATCAGTAAGCAAATCTTTGACGATCTTGCTGTGGCTTCTTTCCGCATTCAGCTCTGGGATGTAAAGGAGGATTGTTGTACCAAACAATTTTCGATCACGGCCGTGTGGCTTTCCCAGCTGCCCGTGTGAAGGCTCGGTGATTTCCACACGGCCACGACCCACACGGCCGTGTGGAGTTCCAGGATGCCCGTGTGGCTTGCTCAGCCTCTGTTTAATGCTTCGTTTCTCCCTCGTCCGGACTCTGAATCAGTCGTCGTTTGATCCCAGACGCTCGTAGTCTCGTCCTCTTTCTTTTCACGACAAGCTTGCATGATTCTTTGTCCATAAAGTGAGGTAGAAATCCATTCTTCTTAAGGTCATGCCCGAGTTTCTTCTCCCGAATCGTCAACTGATCTCTGATTGACTTGAAACTTGCGCCTATGCTTCACTTTATGTGCTAGGACCTGAAATATGACAAAGGAACACAACCTAGCGTAAAATAGGCCAAAGAAACGGTAATTCAAGCTCAAACAATCAAGAAACAAAGGGGAAAGCATGTGCAAATACCGAGTCATCAAATCCCCCCACACTTAACTGTTTGCTTGTCCCCAAGCAAACCTAAATCAAACCAATGCAGCTCTCTAGCTTCTATAGCAACACACAACCACCATCGTCGGTAGAGGATTTCCTAGATCATATAGTAGCTTACGAGGTCAACTGGTCTTCTAAGACGTCCCCTATCTCTCTCAATGCGAGTACTAGACTCAAGCCAGGATCATGAGAAGAAGTGGAAGTAAGACAACCAGTTCATGGATAAAGGAACTCACATCATTCACAACCAAGGACTCGTTGTACCGGGGTGCTCTTTCACTTCATTTCACCGTTGGAACCTCTTTTTGCACTTTCATTTACATTTCTTTTTCTCTTTTTTTCTTCATTCACTTGGCGGGGGTTCCAACTGCAGTCTTTTGCACGGTCGACCCTTATTAGTCGAGCAAGAGCAATTTCTGTACATATGGCGCTCGCCAGAGTACTTCTTTTAACTCCTTTTCCTCAACTCGTGTGGAGGGTCAATGAAATTAAGGGGGGTCGGAAGCTCTATCCATGCCCTAAAAAACACATCCTCGAGTAGGCAAACCGTTCAACGGGTGGAATTTTTACTTGTACTAGAGACAGCTTAGCTTCACCTTGTAGGGTTACCCCACTAAGGATCACTAAAATCTCTTCCAAAACCCGATTTTGTGCAATGAACGGTGCCGCACACGTTGGGCTTACCCCATGTTTAAGATTTAATGATTTTGACATGGAGGACCAACTGCTTCCCATTTTCCATATGAACACCCTGTTCGATACACGAGTCCATAACAGAATCTAAATAGAGTCACCATTACCACATGAATTCAACGGTCTTAGCTCCACTAATTCACAAAATCAACCTGCACAGCAGAGAGCTAGATAGGAAAAATCTTATACTTCAACATCCTCCATAGTGCTACACTACCTCCCTAGGTTGCAGGTTACTACAGAGACTGTCAGTTCAAAGCATGCTGAGCAGGTAATTTGCAAGGAAACACGTACTTGGAGCCCTCAAATTTAAAAATTTGGACAGTGGACTAGGCTCCAAGCACACAAACAACCAAACATTCACCCGCATACATAATCGAACACCCCCCCCCCCACACTTAAGCACGACATTGTCCTCAATGGAGGAAAGATAAGGAGGGTAGAACGAAGTTACCAGATCAAGGGTGAATGAAGATGTACGGGTCAGGCGGTGCATTCCAGGAAGAGAGAGTAATCAGAACACAAACACCACACAAAATCTCACAAAGGTTGAGTTATTGACTCTAAAATCAAATAAAAAAACTGACTCAACCGAGGAGAAATAGAGAAAGAAATGCAAACCGAGTGGTTGGGTTGCCTCCCAACAAATGCTTCTTTCACGTCGTGAGCCGGACGATGGCTCCTAAGTTTCGGTCCATGCTAGAACCTCCTTGAAGTTGAGGTTCTCATCTATGAGGTGGAGTCTCAAGTCACAAGCAGGTGGTGTGGCAGGTGATGAAGGCTCGTGCACTTGATGCAGATGAAGTGTCCACCCTCGAGACCTCTTTTTCTCTTCTCTCATCTCATTGCCCCAAACCAGATAAGACAACATCAATTGGCCACCATCGCGTCCACCAAGAGGGACCGATGTCGATGTGGCCTTGGTCTGGCAAAGAGACACTGCAAATGGGTCCTTGCCAAGCAGCTCCTCGAAGTTTGGTGGAGATATCACATGTAACTCATGCCCGGTGCAGGCCTCTTCCACCTTAACTTCGTCCTCAGCCTGGATGCCAATTTCTTCTTCAACCTCCCTTTCTTCTTCATGTGGTATCACCCCTGAGAAATGATCAAGAACTCCTCCTGCTTTACTTTTGTCATCCTCCACAACTTCTTTCTGCACCCTTTCTTGATCTTCTTCTTCTAGCACGGATTGGAGAGCAAGTTGCCAAGCAATTTCTTTCATGAGATCTTCTTGCATCTCCTCACTCATGCCCGCCTCTTCAAAGCTCGGTGTGGGATGTGGGAAGGTGTGGTCGGCTATGATAAGACATTCCTGATCATGATCATCACGAGAGCTCTCCGTGACAACTTCAGTGTGCTCCACAATGTCCTTGTAGCCTTCTTCTTCCTCCTCCTCTTCTAGTATGGTAACATAAGGGTGATCTGGAGCAGGTTGTGCACAAGATCGCTCAAGATCATCGACGCTCTTCTTAAGGCTCAGGAGGATCTCCTCTGTTTCACGATAGGCCTGGACACAATGATCCATCCTGGAGCATGATCTCTCACAGTCTCGAGCAAACTGCTCCATGAGAAGCCTCAATTCATAGTTTGGATCTGGCTGTGGAGTGTAGCATGGCTCTGCAGAATGGCCCGTGAAGGCCGCCATGGGTAACTCCAGCTCCAATGGCCACTCTGGTTGTGGGAGAAATTCTTCTCGATAAGGAGGTTGTTCTTGATATGCCCAGGGGTCTGATTGTTCTCCGTAGAAAGGGGGTTGGTACTGGAACCCGACTCCATAGTTTTCTCCTCCTTGGTTACTCCAGGGAGTCTCGGGGTAATACCACTCGGATGGTGGTGGATACCCCCAATGATTGGAGAAGCCATGAGGGTCCATGATTCAGATTTGCACCAACAAAAACAAAAAACACTCAAGTGAAAAACAAGGGCGGAAAACAAAAGAAAAACGCTAAAGTAACAAACTTCTGCCTTTCCTAATAATCTAGAAAGTCCCCGGCAACGGCGCCAAAAACTTGACACGCCAAAACACAACACCAAACTGCGACCAAGTGTAATCGCAGTCCGGGAATGAAGTAACAGGAAAGTTCTATTATCAACCCGGGGTCTAGATCTACTGCCTACTCCGTGATTATCTATTATCTAGCCAACTAAGTCGATTGATTGTTGTTAAAACTAAAAGCAGTAAGAAAGCAGGAAATGGTTCGGTTTTCTCAAGCAGGAAAGAGTCACTCGGGAAATGAGTCCCCCTAGCTCCTTAGTTAGGTTCAACTGCAATTACCCTGGGTTGATTTACTGTTGTTTAGACTGCGGAAGATCCGACAGTAGCTTGGAATCTCTTAAGCTGACCAAGCCCTCTCAGTCTAACTACCCGGCAGACGACTAGTCTTCACCGGGATAGAAAGCTGAAGCAATGAGCACAGAAATCCACTACTGGAATTGGATTCCAGTACAAAGCAGTAAACTGGCTAACTCTCGTATAACCAATCTCCTACTATCGAATGAAGAGGCTCTAACAACCTAATCAGATTCTATCTATCACAGGTTGCAGCAGAAATCAAGAAAAGCTGATCAGACTTCAATCAATTCAATAAAACATGCATCATTCGATTAAAACCAAACAGTATAATCATCCCAAGTCATTACAATCAAATTCCTAACACATGGAACTAGGGTTCTTCATACCCAAGTGAGAGAAGGGTTCTACTCCATAGAGAGAGAGAAGAAAACAGTAATCAGAGTAGTCATACTCATAAAGATGAGGAAAATCTGCTATGGGATGATGATTTCCACTCCTATGACGATCTCCAAGCTCGATTTGATGAAACCCAGCTCCAAGATAGCTTCTAGGATGTGTTCTTCGCACTTTCTCTCTCTAGGGCTCTGTTTTTGCTCTGAAAATCCGATTCCCTCACTTGTGGCTCGGAATTGGGTGAAAACCCAAGATTTCCCGACTCACACGGGCAGGCCACACGGCCGTGTGGCTCACCCAGTTGCCCGTGTGGCTCAAAACGCGGCGTATCGATTAGTTGAATTTCAGGCTTCCCACACGGCCAGGGTCACACGGCCGTGTGGTAATTCTGCTCTGCCCGTGTTTGCTCTCATAGAATTCCACACGGCCACATTGCTGCTTCACACGGCCGTGTGGAATTTATTTGTGCCCGTGTGGTCACTTGCACCATCCCACACGGCCACATTGGTCACTTGCACGGCCGTGTGGGATTTGTGTGTGCCCGTGTGGCTTCCTCATCGGCTTGCCTCACGCCCGATCTTCGTCCAATCGACCCCGAACTCGCTCCTAAACCTTCATTCACTTACCAGGACCTGAAATATCACAAACAAGCACAACCTAGCGTGAAATCGGCCTAAAACACGAGAATCAACACCTCAAACGGCTCAAGAATAGGGGTGAAAACATGTGTAATTAACGGTCTATCACCCACCCAAGGCGGATGGACTGATCCAACTCGCCCAGGCCCACAATGAAGGCCAAGCCCAATATCGGTAGTTCGAAGGGTTTTCCGGTCCAGAAATTGCCAATAACTCGCTTTGGGGGTGGAACTCGGACGATGCGTTGGTCTAGCCCGGGCACTGGGCCTAATCGCCCCTTGGCAGATGGGAATGGAGTTAAGCCGCAACAGGCCCAAAGGAGTGGGGACTCTTCAGCCCAGCCCAGGGACGGCGAGTAGTGTCCTGCTGGTTGCGTGGGTTAGGTTTTGAATCTTCTTGTTGTTTTCTTGTTGATGCGGTTGATGCATCTGGTGGTCTTGTTGTCGCTTGGGCTCCCGAAGTTGCTGCTTCGGTGTTTTTTCATTCGGATTTTTGTGTTTGTGTTCAAGTTAATGAATTGAGTTTTTCGTATGTGGTGATCTTTGTGTACATTAGTTGCAATGTGACCCATCGTGCTAATCAGCTAGACTAGCTCCACGAGATCTGTGTCGATATCCAAGTCCCCAATGTTATTTTAGGCGATTTTAATACGACTCTCCATGAGAGTGAGAAGGATGGTGGGAATCACTGGAATGTGGCGCAAGCCCTCAGTCTTCGTAATTTTGTCCAAAATTTGGGCCTTCTTGACCCTGGTTTTCAGGGGGACCAATTCACTTGGACCAATAAGCGCATGGGGGCGGCCTCTGTTAGAGAGAGACTGGATAGAGCCCTCTGTTCGCAATCTTGGCTTGACCGCTTTCCTGATACCTTGGTCAAGCACTTTACGGATCAGGGATCGGACCACCGGGCGCTCCTCCTTTCTAATAAACCCTATGTTCGGAATAGTCGCCCTCTCTTCCGGTTTGATGCGCGATGGGCGGATAGCCCTGAAGTGAAGGCCATGGTTTCTTATGTTTGGCAGGAAAATATCCAAGGCACTCCGATGTTTTGCCTGTGGGAGCGCCTTAAGAAGTTGCAGCATTTATTATATGATTGGAGCAGGGCAGGAACCACTAATTCGCTGCGAAATATCAGAACGCTCCAAAGCGAGATTGAGCGGATTAAGCTTATTCACTCAATCGATTGGGATACGATCCGTGGCCTGGAAGCTGAATTAACTAGGCAGTGGGATGCGGAAGAAGTTTACTGGCAGCAAAAGTCTAGAGTTCACTGGTTAAAGAAGGGAGATAAGAACACGTCTTATTTCCACACAGTGAATCGAACGCGGCGTAAACGGAACTTTGTATCGTGTCTAAGAGATGAGAATGGTGAGTGGATTACTGATGAAAAAGGGAAAGTGGATATTGCCACCAGTTTGTATGGCCATATGTTCACTTCGGAAAACCAAGTCCTCAATATGGGGGAGAGAGTTTCTTCTTTGCCTATAGCCCGCAGTGTGACACCGGAAATGAATGCTGGCCTGATGGCTGTTGTCCTCCCGGAGGAAGTGCGGAAAACTGTCTTTGCAATGGGTGCTAAGCAAGCCCCTGGTTCTGATGGGTTCACGGGCAATTTTTTTAAAGCCTTTTGGGGTATTGTAGGTGATTCGGTGGTTGAGCAGTCTGCTCGTTCTTTACAACGGGAAGGATGCTCCGTAGCTTCAATCATACCTGGCTCACTTTGATCCCCAAAGTGGATAATGTGGAATTCATGAGGCAGTTGCGCCCTATCAGTCTATGCCAGTTTGTGTATAAAATCGTAACTAAGATCATGGCTGAACGATTATCGGGCCTTTTACCTAACATTGTTTCCTCGGGACAAAACGCTTTCATTAAGGATCGCCAAATTGTGGAAAATATCCTCTTGGACATGAGTTAATGCATTACTTGAAAATCAAAAAGCAAGGTAAGAAGGGGTACATGGCTCTTAAGGTTGACATGGAAAAGGCCTATGATAGAGTTGAATGGCCGTTTCTTCTTGCAGTTTTGGACAAGATGGGTTTTAACTCAGTCTGGCAGGGGTGGGTACATGAGTGCCTCCGTTCGTCTTCTTTCTCGGTCCTGATGAATGGTACTCCATCTGGGTTCTTCAGACCATTGCGGGGCTTGCGGCAAGGAGATCCGCTATCACCTCTTCTTTTTGTGCTTTGCACTGAGGGGTTTGCGGCACTCTTGCGTAAGGCGATCGGGGATAAGAGGCTGGCAGGGGTTAAGGTGGCCCCGCGCCCCCCATGTATCTCGGATTTATTTTTTGCTGATGATTCTTATTTGTTCCTGCGGAGCACTCTGCAAGAGTGTGAGAATTTAATTACAGTACTAAATGAATACGAGGAACTCAGTGTCAATTTGAGAAAATCGGCCGTTTGTTTTAGTAAGAATATTTCTCTTCCTGATCAGGAGTTCTTGGCTGCGATTTTGGGAGTTGGAGCGGTTGGGGTGCATGATAAATATCTGGGTCTCCCCACTTTGATTGCTCGGTCTAAGATGGATACCTTTCGGTATTTTGAGGCGAAGCTGTTGGAAAGGCTTCAGGGGTGGAAACGTAGGACCTTATCCTGGGAAGCTAAGTAGACGCTGATTAAGTCCATTGCCTTGGCTTTACCTTTGCATGTCATGTCCTGTTTCAAGATGCCTCTCTCGTTGTGTCGCCTATTGGACAAGCATGTTGCTCGCTTTTGGTGGGGTGATGAGGAGGGTCACTCGAGAATCAGGTGGATGGCCTGGCGGGATATGTGTAAGAGTAAGCATGAGGGGGGAATGGGCTTCCGCCGGTTTGAGCATTTCAATCAAGCTCTTTTATCCAAGATCGGCTGGCGTATGTTGGTTGAGCCACAATCTCTTCTAGCTCAAGTCTATAAGGGTAAGTATTTCCCCTCTGGGCATTTTCTCAATGCAAAAGCCAGGTCGCGTCCTTCCTGGGGCTGGAAAAGCATCTTGTATGGTCGTGATTTGTTGGAAATGGGCCTCAGATGGCAAATTGGGAATGGGCGCTCGGCATCCCTGCTTCGGTCCCCCTGGATTCCTCAACTGCAGCTTGACCCCCGAGATATAATCCGGTGGTTCTTCCTGTGGGGGGTGATCCCACGGTGGCTGAGGTAATTTGTCAAGGGGAAGGGCGTTGGTGTGATTCCAAGCTCAGCCTGTGGTTTGATCCGCCTACTTGCCATATTATAAAAACAATTCCCCTCCCCAGGCAGGATCTTGCTGATAAATTGATATGGCATTGTACTCCTGATGGGGTGTTCTCGGTCAAGTCAACCTATCATCTGGCTGTCTCCCTTGATAGGAGGAGGGGGCGGTGGAATGCGTCAGCTAGTTGGATGGATAGATCTAGTTGGATCAGGTTGTGGGAGGCGAATATTCCCCCTAAGCTGAAAGTCTTCGTTTGGCAAATTCTTAATCGAACTCTACCCACCACGGAGGCCCTTATTGAACGCAAGGTCCCTGTCCTCCCTCGTTGCCCGGTCTGTTGGGGTGGCCCGGAAACAATGGAGCATCTGTTTCTGGATTGTCCGGTGGCGCGTGAGCTCTGGGGCCTCTTCGGGTTAGAGTACCTAGGGGAGGGTTTGCCTCGCCATACTTTTCCTCTGTTTCTTAAACGCTTAATGGCCTTAATTCAGCAGCCGACGCTCCTCATGGCAGTAGTCTCTGTCCTTTGGCGCATCTGGCAATCGAGAAATTGGGTGGTGTTTGAAGGAAAGCAGTTTGGGTTCCCTGTGTTGATGAGGCAGTTTTCCCAGCAGTATGAGGAATGGGTGGGGTTGCCGGGGGATGTCCCCATCGTGCCTTCTCCCCCGGCGGCTCCACGGTCAGGTGGACTGGATCAGGCTGCAGGGTTTATTTGCCAGTGGGATGGGGCTACCAGGAAGGGATCGCATTCAGCAGGTGGTATGGTTCTTCTGGCTGCCTCAGGGGATGTTCTTATGGCTCATGGGATTCAGTTTCGGGGGGTTGATGACCCGGTGGTCGTGGAATTGCTTGTGCTCCGGTGGCCATTACTTGGTGTGTGGGTCAGGGTCTCACGGGGATGCGCTTCGAAGGGGATGCCAAGGATATCATTGATAAAATCAACTACAAGGATGCTAGGGATAACCGAATGGGTGCTGTGTTGGAGGAAGTCTTACATTATTTTGGTAGCAACCCTGGGTTTAGTGTGCGATTTATAGGTCGGAGTAGTAATAGGGTAGCCCATATGGTGGCTAGGAAAGCCCTCTCTTTGTACCCGACTATGAGTTGTTCCTTTGATTTTCGGACCTGGCTTGGATCCAGGGTGTAACTATCTATGTTTTGGTATCAATATATGATTATCTTTTGTCAAAAAAAAAAAAGAAGATGTCATCATGTCTTTCTGTTTTCAAGATAGCAAGCTTAAAGAGAAAGAAAGTTTAAAATGAATAATGAATAAAACACAAGGCTTCTGATGATCACTAAGCCCAATTTACTTCACAAGCAATCTGATGCCACATGAATTAATCGTTTACTAGCGGAAGTTCAATTTTATTATTTGTTTGTGGTGTGTTGCTATTCGGCATTTTTTTTATATATTCTGATATTTGCTGGTACAGTAGCCTATTTTATTTGGTACGGTTTTTTGACAAAAATAATATTTTATTATTTAAAAAATGACATTTTACGGTACGAAACGGTTGAACCACGATCGTACCACAAAATACCGTAACAATAATGAATCCAGTATGACGTCCGGTACGGTTTTCTGATCCATGCTTATTAGACGAGGGAGAAGGACTAGGATGGAGCCTTCCCCCTTGACTATTTCTTAACAATCCTTTCAAAAGCCCTGGTCTAATGAGAAGAAAGCTCGTCTTTGGGATATCCAACATTCTATCTTCCATATCTATTTCATTTTGTCCTTGTATTTGTGAGGATGGAAGGCCACACCTATTGTAGTAGTTAGGGATGAACATTGGGCGCATCATCCACTGAACCCACTCAAATCCACCTGCTCAAACCCGACCAATCATAATATGGGTGGGTATAGTGGGCGGATATGGGTTGCTTCCCGTCTAACCCATCAAAATATGAGCGGGTTGAACCCGCCACCCACCCATTATCGACACTAAATCACAAAAACCTCCTCCAAACTAATTCTTTTCACAATTTCCTTTGTACTTCTTTCCAAAATTTGATCGTTGAATTCTATTTGTCAACCACCAATGATTTTTCTCGAAATTCATGCGTTTATATACTAATTAGTCTTTGTTTCAGATTCCAATTATATCTTTCTCTCTTTACTACTTTTCAAGTAAGCTTATTATACGGTTTTATAAGAGTGTTCCCTAAACTTTCTTTGTTTGTCAATCAAATGGATGTTTTGTTATGGATTCATTTTGATTCATGTTTGGTTATTCATACTTGTATTCAAATCTATCAAAAACAATTTCATCCACCCAATCCACTTGTAACTCGCATCAAATCCACCCAGTAGGGCTGGTAATCAATTAACTAGTTACCTATTTAACAGACTACTGAACCAGTAATCGGAAGTTATCGGTTAAACCGGTAGCTGACGATGTTGGTTGGCGGTAGTAAAAGAATAGCAAACGATATTATCAGTTTTTATTCGGTTTATAACCGGCGATTAGCCAGTATACCGGATATGCAAACCCCATAGGTGAAAACCCTTCTTTCTCTAATCTCTCTCTGTCTTCTTCCCAACAATCCACCACTCACTATCACCATCTCCGTTTCCATCTCCGTCTCCTCTCATTCTCAATGCCTTCTAGATCAAACAAATTCAGCAGCTCACGGTTCCAGGAATCATCCCGCACCCGAAGAACATATTTGATTGTCTCTCTAAGTAACTCCTTCATTGCTTCCTGGGTGTTGCATGGTGGAACAAAGGGATTGGAGAGCAGATCTAAAGCAGAGGGTAGGCCGCAGCATAGCTGTCGGCCAACAAATGTGCACGGATTGAATATTCACCGCTTGATGTGATTAATTGGACGAAGTAGGAAGGAATTCTGAGGAGAGGAAGAGTTATGTCGTTATAGATTCACAAAGCAGGGAGAGCTCTTCCCAGTTCTGGTTTTTTTTCCTACCAAAATTGATTTAATTAGCTCAACCTCTCAGTTCGTTCCCTCTTTTCTGGACTCCATCTCCCATTCTGTCATCCTCGGTGAATCATCGACAAACACCAGCCGACGAACGACGAACACCGGTTGTCAACATGTTCATGTTCAGCGAATCACCGACAAACACCAGTCGTTTTCCTCGATGGTGAATTGTTTCAATGGTGGCGCCCTTGGTTGAGAGCTTGCATTCCTTAGCGTCGGAAGGATGTATGAGGAAGGAGGAGAAAGGAAATGTGAGGATGTGAGAGGCAAAGTTGGTGGTATTGTTGATTTGTGGAGGCAGAGAGTGCATAAAGGTTGGGTAAAAAGCTTTTTCCGCATGTATGATTTGTTGATGCTTTATCCACCTCAATCCTGACTTCATGTTGGACACCAACTGCACTTGCAATCGCTCTTCCCTCTTCTTCGAATTTTGGCTCCATATAGGAATGAACAAGATCTTCCTCTTTCTTGATGTTCATTTCCTCTTCCAAAATTTGGTCAATCTCCCAAAAACTTGCTTGCTTATCAATATCTCGGGAGCTCTCCGAAATGAGTCCTTTTCACTCCTTTAAGTCTTCTTGGCTAGCCCCTCCGGCCTCCGTTTTCTCTTCATATGATCGGGGATGATTGCGAGCAAGTTGTGCACACGCTTGCTTGACCACAAAATACAGTAACAATAATGAATCCAGTATGACGTCCGGTACGGTTTTCTGATCCATGCTTATTAGAGGAGGGAGAAGGACTAGGATGGAGCCTTCCCCCTTGACTATTTCTTAACAATCCTTTCAAAAGCCCTCGTTCAATGAGAAGAAAGCTCGTCTTTGGGATATCCAACATTCTATCTTCCATATCTATTTCATTTTGGCCTTGTATTTGTGAGGATGGAAGGCCACACCTATTGTAGTAGTTAGGGATGAACATTGGGCGCATCATCCCCTGAACCCACTCAAATCCACCTGCTCAAACCCGACCAATCATAGTATGGGTGGGTATAGTGGGCGGATATGGGTTGCTTCCCGTCTAACCCATCAAAATATGAGCGGGTTGAACCCGCCATCCACACATTATCGACACTAAATCACAAAAACATCCTCCAAACTAATTCTTTTCACAATTTCCTTTGTACTTCTTTCCAAAATTTGATCGTTGAATTCTATTTGTCAATCACCAATGATTTTTCCCGAAATTCATGCGTTTATATACTAATTAGTCTTTGTTTCCGATTCCAATTATATCTTTACCTCTTTACTACTTTTCAAGTAAGCTTATTATACGGTTTTATAAGAGTGTTCCCTAAACTTTCTTTTTTGTCAATCAAATGGATGTTTTGTTATGGATTCATTTTGATTCATGTTTGGTTATTCATACTTGTATTCAAATCTATCAAAAACAATTTCATCCACCCAATCCACTTGTAACTCGCATCAAATCCACCCAGTAGGGCTGGTAATCAATTAACCAGTTACCTGTTTAACAGACTACTGAACCAGTAATCAATAGTTATCGGTTAAACCGAAAGCTGACGATGTTGGTTGGCGGTAGTAAAAGAATAGCAAACGATATTATCAGTTTTTATTCCGTTTATAACCGGCGATTAGCCAGTATACCGGATATGCAAACCCCATAGGTGAAAACCCTTCTTTCTCTAGTCTCTCTCGGTCTTCTTCCCAACAATCCACCACTCACTATCACCATCTCCGTTTCCATCTCCGTCTCCTCCCATTCTCAATGCCTTCTAGATCAAACAAATTCAGCAGCTCACGGTTCCAGGAATCATCCCGCACCCGAAGAACATATTTGATTGTCTCTCTAAGTAACTCCTTCATTGCTTCCTGGGTGTTGCATGGTGGAACAAAGGGATTGGAGAGCAGATCTAAAGCAGAGGGTAGGCCGCAGCAGAGCTGTCGGCCAACAAATGTGCATGGATTGAATATTCACCGCTTGATGTGATTAATTGGACGAAGCAGGAAGGAATTCTGAGGAGAGGAAGAGTTATGTCGTTATAGATTCACAAAGCAGGGAGAGCTCTTCCTAGTTCTGGTTTTTTTTTCCTACCAAAATTGATTTAATTAGCTCAACCTCTCAGTTCGTTCCCTCTTTTCTAGACTCCATCTCCCATTCTGTCATCCTCGGTGAATCATCGACAAACACCAGCCGACGAACGACGAACACCGGTTGTCAACATGTTCATGTTCAGCGAATCACCGACAAACACCAGTCATTTTCCTCGATGGTGAATTGTTTCAATGGTGGCGCCCTTGGTTGAGAGCTTGCATTCCTTAGCGTCGGAAGGATGTATGAGGAAGGAGGAGAAAGGAAATGTGAGGATGTGTGAGGCAAAGTTGGTGGTATTGTTGATTTGTGGAGGCAGAGAGTGCATAAAGGTTGGGTAAAAAGCTTTTTCCGCATGTATGATTTGTTGATGCTTTATCCACCTCAATCCTGACTTCATGTTGGACACCAACTGCACTTGCAATCGCTCTTCCCTCTTCTTCGAATTTTGGCTCCATATAGGAATGAACAAGATCTTCCTCTTTCTTGATGTTCATTTCCTCTTCCAAAATTTGGTCCATCTCCCAAAAACTTGCTTGCTTATCAATATCTCGGGAGCTCTCCGAAATGAGTCCTTTTCACTCCTTTAAGTCTTCTTGGCTAGCCCCTCCGGCCTCCGTTTTCTCTTCATATGATCGGGGATGATTGCGAGCAAGTTGTGCACACGCTTGCTTGAACACAAAATATCGTAACAATAATGAATCTAGTATGACGTCCGGTACGGTTTTCTGATCCATGCTTATTAGACGAGGGAGAAGGACTAGGATGGAGCCTTCCCCCTTGACTATTTCTTAACAATCCTTTCAAAAGCCCTCGTCCAATAAGAAGAAAGCTCGTCTTTGGGATATCCAACATTCTATCTTCCATATCTATTTCATTTTGGCCTTGTATTTGTGAGGATGGAAGGCCACACCTATTGTAGTAGTTAGGGATGAACATTGGGCGCATCATCCACTGAACCCACTCAAATCCACCTGCTCAAACCCGACCAATCATAGTATGGGTGGGTATAGTGGGCGAATATGGGTTGCTTCCCGTCCAACCCATCAAAATATGAGCGGGTTGAACCCGCCATCCACACATTATCGACACTAAATCACAAAAACCTCCTCCAAACTAATTCTTTTCACAATTTCCTTTGTACTTCTTTCCAAAATTTGATCGTTGAATTCTATTTGTCAATCACCAATGATTTTTCCCGAAATTCATGCGTTTATATACTAATTAGTCTTTGTTTCCGATTCCAATTATATCTTTACCTCTTTACTACTTTTCAAGTAAGCTTATTATACGGTTTTATAAGAGTGTTACCTAAACTTTCTTTTTTGTCAATCAAATGGATGTTTTGTTATGGATTCATTTTGATTCATGTTTGGTTATTCATACTTGTATTCAAATCTATCAAAAACAATTTCATCCACCCAATCCACTTGTAACTCGCATCAAATCCACCCAGTAGGGCTGGTAATCAATTAACCAGTTACCTGTTTAACAGACTACTGAACCAGTAATCGGAAGTTATCGGTTAAACCGAAAGCTGACGATGTTGGTTGGCGGTAGTAAAAGAATAGCAAACGATATTATCAGTTTTTATTCGGTTTATAACCGGCGATTAGCCAGTATACCGGATATGCAAACCCCATAGGTGAAAACCCTTCTTTCTCTAATCTCTCTTTCTCTTCTTCCCAACAATCCACCACTCACTATCACCATCTCCGTTTCCATCTCCGTCTCCTCCCATTCTCAATGCCTTCTAGATCAAACAAATTCAGCAGCTCACGGTTCCAGGAATCATCCCGCACCCGAAGAACATATTTGATTGTCTCTCTAAGTAACTCCTTCATTGCTTCCTGGGTGTTGCATGGTGGAACAAAGGGATTGGAGAGCAGATCTAAAGCAGAGGGTAGGCCGCAGCAGAGCTGTCGGCCAACAAATGTGCACGGATTGAATATTCACCGCTTGAGGTGATTAATTGGACGAAGCAGGAAGGAATTCTGAGGAGAGGAAGAGTTATGTCGTTATAGATTCACAAAGCAGGGAGAGCTCTTCCTAGTTCTGGTTTTTTTTCCTACCAAAATTGATTTAATTAGCTCAACCTCTCAGTTCGTTCCCTCTTTTCTGGACTCCATCTCCCATTCTGTCATCCTCGGTGAATCATCGACAAACACCAGCCGACGAACGACGAACACCGGTTGTCAACATGTTCATGTTCAGCGAATCACCGACAAACACCAGTCGTTTTCCTCGATGGTGAATTGTTTCAATGGTGGCGCCCTTGGTTGAGAGCTTGCATTCCTTAGCGTCGGAAGGATGTATGAGGAAGGAGGAGAAAGGAAATGTGAGGATGTGAGAGGCAAAGTTGGTGGTATTGTTGATTTGTGGAGGCAGAGAGTGCATAAAGGTTGGGTAAAAAGCTTTTTCCGCATGTATGATTTGTTGATGCTTTATCCACCTCAATCCTGACTTCATGTTGGACACCAACTGCACTTGCAATCGCTCTTCCCTCTTCTTCGAATTTTGGCTCCATATAGGAATGAACAAGATCTTCCTCTTTCTTGATGTTCATTTCCTCTTCCAAAATTTGGTCCATCTCCCAAAAACTTGCTTGCTTATCAATATCTCGGGAGCTCTCCGAAATGAGTCCTTTTCACTCCTTTAAGTCTTCTTGGCTAGCCCCTCCGGCCTCCGTTTTCTCTTCATATGATCGGGGATGATTGCGAGCAAGTTGTGCACACGCTTGCTTGAACACAAAATACCGTAACAATAATGAATCTAGTATGACGTCCGGTACGGTTTTCTGATCCATGCTTATTAGACGAGGGAGAAGGACTAGGATGGAGCCTTCCCCCTTGACTATTTCTTAACAATCCTTTCAAAAGCCCTCGTCCAATGAGAAGAAAGCTCGTCTTTGGGATATCCAACATTCTATCTTCCATATCTATTTCATTTTGGCCTTGTATTTGTGAGGATGGAAGGCCACACCTATTGTAGTAGTTAGGGATGAACATTGGGCGCATCATCCACTGAACCCACTCAAAACCACCTGCTCAAACCCGACCAATCATAGTATGGGTGGGTATAGTGGGCGGATATGGGTTGCTTCACGTCTAACCCATCAAAATATGAGCGGGTTGAACCCGCCATCCACACATTATCGACACTAAATCACAAAAACCTCCTCCAAACTAATTCTTTTCACAATTTCCTTTGTACTTCTTTCCAAAATTTGATCGTTGAATTCTATTTGTCAATCACCAATGATTTTTCCCGAAATTCATGCGTTTATATACTAATTAGTCTTTGTTTCCGATTCCAATTATATCTTTACCTCATTACTACTTTTCAAGTAAGGTTACTATACAGTTTTATAAGAGTGTTCCCTAAACTTTCTTTTTTGTCAATCAAATGGATGTTTTGTTATGGATTCATTTTGATTCATGTTTGGTTATTCATACTTGTATTCAAATCTATCAAAAACAATTTCATCCACCCAATCCACTTGTAACTCGCATCAAATCCACCCAGTAGGGCTGGTAATCAATTAACCAGTTACCTGTTTAACAGACTACTGAACCAGTAATCAATAGTTATCGGTTAAACCGAAAGCTGACGATGTTGGTTGGCGGTAGTAAAAGAATAGCAAACGATATTATCAGTTTTTATTCGGTTTATAACCGGCGATAAGCCAGTATACCGGATATGCAAACCCCATAGGTGAAAACCCTTCTTTCTCTAATCTCTCTCTGTCTTCTTCCCAACAATCCACCACTCACTATCACCATCTCCGTTTCCATCTCCGTCTCCTCCCATTCTCAATGCCTTCTAGATCAAACAAATTCAGCATCTCACAGTTCCAGGAATCATCCCGCACCCGAAGAACATATTTGATTGTCTCTCTAAGTAACTCCTTCATTGCTTCCTGGGTGTTGCATGGTGGAACAAAGGGATTGGAGAGCAGATCTAAAGCAGAGGGTAGGCCGCAGCAGAGCTGTCGGCCAACAAATGTGCACGGATTGAATATTCACCGCTTGATGTGATTAATTGGACGAAGCAGGAAGGAATTCTGAGGAGAGGAAGAGTTATGTCGTTATAGATTCACAAAGCAGGGAGAGCTCTTCCTAGTTCTGGTTTTTTTTCCTACCAAAATTGATTTAATTAGCTCAACCTCTCAGTTCGTTCCCTCTTTTCTGGACTCCATCTCCCATTCTGTCATCCTCGGTGAATCATCGACAAACACCAGCCGACGAACGACGAACACCGGTTGTCAACATGTTCATGTTCAGCGAATCACCGACAAACACCAGTCGTTTTCCTCGATGGTGAATTGTTTCAATGGTGGCGCCCTTGGTTGAGAGCTTGCATTCCTTAGCGTCGGAAGGATGTATGAGGAAGGAGGAGAAAGGAAATGTGAGGATGTGAGAGGCAAAGTTGGTGGTATTGTTGATTTGTGGAGGCAGAGAGTGCATAAAGGTTGGGTAAAAAGCTTTTTCCGCATGTATGATTTGTTGATGCTTTATCCACCTCAATCCTGACTTCATGTTGGACACCAACTGCACTTGCAATCGCTCTTCCCTCTTCTTCGAATTTTGGCTCCATATAGGAATGAACAAGATCTTCCTCTTTCTTGATGTTCATTTCCTCTTCCAAAATTTGGTCCATCTCCCAAAAACTTGCTTGCTTATCAATATCTCGGGAGCTCTCCGAAATGAGTCCTTTTCACTCCTTTAAGTCTTCTTGGCTAGCCCCTCCGGCCTCCGTTTTCTCTTCATATGATCGGGGATGATTGCGAGCAAGTTGTGCACACGCTTGCTTGAACACAAAATACCGTAACAATAATGAATCTAGTATGACGTCCGGTACGGTTTTCTGATCCATGCTTATTAGACGAGGGAGAAGGACTAGGATGGAGCCTTCCCCCTTGACTATTTCTTAACAATCCTTTCAAAAGCCCTCGTCCAATGAGAAGAAAGCTCGTCTTTGGGATATCCAACATTCTATCTTCCATATCTATTTCATTTTGGCCTTGTATTTGTGAGGATGGAAGGCCACACCTATTGTAGTAGTTAGGGATGAACATTGGGCGCATCATCCACTGAACCCACTCAAATCCACCTGCTCAAACCCGACCAATCACAGTATGGGTGGGTATAGTGGGCGAATATGGGTTGCTTCCCGTCTAACCCATCAAAATATGAGCGGGTTGAACCCGCCATCCACACATTATCGACACTAAATCACAAAAACCTCCTCCAAACTAATTCTTTTCACAATTTCCTTTGTACTTCTTTCCAAAATTTGATCGTTGAATTCTATTTGTCAATCACCAATGATTTTTCCCGAAATTCATGCGTTTATATACTAATTAGTCTTTGTTTCCGATTCCAATTATATCTTTACCTCCTTACTACTTTTCAAGTAAGCTTATTATACGGTTTTATAAGAGTGTTCCCTAAACTTTCATTTTTGTCAATCAAATGGATGTTTTGTTATGGATTCATTTTGATTCATGTTTGGTTATTCATACTTGTATTCAAATCTATCAAAAACAATTTCATCCACCCAATCCACTTGTAACTCGCATCAAATCCACCCAGTAGGGCTGGTAATCAATTAACCAGTTACCTGTTTAACAGACTACTGAACCAGTAATCGGAAGTTATCGGTTAAACCGAAAGCTGACGATGTTGGTTGGCGGTAGTAAAAGAATAGCAAACGATATTATCAGTTTTTATTCGGTTTATAACCGGCGATTAGCTAGTATACCGGATATGCAAACCCCACAGGTGAAAACCCTTCTTTCTCTAATCTCTCTTTCTCTTCTTCCCAACAATCCACCACTCACTATCACCATCTCCGTTTCCATCTCCGTCTCCTCCCATTCTCAATGCCTTCTAGATCAAACAAATTCAGCAGCTCACGGTTCCAGGAATCATCCCGCACCCGAAGAACATATTTGATTGTCTCTCTAAGTAACTCCTTCATTGCTTCCTGGGTGTTGCATGGTGGAACAAAGGGATTGGAGAGCAGATCTAAAGCAGAGGGTAGGCCGCAGCAGAGCTGTCGGCCAACAAATGTGCACGGATTGAATATTCACCGCTTGAGGTGATTAATTGGACGAAGCAGGAAGGAATTCTGAGGAGAGGAAGAGTTATGTCGTTATAGATTCACAAAGCAGGGAGAGCTCTTCCTAGTTCTGGTTTTTTTTCCTACCAAAATTGATTTAATTAGCTCAACCTCTCAGTTCGTTCCCTCTTTTCTGGACTCCATCTCCCATTCTGTCATCCTCGGTGAATCATCGACAAACACCAACCGACGAACGACGAACACATGTTCAGCGAATCAGCGACAAACACCAGCCGTTTTCCTCGATGGTGAATTTTTTCAATGGTGGTGCCCTTGGTTGAGAGCTTGCATTCCTTAGCGTCGGAAGGATGTACGAGGAAGGAGGAGAAAGGAAATGTGAGGATGTGAGAGGCAAAGTTGGTGGTATTGTTGATTTGTGGAGGCAGAGAGTGCATAAAGGTTGAGTGAAAAGCTTTTTCCGCATGTATGATTTGTTGATGCTTTATCCACCTCAATCCCGACTTCATTTTGGACACCAACTGCACTTACAATCGCTCTTCCCTCTTCTTCGAATTTCGGCTCCATATAGGAATGAACAAGATCTTCCTCTTTCTTGATGTTCATTTCCTCTTCCAAAATTTGGTCCATCTCCCAAAAACTTGCTTGCTTATCAATATCTCGGGAGCTCTCCGAAATGAGTCCTTTTTACTCCTTTAAGTTTTCTTGGCTAGTCCCTCCGGCCTCCTTTTTCTCTTCATATGGTCGGGGATGATTGCGAGCAAGTTGTGCACACGCTTGCTTGACCATCTAACCTAGCCTCTCCGTTTTCCGGAGCATATCCTTCATTGTCTGTAGTAAAGAATAGTCGATAGGGGTGGTTGAGGATTCCACATCGGAGCATGCTTCGGTATCCCTAGTGAACTACTCCACCAAAAGCTCTAGGTGTCTTTTTGGCTCCGGTTGTGGAAGACTTTCTTCATGATACTGGGAAGTTTCTTGTAGTTCCCAATGGTATTGTTGTTCGTTTGGGAAGGGAGGTTTATAAAAGAATATGAACCCTTGACTTCCCCAACCTTGATTTTTCCATGAAGCTCCAGGGTAATCATCTTCGGGTATTGATGAATACCTCCACATTTTGGTGAAGTCATAAAGTCATAAGGATCCATGATTCAAAAGCTATAAACAACAAAACACTAAAAAGAAGATCAAACATGCACACCCCACCCTTCGAGGGGAGAAGAGTGGGTGAAAACAAAGCACAAAAAGGAAAACACATTATGTAATACTCCTACTAATTTAAGAAATAAATAAAGGCTAAATTAACAACTCGATGGTTTTCTATTAGTTACCAAGGTTCCCCGACAATGACGCCAAAAAGTTTGATTGCTTCATTTCGTGCAGTGGTTAGCACATATCAATAACTACCCCATCCTAGGCCAAGTTTAACCTAAGATGGCATTGTCATATAGTGGTGATCAAGGTCGTATTCACTCGGGTCTCGGTACCCTAGCCTACTTCCCACGTTGTCGTTATCTAGGTGATCGGTTTAAGGGTTTGTGTTTAAGGATTCAAGCGAAATAACTAGTAAAGAGAGTAAATAAAGATAAAAGCAGGTACTTCGAGTAACTATCCCTCACCCTAGCCTAGGTCTACTATGTAATGTCTAGATAAGTAGGGTTTATCGAATATGTTGAGTGAGCTCTTTTCCGTAGGCTTTTATTGTTTTCCACACGCCACCGAATACGCCTCCCCTAAACCCATGTCAGTCACCTCGATCTAGGATATCGTATATGGGGCATTAAGAACATAGCTCATTTCAATGGGTACTACCCACTGTCCACACCGAGGTTTAATCCCGGGTTCTATCTAAGAAGGCATTCCTATGGCAGGGGTATAGACGCCTCGTCCACCATAAGCTCCTATTCATTCATCTAGCCTAATTTGCTTGTTAGCACATACCCGTCTAACCCTAAAACTTCATACCCGACGTAGAAGCTCAAGTAACTAGTAGAGAAGTTTAGGCGACTTACCCAAACACAATCAAAGCTAGAGAAGCATTAAAATAAAATAGATAAACACATTCATTCATTAAAACCCTAAAATATCCATTCATTACATAGTAACCCTAAAACTATGGTTTGGAGTTTAGAATCCCTAGTAACTTAGAGGACTACTCCATAAAAGAGGGAAGAAGATACATAGAAGAAATGGGGAAATACTTGATGTTGAGGAAGATGGCTCCTCTCTTCTGGCTCCCCCTCCTCCTCCTTCTCCTCTTCTCCTTCTCTCGCTTTTCTCTCTCTAACCATGAATTTCTATCTCAAAATCAGCTCACTTGAATGGGGGAAGGGGTCTTTTATTTATGGCCTTTAGAGGACGGACAAGTTCATGACCAGGTAGGGTAAAGATCGCGGTCGTGATCTTCTTCATAGAGGCCGCGATCTACCAATGTCGCCATTTTGGCCTTCAAACGCGAGGGTTTTGCAGATTGACTTCACGGTCACGGCCGCGAACTTCCTCGCGGTTAGTGTGAACTATGGCCGTGATTAGACTGGGGAAACTCGATGTTTCTCTTCGTCTGGATTCATCGCGAAGTTCACGCCCGATGCCTCCAGATTTGCGGTCGTGATCTTCGCCTTGAGTTCGCAGTCAGTGTTCTTGGCCGTGATCATCAGTCTTCTGCCCCTTTTGCTACACTTGTGCCCTTTTTCGTACCTAATTTGCAAGTATTGTCTAAAGCACCCTAAAATCACATCATAATCAAATAAAAATGAAATAGGGATGCAATCGACACTATTCAAACGATTATGCACATGAATTGGCACGAAACAAACCTAAATATGAAGGGTAAATGACCCCAATTTAGGTGTCGTCGCTCCCCGGTCCCCCAATTTACATCTTCTAACTCCACATACACCTCACCAGTTTCCTTTCGTTTTTCATCATCCACTAGTACGAATTCAACATATTCAAGGATGTTAGAATACCAGAGTTGGCATGTGATAGAATATTTAGGTATTGTTTAATGTCGCCGAGTTCAAGTTTCTCCCTCTATTATGTTTGAGAGATCAATCCATGTAAATTTTTCTTTGATAATCATCTGATTGACTACATTCAAAATCAATCCCTTTCATGGATTTTATGATTTCACCATCCCAACAAATACAAAGTGTGAATTTTCGAACCATAACTATAATTCAAAGAACTAGTTAGAATATGTTGATATTATTCAAGTCCTAATATCAATTCTCAACTCTTAAGTTCTACCCTTAGTATAAAATTACAAAGTATACAATATTTAAATATAATACACAGATAGAAATAACTAACCTTCTTCTAGTAGAAACGTTCATTTGCTTGCCAAAGAGTTGCTCGAGCTTAATGTACCTACAATCCATATTACACATCATGCATAAGAATGAAAAATATATGATTGGTAAAAAAATTAATTCAATTCACCCTTCTTACTTATGGATAATGACATGACTAATCCTGCTTTTATATGAGAATTGAAGAAAGGAAGAAAGTAGAGAGAATGAGAGTAGAGAAAGCTGCAACAAGGTACGGTAGGATGTTTTTTAGGTGAAGAAATGGTAGATGAATGAGTGTGATGAGTTAGGTAGGATGTTGTTTAGGTTCTGGTTGACACTACGTCGCCCTCAACCAAGACAATATTGTTATGTCGTCCGTCTAATGGTAAAGCGACATATCTACAGACTAAAAGCTTACCCTATATGCACTAATTTTCGATGAAAGCGATAGGTATATGTAAGCTAAATGTTGCTTTAGGGAGAGTGACATATGTCACATAACATTCTGGTGATATAGGCTTTTTCACCTGCCTAGCGATATTCCCTCCCCCCTGCCAGGTCAACAAAAGCACAATTATTTTGGAAAATAAATGTGAAGGAACGTCGTTTTGGGAATTTAAAATAAAAGGGTTTTTTTTAAAAAAAAAAACCTGTAATTTGCATCAATTAACATCATAGTTCTTGCAAGAGTGACCAGATTTAACATGTAGTCCAAGCACTAAGCAATATTTTGCTAACACTGAGTGACCAGATTTACCATTTACACTTCAAGCATCAATAACAAGTCCATCATCTTTAGTTAATATGAATGGACTAGAATAAAAAAAAGCTAAGAAAAAAAATGCAAATTGTTAGTTAGATAGTTAGAACATCAAGAATATAATCAAGTAATAAACATAACATATTACTGGTAGTCTGCTCCTCAATGGGATTCAAATGAGTTTCAAGTGAATTCACCTCCAAGTCACTCGTAAATGCTACGGAACAGAGCCATTTCTGAGTACAAACAAGTACTTCCACCATTCTTGGAGCAAGCTTTGTTCTGGAAGGGTCTACAATACGACCATTGGTGCTGAAAGTTTACGAGTGACTTTGTTGGATGTTTTTCAGCCACAAGCACATAACCAACAACATCTATCTCTTCTTGACAAGTACTAGACCCTTTCCCCAGACGCACTACTTTCCGAACCAACCAAATATTAATCATATAAACAATTCATCACTTTTTTCACATTATCGGTAAGCTGTCCAACATGATTGCCATCATATAAATCTGCAAAACTGAACTTGACATACTTGAGCTTATATCTAGCGTCTAAAACCACAACCATGTACAATAAGGGATTGAGATTATGAACATTCACCTAATATTTGATAAATTTTGACTTCATGCGAAGAGACATATCTATAAACATATCATGCTCACTTGATGACAACTTACTCAACTTGTCTTGCAAGGCTATCAACTTGTGGAGGAACATGTTAGAAGTTACTCTTAAGGTGCTGGAAAATTTCATTGGCATGAGATAAAATAATTTCATAAACTTTAATAAGCACCTAGCTTTGTCAAAGTCGTCATCCATTGGTGGCCCTAATAGTTCCTTCTTTTTCTTTGCCTTCCCTTTTGTATTTCCTACTTCATTCCCGCCACCAACCTCATCATCAATCTCCTCATCACCATCCCCAAAGTAAGTTAAGTATACTTATAATCTTCATCAATCATCTTTGCAAAAGCGCTTTCAAAATTTTCAGCCGCTGTCAACATCACATGAGTTGAATTTCACCTAGTCTCGACATCAACACCTACTAGTCTTTTGTATGATATCTCCTCCATCTCAATACATTTTTTGAAATTTAGTAACCTTGGAGGAGAGGACCTAACATAACTCGCATCATTTCTTATTTTAATGATTGACTCATCCAACTCTTTGATTCCATCTTGTAAAATCAAATTCAAGATGTGAGTAGAACACCTAAGGTGCAAAAAATCATGGTTTAGTATTGTTCGCTATAATTATTGGTTCTCCCATAATGTACTTGATGACACTATTACAAGTACTTGCATTATCTACGGTTATTGTGAATATCTTATGTAGTTCCACTCTTTTAAACAACCTTCAATTGTCTGCCCAATAGTTTCACCCTTGTGATTAGCAATTTTGCAAAGATTCAAAATCCTTTTATGGAGTACTGAGACTTCATCTATCCAATGTGTGGTAAGGCACATATAATTAATATCTTATTTGAAGACCAAGTATCAGTGGTTAGACACACCTGCTGCCCCTTTAGCACCCTTTTTATCTTCTGCTTTCCTGCTCAAACAATGCTAAACAATATCTTCTAATTGTAGCTCTAGAAGGTATAGTAAATTCTGGCTGCAATGCCTTAGAATACCTTCTAAAGCCCTCTTTTCCACATATCGAAAGTCCGTCACATTTGTAATGATCATTCTAGCCAATTCCTTCCCAAAAAGCTCAGCACTATATCCTAAAGCCTTAAGTCCACTACTTGGCTCAAAACACAAAGTTTTTTATTCAATATCATTATGATAGAAAAAGGCATTTTAAGCATTGTGTTTCCAAATGACTCCACATATTATTAGTTCCATGTGTTCTACTTTCAGCCTCATAAGACTTCCCACAATAATTACAAGCATCTTTATTACTTTTCACTTACTTTAACCAAAGTAAAGTGATTCCAATTTTATATTTGGTAGATGTCTGAAATTCAATTTAGCTAAAATTCTATTTATCTTTTGAGGCTTAGGAGGAATGGAAGTGTAACACCCTGATATTTGGATTTAAGTTCGACCATAACAAATGATCGGTTGGATTAACGGTTACGTATTAAAGGTTGCAACCGCAGATTAGGAATAGTAATAATAATAACTATTATGGCGCCATCTATATGTCGTTGTCGTGAACTTTATCATGGACTAAATGCTCCTTGGTCGTGATTTGGGTGGCGAA
This sequence comes from Linum tenue, assembly GCA_946122785.1. Classification (NCBI taxonomy): domain Eukaryota; kingdom Viridiplantae; phylum Streptophyta; class Magnoliopsida; order Malpighiales; family Linaceae; genus Linum; species Linum tenue. The sequence goes on from CAMGYJ010000011.1 coordinate 30,795,888, forward strand.
ACTCTCTGGCCACGCGTTGGGTGCCTTCTGCAGTTCGCGACCATAGCCTAAAAGTTTACATTTTTTAAATGCGGCACTCCTTCTGATACGACTGTATCAAAGGTCGTATCTTGTGTAAATTTCACCCTTCTTGCTCCTATGCTTCGCGATCATGCTTGGATGAACTCCAATCGATTCGCGATCGGTCCTATAAGAATTAAGACCTGAAATTTCATCACAAACATTGAAAAGGCATAAAATGATAAAGTGGGATCGTTTCACCATGAAAACCTTCATATAAAGCAAACTCATGCAAAAATAAAAGTTTTACAAATAGGAATCAATCTCGGCCTAAACTAGCTTGAGATGTGGCCTAGGAAAGAGCATTTAGCACACAAACGCCTCAAGAATGAGGGCTAAATAACACCTATTTTAGGTGTTATTAGGAGCTGAATTGAATTCTACAGTTGTTGGCTCTATTTCGCCTCAAAACCAACAAAATGAAAATGTTGTTGTTGCCAATACAAAAATCGATACTTCCTGAAACAACCTGATCCTTTTCGACAAATAAAACCACAATTTAAAACACAAAAACAGTTACTCTGGAGCAACCCAAACCACACTTTAAAGTCAAATCGAAAATCATCCCACGGTGATATTCAGAAATCTCAACGAAAGCCCTAAACACTTGGGCAAAATCTCAATCCCAAACATTTAAACATAAACCTTGAGTTTTCCAATATACTCATAAGACACGAAATAAAGACAAATATGACAAAGGGGGTCCTTTCTAGTTACCCTGAGCCTTCTGACATCTTCAAGCTTGACGTGGCTGACCTCCTTGATTAACCTCCTCGTGTTGGCTACGTCGTTTTCCCCTTTCCACAGTTTAAGCAACAGTAAATCAACCTAAGGAAATTACAAGTTGGACCTAACTAAGGAGCTAGGGGGACTCTTTCCCGAATGACTCTTCTCTTACTTCAGGAAACCGGACAATTCACTGCTTTCTTTCTATTTAGTTTGAATTCAACTTCACTCACTTAGTCCCGCTAGATAATAGAAGTTCACGGAGTAGGCAGTAGATCTAGACCCCGGGTTGATAAATTAAACTTACCACTATTCTGCATTTCCAGACTGCGATTATACTTGGTCGTAGTTTGGTGTTGTGTCATAGCGCGTCAGTAATGGTGGCCCAACCGCCCGGGGGTTCATTTCACATACAAACATACATCACATACATAGCACAACGTGTGCCTCCACTTTAAGTAGGCGGTGGGATGCCTCACACACACACAATCGCGCAAACTCATAAATTAACTAGCATAACTTGAAATAAAAGACATAAACTAAAGACCTCGACGGAGATTTTACCCCCTTTACACTCACCTTGAAAAGATGACTTGATTCCTTACTCGAAGAAATCCCTCCTTCCCCTAACTATCTCGGGACAACCTATAAATCATTAATTCATTTTTAGACGATCTTTCTCGCTTTAAAGTCCCTTTTGATTTACCAAAGCACCCTCTCCTCAACGTTTCATCCTCGAACCTCTTCCCAAAGATCCCTTAAACTCCTTTAAAAATTTTCTAAAAATAATCACTTCAAAACTGACCATTTTTCCAAATTAATATCGTCTAGGACAAATTTTTCACCTAACCAGAACCCACTCCCCAGCAAAACCCCTAATTTATTTTCCCCGGCAAGAATTCCTCTCCCTAGGAAAATTAAACCCCCCGCCCATCCTTTCCCTATGGTTGTTTAGGGAAGATGAACACTACCTTATAGTTTGTGTGTGGGTGATATGTAAGCATGTTTATAAACTTATTTATCTATGTCTACTATTTGTGCATGATAATCTCTTGCTTTATTGTGATTGATTTGTTCTTAACCTAGATGAGATTTCCATCCCTTAGGTCAATATTATCATAGACATCAATTAGGGTGGGATTATCTGTATCCCATTTCCCAAAGTTGCACCCTACATAATAGGGGAATTATCATTTTCTTGCATATGAATTATTGTATAATTGGGTTTAGCTAGGATGCTTAATTCTTTTAAATAGGGTTTAGATGTGTGTAAATGCTTCGTACCTCAATTAGATTAAGAGTGTTCAAACGGTGTGGTAACCATAGTAACCAGTAGTATTTGGATAATTTGGTTTAGTTAATTTGGGTAATTGGTTTGGTTTGGTTAACAATTTTAGCTTGTGTGGTTTTTTTGGTTTGGTTTCAGACACTGCTAACCAATCAAACCAAATTAACCAGTTAAGTAATTATCCATATATCTATAATATATTATATACACATATTTAATACTTGACAGTTGACATAACCACTCAATATCCAAACATTCCTTTCTTTTAGGCTCATCAACAATAAAGCTCAATATTGCTTCTATACTATATATTTTTGTATTTGTAAAGTGTAGACCATGATATATGAAAACTTGAAAGGAAGATCTTTTTCAACCTAATATAAATTTTAACAGACTAATTCAGTTCACACAATCACAATAATTAATTAATTTCATACTATTGACATATATTTTTGTTAGGTGAATACTTATATTGACTGTAAGATAATTATATTAGTTGCATGTATTTCTGTAAGGGTTAACTATAACTATGTGTTCATCGTAATGTATTATTCATCATATAAATTGTGATGTTATATTGGTTAATCTGGTTAACCAATTAACCAAACTGATTAAACTTTAGTTGGGTTAATTTGGTTGTTGTATTAGTTTGGACGGTATGGTTATGATATTGTATTCCAGGGTTAATAGAATTTTGACTTATTCGGTTTGATAATTACCATGGTAACCATTTGAACACCCCTAAATTGGATAGCTAGAGGTCGAGGTGACCATCCCCTTCTAGTTAGATTCTCACACAGTTTATGTTTGTCAGGTAGGTGCGTGACCATCGACTTATCTGATTTGTGTGCGGACGAATATAAGCAGTTAGAGGAGGTAGATCATATTCCATAGTTGGGTAGACCGGTTGAGGTGACATTGGGCGGTTGCATCTAGCTAGGAGGGGATCGATTGTATGGCCATTGAATTGATCCCCACCTTCATGACCTCCACACTTCAAGCTAGAGGGAGTCGATCCTAAACAACCATCTCATCTCTAGCGTTCTCCCAACCACTTGGTTGGCTGTTTTTAGTTAGGTTAGGTTATTTCTACCCTCCCCCCAACCTTCCTGTTTGATTATATAGTAGTTCAGAGCGAAGTAATAGTAAGTCTAAGGTTCCCTTGGAATACGACTGATGACTTGATATATACACATATTTTTATCCATCATTCTTATGCCGTTTGAGCCTCATTTCTCGTATCTTAGGCCGATTTCACGCTAGGTTGTTCTCGTTTGTGTTATTTCAGGTCCTAGTACGTGATTGAAGGTTTGGGAGCGAGTTTCGGGTCGATTGGACGAAAATTGGACGTCTAGCGAGAAGTTGAGGAATCCACATGGCTAGACCTAGCAACCACATGGCCATGTGGCGTAGCCGTGTGGAATCCCATTACACGGGCAAGGCCACACTGGCCGTGTATTGGGCCCCCTGTGGCCGTGTGGAATTTTCAGAGAGCTCACACGGGCAAGCCAGCTTTCCACACGGCCGTGCAGCTTTGGCCGTGTAGCAATCGCGGAGGCACTTAATTGGAACGTTGCGTTTTGGCTCTTACACGGGCAGACTGGGAATCAACACGGCCGTGTGGTCGGGAAATTCTGGGTTTTAACCCAATTTCGAGCCAAAGGAGAGGGAATCGACTTTCTGGAGCAAAAACAGAGCCCTAGAGAGAGAAAGTGCGAAGAACACCCCCTAAGAGTGATTTTGGAGCTGGGTTTCATCAATCAAGCTCGGAAATCATCCTTGGAGTGAAGATCATCATCCCAGAGTATATTCTTCCCATCTTGATGAGTATGAATGCTTTGTTTGCTATTTTCCTCTCTCTCTCTCTCTCTCTCTCTCTCTCTCTATGGAGTAGAACCCTGTCTCACTTGGGTATGAAGAACCCTAGTTCTATGTGTTAGGGATCATTGTTGTAACGACATTTGGATTGTGATATTGTTTGATTATAATCGATTGAAGTGTTTTGATTGAGTCAATTGAAGCCTGATCATCTTTTATTGATTTCTACTGCAACCTGAAATAGATAGAATCTGATTAGGTTGTTAGAGCTTCTTCCATCGGTAGTAGTGAATCGATTATACGAGTTAGTCGATTTAATGCTTTGTACTGGAATTCAGTTCCAGTAGTGGATTTTTGTGTTCATAGCCTCAACTTTCTATCCCGGTGAAGACTAGTCGTCTGTCGGGTAGTTTGCCGGAGAGGGCTTGGTCAGCTTAAGAGATTCCAAGCTACTGTCGGATCTTCCGCAGTATAACCAACAATAAAGCAACCCAAAAGTAATTACAACTGTGACCTAACTAAGGAGCTAGGGAGACTCATTCCCGAGTGACTCTTCCCTTGCTTTAGAAAACCGAACAATTTCCTGCTTTCTTACGGCTTTTGCTTAAAATCACAATCACTCGACTTAGTTTGCTAGATAATAGATAATCACGGAGTAGGAAGTAGATCTATACCCCGGGTTGACAAATAGAACTTGCCAGAGCCGCGGACATGAGGTTGCCCATTCAGCACCCTCATGTTCCAGCAAATAACTTTGAGGTGAGCACCTCTGTCATCACCATGCTGCGCGGTTTGGTGGTATTCCGTGACAAGGAGGGGGAGTGCCCCCGATCACACCTGAGGCGATTCCACGAGTTCATCGATGGGATCAAGATCAATGGGGTCCCAGCCGATGCAATCCAACTGAGGTACTTTCCATTCACTCTGGAGGGGCAAGCCAAGGAGTGGCTGGACACTCGACCTCCAAGCTCGATCACCATGTTCGCCAACCTGCGGACAAGTTCCTCACCCACTACCATCCTCCGTCCAAGACGGCGGACCTGCAGAAGCAAATTACCCACTTTGCTCAAGATGAAGATGAGACCATTCGGGATGCTTGGGAGAGATACAAAAGTCTCTTCCTCAAGTGTCCCAACCATGGTTTTACCGACGCCTTCAAGGTGGGCACCTTCTACCATGCCCTCTTCCCGGAAGACAAGCAGCTGATTGACTCGGTTTGCGGCAGGAATATGCTCACCAAGACACCGCCACAGCTGAATCAACTTTTTGAAGAGATGGCAGAGCAGGGCTATGATTGGGGAACTGCGAGGAGATCGAGACGAGCACCAGGGCGGGGTGTGCATGTGATAGACCGTCATTTACACATGTTTTTACCCCCGTTCTTACACCGTTTGAGGTGTTGATTCTCGTGTTTTAGGCCGATTTCACGCTAGGTTGTGCTTGTTTGTGATATTTCAGGTCCTAGTACGTGAATGAAGGCTTAGGAGCGAGTCTGGGGTCGATTGGACGAAGAACGGACGAATGGCGAGCTGTTTGGGGAGTGCACGGGCAGACCAGGGAGGCTGCACGGCCGTGCACTTGAGCCATATGGCCGTGCGCCTCATGCCGAGGCCATGCACGGGCAGGCCCTGAAGCTTGCACGGCCGTGCACCTGGCCGTGCGAGAAGCATGAGTTCGACTTAAATGGATACGCTGCGTTTCAGGGTGCACGGCCAGAATGGTGATGTGCACGGCCGTGCACCCTGGCCATGCAAGTCGGGGAAACCCGGTTTTAAAGCCTAATCCGAGCCAGAAGTGGGGGAATCGTGTTTGGAGAGCAAAAACAGAGCCCTAGAGAGAGAAAGTGCGAAGAACACATCCTAGAAGCTGTCTTAGAGCTGGATTTCATCGAATCGAGCTTGGAGATCGTCATAGGAGTGGAAATCATCGTCCCGGAGCAGATTATCCTCATCGTTATGAGTATGACTAATCCGATTCTTGTTTTCTCTTCTCTCTCTATGGAGTAGAACCCTTCTCTCACTTGGGTATGAAGAACCCTAGTTCCTTGTGTTAGGGATTTGATTGTAATGACTTGGGATGATATTACTGTTTGATTTTAATCGAATGATGCATGTTTATTGAATTGATTTGAGTCTGATCAGCTTTTCTCAATTTCTGCTGCAACCTGAGATAGATAGAATCTGATTAGGTTGTTAGAGCCTCTTCATTCGATAGTAGGAGATTGGCTATACGAGAGTTAGCCAGTTTACTGCTTTGTACTGGTGTTCTTGGCGCCAGTAGTGGAGTTCTGTGTTCATAGCCTCAGCTTTCTATCCCGGTGAAGACTAGTCGTCTGCCGGGTAGTTAGACTGAGAGGGCTTGGTCAGCTTAAGAGATTCCAAGCTACTGTCGGAACTTCCACAGTCTAATCAACAGTAAATCAACCCAGGGAATTGCAATTGAACCTAACTAAGGGGCTAGGGGGACTCAATCCCGAGTGACTCTTGCCTGCTTTAGAAACCCGAACAATTTATTGCTTTCTTGTTGCTTTTACTTTTCACAACAATCACTCGAACTAGTTTGCTAGATAATAGAGAATCACGGAGTAAGCAGTAGATCTAGACCCCGGGTTGATAATTAAACTTGCCTATGCTGCAGTCCCTTTCATTGGTTACACTTGGCCATTGTTAGGTGTTGTGTTTTAGCATGTCAGCATGCTATAAACCCCAGTCGTCTGATTTGGTGCAGGTGGTATCGAAACTTGTTTCAGCCATCGATCGCTCTGGAATGATTTCAGGTATAGGACATCAGCAGGTGATGCACTGCCAGTGGTGTGAAAGCTCCCATCACACCATGGAGGAATGTCAGGCGATGAGGGAGTCGTCTACTCCCCAGGAGCAGGTGGACTTTATCGGCAATGCCAGGTGTTTCAACCCCTACAGCAAAACTTACAACGAGGGGTGGCGCCAGCATCCCAACTTCTCCTAGGTTGGGGCCAATTCTAGACCACCAGTCCCCCAAGGACCACCAGGCTTCCAGAGGCCTCCTTACCAGCCCAGACAAGGGTAATTTCAGCAGCCGCAGCAGCCTCTCTACCCGCTCAGACAGGGGCCAGTCCACCTAAGTCACAGGTGCGGCCATTTCATTAGTCAGAGGCAGCCCCCGCAGCCCCAGTACAGAGTGATCCGATGGCGGAATTGTGAGATCTGGTGGGTTCTCTGGCCACCTCCAGTGCAAACAAGTTCAATAATATCGAGCAGTTCATGGAGAAAGCTTCAGGTAAATTCTTGGAGCTAGAAGCTGGCCAGAGAAACACACAGGCTGTGCTGCGGGACATCCAGACCCAGCTTGGGAGTGTGGCCCAGGCTGTAGGCCAGAGGACTCCTGGTACTTTACCCGGTCAGACCATCCCTCATCCGCAAGACCCAAATGAGCATTGCAAGGCCATTACTACCAATAGTGGCAAGATGACTTCTGATCCACCCATTCGGGCACAAGAGAGAGAGACCCCTGCTTTAGCACTTCCAACTAATGAGGAGGAAATGGAGAAGGAGGCTGAGGTGCCTGCTCCTAAGCCGCCACCAGTGGTGAAGGAGTATGTACCGCAGATTCCCGTTCCTACTCGTTTGCACAAAGACCGACTGGAGACCGAGTTTGCCAAGTTCATGACAATGCTGAAGCAGGTAAACATAAGCATGCCCTTCGTGGAGGCATTATCCAAGATGCCCAAGTATGCCAAGTTCATGAAGGATCTCCTCACCAACAAGAGGAAGCTTGAAGAGCTGTCAACGGTGATGCTCAATGAGGAGTGTTCTGCCATCCTGCAGAAAAAACTACCAGAGAAGCGAAAAGACCTAGGGAGTTTTACTATCCCTTGCATGATTGGTAGTTTTCATATAGGGAAGTCCTTGGCGGATTTAGGCGCTAGCATAAATGTCATGCCATATAAACTGTTTAAAAAGCTAGGCCTAGGTGAACCCAGTGATACTAGGATGAGAATTCAACTTGCTGATAGATCTATTGTGCATCCTAGGGGCATTGCAGAGGACTTGATAGTCGCAGTAGGGCCATTATCATATCTTGTTGATTTTTTTATTCTTGATATAAATGAGGATGTGTATGTGCCTTTAATACTAGGTAGACCTTTTCTCGCCACCGCCTAGGCGCTCATTGATGTGAATGATGGGAAATTGATTTTGCGAGCTGGGGGGAGAACAAATCACCTTCTCTGTTTTCGATAACATGAAACACCCCCCTCCAGCTCCATGATGATCTAGACTACTGTGATGTTATTGCTGATTTTGAGACCGCACTCGCCATTACGAGTGTGGGTACTGATGATTTCCTCGAGCGTTGTCTTTTGCTAGGGGAACAGGCATCACAGGAGTTGCAGTTGGAGGAGCAGCTTGCGGAGCTCGACGAGGCCGCGATCGAGGGGCGAGAGAAACCATTCAAGCTGATCCCTATCTTGCCCCGGATCGCCACATCATTGGAGGAGCCACCAGAGGTGGAGCTTAAGCCCCTCCCCTTTCACCTGGAGTATGCATTTCTCTGGGAGGGGAATAAGCTCCTGGTCATTATCAGCTCGGATCTGACACCCGAGCACAAGAACAGGCTGGTGGCTCTGCTGCAGAAGTATGTCCGGGCCATAGCGTGGAAGATAACAGATATCAAAGGCATTAGCCCATCCTTCTGCTCCCACAGAATTCTGATGGAGGATGAGGTTAAGCTAGTCAGGCAGCCACAACGGAGATTGTCTCCCAACTTGGAGGCAGTAGTCCCGGCAGAGATTGTGAAGCTAATGGATGCAGGGATCATCTTTGCTATATCTGATAGCAAGTGGGTCAGCCCCACTCAGGTGGTCCCGAAGAAAGGCGGGATGACTGTGGCCCCGAATGAGAAGAGCGAGCTGATCCCAATGCGGACTGTGACTGGCTGGAGAGTCTGCATCGATTACCGGCACTTAAACGACGCCACCAGGAAAGACCATTTTCCCCTACCTTTCATTGATCAGATGCTGGAGAGGTTGGCTGGCCATGAGTTTTATTGCTTCCTGGATGGCATGTCTGGTTATTTCCATATTCCTATATCACCTGAGGATCAGGCGAAGACCACATTCACTTGCCCCTTCGGTACCTTTGCTTACCGGAGGATTCCATTCGGGCTGTGTAATGCACCGGCGACTTTCCAGAGATGCATGCTAGCGATCTTCGACCGACTGGTCAGAGAGATCATGGAAGTCTTCATGGATGACTTCTCGGTTTATGGAGACTCATTCACTCATTGTCTCCATAACCTGGAACTCGTTCCGAAGAGGTGTGAGGAGACTAATCTGGCACTCACCTGGGAGAAGTGCCATTTTATGGTCCGTGAGGGGATTGTGCTCGGGCATAAGATCTCCAAGCAGGGGATTGAGGTAGTGATAGACCAATAATTACACATGTTTTTACCCCTATTCTTGAGCTGTTGGAGATGCCGATTCCCGCGTTTTAGGCCGATTTCACGCTAGGTTGTTCTTGTTTGTGATATTTTAGGTCCTAGCACGTGAATGAAGGCTTGGGAACGAGTTCGGGGTCGATTGGATGAAGATTGGACATTTCGCGGGAAGCTGATGGAGCCACACGGGCATCCTGGAACTCCACACGGCCGTGTGGGTCGTGGCCGCGTAGGAAGTTTGAGCCACTTCTCAAAACGCCGCGATTTGCAAAAAGTCACACGGGCAGCTGGGGAAGTCACACGACCGTGTGGCCTGGCCGTGTGATCGGGAATTTCTGGTTAAAACCCGATTTTCAGCCAAAGGAAAGGGGGGAGCTAGGTTTTTGGTTCCCAAACACCCAAGGGACGAACCCTAGAGAGAGAGCGACTTGGGAACATTATTGGAGCTATTTTGGAGGATTTCTTCGCCATTGGAGCTCGGGAATCAAGCTTGGAGATGGAGATTGAAGATCTAGATCAGATTTCTGCAGTCTCTCTCTTCTCTATGGAGTAACTTTCCATCACTTAGGTTTTGAGGAACCCTAGTTCCATGTGTTAGGATCTTTCTTGTATGAAGTTTTGGATGCTATATTGTTTGATTATAATCGATTGAGGCATGATTTATTGAGTCAATTGAATCTTGATCAAATTCTCTTGATTTCTGCTTTAACCTATGATAGATAGAATCTGATTAGGTTAAGAGAGCTTCCTTGATTGATAGTGGTGAATTGGTTGTTGCGAGAGTCAATCAATTCACAGCTTTGTACTGGAATTCGTTCCAGTAGTGGAGATCTGTGTGAATCGCCTTAGCAGTCTATCCCGGTGAAGGTTAGTCACCTGCCGAGTATTCTGTTTGAGAGGGCTTGGTCAGCTTAAGAGATTCCAAGCTAATTTAGGATCTTCCGCAGTTTAATCAATAGTAGATCAACCAAAGGTAATTGAAACTTGGACCTAATTGAGGAGCTAGGGGGAATCATACCTAAGTGAGTTCCCAACTTGTAATTAGTAGAGTAGTCAGTAGAGTAGTTTATAAATCAATCCTTAATCTAGTTTGCTAGATAATGAACTGAAGCTGAGTAATAGTAACTCAAGAGACCCGTGGATTCGATATTTATTACTTGTGCCACTATACTGCAGTACCTTTCATTTGTTACACTTGGCCATTGTTAGGTGTTGTGTTTTAGCGTGTCAGGTAGATCTCGCAAAGATTGAGACAATCAGTAAGCTACCTCCTCCCATATCTGTGAAGGGGATTCACAGCTTTCTGGGTCATGCAGGCTTCTACCGGCGCTTCATTAAAGATTTCTTGAAGATTGCCCTGCCTCTGACCAAGCTGCTGGAGAAGGATGCACCATTCCAGTTCACTACAGAGTGCACAGCTGCATTCGAGACATTGAAGGAGAAGCTTACCCATGCACCCATCATGGTGACTCCTGACTGGTCTCTTCCCTTTGAGCTGAAGTGCAATGCGAGTGACTATGTAGTCGGAGCAGTTCTGGGTCAGAGACGCGAGAAGCACTTCCAGCCCATCTACTACGCGTCGAAGACCTTGAACGTTGCACAAGAGAATTACGCCACCACTGAGAAGGAGCTCCTCGCTGTGGTGTATGCATTTGGTAAGTTCCGACCATATCTGGTGCTCTCCCATGTGGTGGCCTACACAGATCACTCGACGATTCGCTATCTGAGGAGCAAGGCTGATGCAAAGCCTAGGCTCATCCGCTGGATCCTGCTTCTGCAGGAATTTGATATAGAGATCCCGGACAAGAAGGGAGCCGATAATGTTGCTGCAGATCATCTATCACGGTTGGAAGCCCCTCCGTGGACAACTTTGTGGAAGAGATCGATGACTCCTTCCCGGGTGAGCGATTGCTGGCGATGACATTAGCGGACAGCGTGGCCCCTTGGTATTCTAACTTTGCCAATTTTCTGGTGGGCAAGCAGCTACCAAAAGGGATGGCCACTCATGCAAAGCGCAAGTTCTTCTCCGAGGTGAAGCATTACTTATGGGAGGATCCTTACCTCTTTAGGATCGGAGCAGATGGCGTGATCCGGCGCTGCGTCACGGAGCACGAGATGGGAGACATCCTGTCTCAATGCCATGAGGGACCTACTGGAGGTCACCATGGAGGAAACCGCACGGTGCGGAAGGTGCTACAATCGGGCTTCTATTGGCCCTCACTCTTTAAGGATGCAGACACCTTCGCACGACAGTGCGACCGCTGCCAAAGGTCAGGTAACATTTCTTCCCGGGATGAGATGCCCCAACATATTTATGTAATTTGTGAATTTTTTTTATCTTTGGGGCATCGATTTCATGGGCCCATTCCCTCCATCCTTTGGCAATTTGTACATACTGGTTGCAGTGGACTACGTCTCAAGGTGTGCAGAAGATCAAGCCATCCCCACCAATGATGAAAGACGGGTCTGCGCATTTCTGAAGCAGATGTTCTCCCGGTTCGGGACACCTCGCACCATCATTAGTGATAGAGGAACCCATTTTCAAGGGAAATTCACTAAGCTCCTCTCTCACTCTGGTGTTAAGCATAAGGTGTCGGTGGCTTACCATCCCCAGTCAAATGGGCAAGCCGAGCTGACGAACCGGGAGCTTAAAAGAATAATTGAAAAGACGGTGGATCAGTCCCGCAAGGATTGGTCCACCAAGCTCGTTGATGCTCTTTGGGCGTATAGGACAGCCTACAAAAACCCGATTGGTACTTCACCCTATAGGCTTGTCTATGGGAAGGCGTGTCATTTGCCAGTAGAGTTAGAGCACAAGGCCTTTTGGGCCCTTAAGCTGCTAAACCTGGATTTGAGTGTTGTAGGTACTGAACGTAAGCTACAAATGCTAGAGTTGAAGGAATGGCGTTACCACGCCTACGAGAACATCCTGCTCTACAAAGAGCAAACCAAGCGTCTCCACGACGCTTGATTGAGGGGCCCGAAGGAGTTTCAGGTAGGTGATCGTGTTCTACTCTTCAATGCACGCCTGAAACTCTTCCCGATCAAGCTACGTTCTAGGTGGTCAGGACACTTCACGGTCACCCAAGTTTTCCCGCACGGTGCGGTGGAGATCAGCAATGCTCAAACTGAGCCGTTCAAGGTGAATGGCCACCTCCTAAAGTTTTACTTGGGGGGGGGGGGTGCTGTCAAGCGCGCAGAGCTGTTGATCAAGCTCGAGGACCCTTAGTTCCTCTACTGGTGTCCAGCTAAAAGACGGTAAAGAAGAGCTTGTGGGGAGGCAACCCCACCTAGGTTTGCATTTCCTTTCCTTTTTCTTTTTGATTTTTGTGTTTATGAGTCTTGAGGTGTTGTCCAAGGTTCGAATGTCGATTTTGCACGAAAACAGGTCGAATCCGGGGCTCTGGAATTCCACACGGCCATGCCTAAATTCCACATGGCCGTGTGGAATTGCCCTTTGGTCGTGTGAAGGCCCTGTGATTTCCACACGGGCAGCAGGGGGCCTCAACACGGCCGTGTGAAAACCTCAGCCAGCCCGTGTGGATTTCTCGGCACCACATGGGCAGAAACCCGCTCCACATGGCCGTGTGGCCTGCCCGTGTCGCGACCCTGCGGCCTATAAATTCGGCATGAACGGCCGCGTTGGCTAGAAAAGCACGTCCCCCTCGTCGGAATCCTCTCCCCCTCGCCGGAAAACCGCGCCCCTTCACCTCTTTGGCGATTTTCCGGCCATTTTTGGTCGATTTTTTACCAAACCAACACCACACCCAACCTTCCCTCCTCATTTTCGGCCTATCCCTTGATTTTGAGGCGATTTGGCCCATTTTTGGGTCGCCGGAGGCGATTTCCGGCGAGGCTCCGAAGAGTATTTTTGGGTCGAATTTCGGGCTTCCGTCGCTTCCATTGCCTTCTCCTCATCATCACCTACACCTCTACTTGTGTCTCCAGGTTTGATTTTGCCCTTTACCTTGTGGATTGTGGAGAATTGGGTGTTAGGGTGTATTTTTAGAGAACCGCTTTGAAATGTGTGAATTGTGTGCAATTGATTGAGGGGAAGGCTTGAATTATGTGTGGATTGTGTTGGGAAATGTTTCCCTTGCTTGATTGAGCCCTTGTGTGCTAGGAATTTGTCCATTCCATGCTTAACTTGAAAGTGCACACAAGGTGTTCGATGAAATGCCAGTTTTCAATACCATTTTGTGGGAGCCGGTTGGGGCCCTTAATGATGTGCTTTGATGGTGTATTTGCTATGGATTTGAACCTTAAGTTTCCTAGTTTAGTGTAGATGTGCAACCCCACCCAGATTGGGCTTGTTTGCTCAAGTTATTGACCCCCGAACTATGGATGAAACTATGGTTCGGTTGTTTTCTGTTATCAAGTGTGGGGGTGTGATTGAAAGTTTCTATGGCTCTTTTGGATCCACTTGGGTTTGTTTTCTTGCAGGACCATGTCAAAACTTGACCTCAAGCATCAGTTCATCCGCGATTTAAAGAGGGGCCCCCACAAGGATCGCTTTAAGTGCGTCCTGGCCTCTAAGTTTGGGAAGCATCACCACTGGTCAAGGAGGGAGTTTGAGAAGCTGCATTGCTACGACCACTTCCTCGCCATTGCCACCAACCGCACATGGCGTCGTCTGTTGTACATTCGCGAGAAGGTCTACCACGAGCTGGTGCTCAAGTTCTATGCGACCTTTAGGCACGACGAGACAACCAACTGGACGGACGATGAAGCCGTCAAGTTCAGGCTCGGTGGTGAGCCCCGCTCCATGAGCTACCACGATTTGGCGGTCGCTCTCGACCTTGGCCTAGACGATGACAGGGACTATGTCATCGAGCTCAATAATCTAGAAGGTGTTAATTTCAAGGTGTTGTACACCCGGCTAGCTCAGCCCGGTCAGCCTCCCTTCTATGCAGGGCGGACGAAGGCCAACACCTTGCAGCTCGATAACCATGTACTCCACCACCTGCTAGCGAAGTCCTTCACCCCAGCTGGGGACAATGCCAACACCCTCACCAGGCAGTCCATTTACTTCATCTAGTCCATCCGCATGGTGAACCATAATCTCCACCTGGGTTCTGTGGTGGCAAGGACTCTAGACAAGAGTGTTGTTCAACTGGGGACCCTCCACTGCACCCCCCTCATCACCCGCCTGGCGACCTATTTCCAAATCCCACTTCAGGATTGCACAGAGCAGTGGGACACTTGTGTCTTCGGCGAAGACACGATCTTAAAGATGCACCTGCTGCGAGTCGAGCGCGGAGTCAAGTGGATTGCGGGGTTTCCTGCTCCACCACTCCTTGCGGAGGATCAGCCCGCAGTTCCTGAGGATGATGCCACTGAGGATGTCCACCCCGATGATGTGGACGATGCTGCTGCCCCTCGCCAGACCAGCTTTGAGTATAGGGGTGGCAGCTCCACTTTTCCATCCCAGGACTACTTCACTCACCAGTTCCAACAGCTGAGTCTCCAAAATCAGCAACTCCTCGACCATCATCTACAGTTCCAGCAACAGTACTCGGCTCACCAGGCCGAGTATATTACCCGGATGGCTGCATATGATGAGCGCCTCGACCGCATGGAGGCCCAACAGGGGGTGACCCTTGCTCACATCGAGAGGGAGCATGGCCGATCTCGGCATATGCAGGAGGTCCAGCAGCACCTGCTCCAGCTGATACCGGGCGAGCAGCCAGTCTAGAGGACTCCCTGAGAGGACTCTCCACTTCCACCCCCGCCAGCCGGTGATGATGCCTTCATGGACGACATCGACCTTGACAACCTTGGCGACGAGTATTCTGTACTCGTCGCCCCTCCGAGTGTGTTTTTTGTGTGTTGGACTTTTCTTGTTTGCTCCATGTGTGTGCGAAGCTTGAACTAAGTCTTTCGTGTGTTTTTCTTTTTCTTTCTTTTGTGGATTGTTTGTTTTGTGGCCATCTGGGCTAACTCTGATCCCTAATGCACAGTGTGCTAGTGTGTTCTGTATGTTCCCTTCGTGCAGAATTGTTCCGTCGTTCCCTGTGTTTCCCGCTGACTGGTCCACTTCCAGTCTCCCGGCAGTTTTTTCACCCAGTAACATCGCTCCCCTTATCTTTCCCTCTGCTCCATTGAGGGCAATGTCGAACTTAAGTGTGTGTGGGGAGGGGGGGTGCTTTGCATTGGATGGAATCTATATATGTGTCCTTGGAGCCTAGTCCGCTGTCCAAATCTCGAGATTTGAGAGCTCCAAGTACTGAGGTTTGCATGATCATATTGGCACTATGAATTTGATTGGTGAATCGAATGGCATTCGAATTAATGCTTGACAACTTGATAGTAACTATGACAACCTATGATGATGACTGAGACGTGCAGTAGAATTGTGTAGGGGTTCAGTTTTTTCAACTGTTTGCTTACCAACTGTGACTTGGATTGTGCACTTGCTCTTGACAGTCGTTTATGCATCTAGTTCAGGGAATCAGAATGAGAGATAGAGCATATAGGTAGCCATGTGAGATTTGAGCCTGCTTGTTTCTTTCTTGTGCGATAGATCCCTCTTCCATGATGTGTAGCATTCACGTTGTCACCAGCTAAGATGATGGAGGCATAGGATTAGCCCACGACCAAATTGACTGTCCTGGTGTGTCATACCCCCTAGTCAGCCCCTTTGAGCCGTGTTCTTTTCTTTCTTTCGGTCTACAATGGAAAATCACCATTTTGCATCTCTTAGGAGGTTCCACAGAGTGGTTTTTGCATGTTCTCTTCTGTTTCTGCTAAATATAATGTGAGAGTTGGAGGTAATGCTTAAAAAATGGGCATGTGTTTGAAAAATGTGCAGAGGTGGTGGTTCTCTCAAGAAATGAAAGAAAAATGAAGGAAAAAAAAGAAGAAAAAGATGAATGAAAGCAAAAGAGAGCCACTACCCAAAAATCTGAATCATGCTCATAAAGTAGTGTTTCTTAGCAGTCTGTCTTAGAAATACTAACATTATTGTGACCTCCTTCGCTCTTGTGCTTTAGAGAATTTGAGTAACGCAGAATGGCAGAAAGAAAGTTACTGGTTTTATTGGATGTGAATGTGTTGGGTTTGGAACTGTGGAACCTTGTGCTATGAATACTTCCACCACATAAAAGGCTTTTTCCCCATGTCCAAGACCCTAGCTAGTGACTTGAACCTGTGTCTAAGGCCTCTGGATTAGTTAGTGGTGACATCCCTTGTGTGAACTCTAACATTTAGAGGCTGCCATCATGGTCAAGAAACGTTAGGATTTGAGAGAATAAGCATGCGCATTTTTCGCATCAAATTGTCCTGACCCCACTGGTCAAGAGTGAGCGATTCATTTCCTTATTCTTTATGCTCTTTGCCCCGGGGAGGACCTAGATGGCTCGGTCTTGATTCTAATGTCTTGAGGTTGATGCATGCGATGACTGTCTTGGTCAAGTGTTTGAGTCGAGTCTATGTTGGTTGGTGAACAGAAAGGATTCCTCTTCCTTTACCCGATTTTGCTGCACTCGAATGTCCTCTGTGGTGGTTGCCTAGGTTGCTGTTGAGTTTTCCATATGTCAATGATCAAAATCCAGTATGATTCACGTGTTCTGTGCCTATATGATTTATCCCCAAAGTTGGTATGATTGAAATGTGTTGAGCTTACCTTGTATCTGACTTGGTTTGCTTGGGGACAAGCAAACAGTTAAGTGTGGGGGAATTTGATGACTTGATATATACACATGTTTTTATCCATCATTCTTATGCCATTTGAGCCTCATTTCTCGTATCCTAGGCCGATTTCACGCTAGGTTGTTATCGTTTGTGTTATTTCAGGTCCTAGTACGTGATTGGAGGTTTGGGAGCGAGTTTCGGATCGATTGGACGAAAGTTGGACGTCCGGCGAGAAGCTGAGGAATCCACACGGCCAGACCTAGCAGCCACACGGCCGTGTGGTGCCGTGTGGAATCCCATTACGCAGGCAAGGCCACACTAGCCGTGTATTGGGGCCCCTGTGGCCGTGTGGAATTTCCAGAGAGCTCACACGGGCAAGCCAGCTTTCTACACGGCCGTGCAGCTTTGGCCGTGTAGCAATCGCGGGGGCACTTAATTGGAACGTTGCGTTTTGGCTCTCACACGGGTACACTGGGAATCCACACGGCCGTGTGGCCTGGCCGTGTGGTCAGGAAATTCTGGGTTTTAACCCAATTTTTAGCCAAAGGAGAGGGAATCGATTTTCTGGAGCAAAAACAGAGCCCTAGAGAGAGAAAGTGCGAAGAACACCCCCTAAGAGTGATTTTGGAGCTGGGTTTCATCAATCAAGCTCGGAAATCATCCTTGGAGTGAAGATCATCATCCCAGAGCAGATTCTTCCCATCTTGATGAGTATGACTCCTTTGTTTGCTGTTTTCCTCTCTCTCTATGGAGTAGAACCCTCTCTCACTTGGGTATGAAGAACCCTAGTTCTATGTGTTAGGGATCATTGTTGTAACGACGTTCGGATTGTGATATTGTTTGATGATAATCGATTGAAGTGTTTTGATTGCGTCAATTGAAGACTGATCATCTTTTATTGATGAGTATGACTGCTTTGTTTGCTATTTTCCTCTCTCTCTCTCTCTCTATGGAGTAGAACCCTCTCTCACTTGGGTATGAAGAACCCTAGTTCTATGTGTTAGGGATCATTGTTGTAACGACGTTTGGATTGTGATATTGTTTGATTATAATCGATTGAAGTGTTTTGATTGAGTCAATTGAAGCCTGATCATCTTTTATTGATTTCTGCTGCAACTGATAGACCAATAATTACACCTGTTTTTACCCCTATTCTTGAGCCGTTTGAGAGGTTGATTCTCGTGTTTTAAGCCGATTTCACGCAAGGTTGTGCGTCTATGTCATATTTCAGGACCCGACGTTGGAATCGAGGCGAAGGAACGAGATTCTGGTCGAAAGGAGCAAGTGAGGTTTGAAGTGTGCTGGAGAGCAAAAATACACGGCCATGAGCAGAAATACCCGGTCGGGTATTATCTGGCCATGACCGGGGATTTGAAGCTTTGGGCGTCCGTGAGAAACAGAAGGGGGCCCGGGCAGGAAGCTAAAATCCCCGGTTGGGGATTCTTAGGCCAGACCGGGGATTTTCCTCTGCTCCCAAAACGCGCATTTCAATTATACCCGGTCGAGACCTAAAATACCCGACCGGGTATTTCGACCGGGTATCGCGACAGGCAACCTTTTAAAGGAAAAGAAGGCTAAAAATCAAGGGTTCCGAGTTTTAGAGAGACAGAGCGATTCCTAGAGAGAGAAAGTGACGAACCAGAGTTCCCAAGTGCCCTAGCTTGATATTCATCACCATTGGAGCCCGGCTTGAGCTTGGAGAAGTGTCGATCGACGACCAGGAGCAGAAACTCATCCTTCACAGTATTATTTCCGCATCTGAATCTGCTTTTGCTTCTCTCTCCATGGAGTAGTTTTCCCATTCATCTGGGTATGGAGAATCCTAGATTTGTATGTTAGGTATGATTGTATGAACCCAAGTACAGATTTTATGATTTGCTTATATTCGATTGAGGCTTGAATGATTGAATGACTTGAATCCTGATCAAATTCCTGTTGTTTCTGCTTTAACCTAGAAAGAGAATATCTGCCTAGGTTGATAGAGCACCCTAATTGAAGGTAGTGAATTGGAGACTTTAGTCGAGGAGCCAATTCACTATTATGTACTGAATTCAATTCGGTAGTGGAGGTTTGGCTCGTTAGGGCCTCAATCTGTTTACTCCGGTGGAGGTTAGTCGCCCGCTGGAGACTCAGATTGAGAGGGTCTGGAGACCTTTAGTCGAGACTTTAGACTGTTTAAGAACCTTCCACAGTATAACTTTCATGAAAACTGAACTTGGTAAATTGCAATCCGACTTAACTGCAGTCTAGGGGGTACCATGTCCGGGTGACCTCTCTCGACTTGAAAACAACCGTTTAACTTGCTTTGTTTGTTTGTTAATTTGGACTTGCACTAAAGTTTCACTGCTAGATAATAAGAATTCACTGAGTAGTCATCAAATCTAGGACCCGGGTTGACATTAAAACCCAAACCCGCTATACTACGCTTTAGGAAGTGGTTACACTTGGCCAATTTCTAGAGTGACAGTAGGAGTGAGTCAAGTTTTTGGCGCCGTTGCCGGGGACGGCTAGGTTGTTGAAGAAAAGTGATTTATGTTACTTTAGCATTTTCATTTTCGCTTTGATTGTTTGTTCTTTCCCACTTGTGCCTTCATGGGTTTGGATTGCTTGACTGTGTGCAGATAGTGCATGACCCGTAGCTAGTCGGGAGGTCTACTGCCGTTGGATCCAGAGCTTGAACGCACCTGCCGCCAACTTAGGAGACAACAGCGAGCTAGACTGGCTACGGAAGAGCGCATAGACGGCCATTTGAGCAGCGAGTCCGAGGACGAGTACGAGATGGAAGGCGAACACAACCCACCCCCGGGGAGTCCTCTCCAGGTTCCTCCGGTGAATCAGATCTTGGGGAACAACCCCATACCCCAGGCAGATGGGGTTCATCATCATCCACCACCACCGGGTCCCACCTTGGAGTACTACTACACTCCACGGATTGCTGACATCCGCCCGGTCATCCTCTATCCGCCCATTCCAGCAAACAACTTCGAGATCAGGCCATGCTGGATTCAACTCATTACATCCTCTATCCAGTTCCATGGCTTGAAGGATGAGGAGGCAAGGGTGCATCTTTCCCGTTTTCTGCAGCTGACGAACGGGTTCAAGCTAAACGGTGTCCCTGATGACGCAATCCGCCTTCACCTCTTCCCCCATTTTCTGGCGGGGAATGCTAAGAGGTGGTTGGAGACCCAGCCCCCATTGTCCATCACTTCTTGGGACGATCTGGAAGACAAGTTCATGCACAGGTACTATCCAGCATCAAAGACCACAGAGATTCAGCGGGAAATCACTCACTTCCGCCAAGAGCCAGACGAGTCACTTGATGCATGGGAGCGGTACATGGGATATTTCTGGCAGTGTCCCCATCATGGCTTCAGTGATGCATTCACAGTGGGGAACTTCTACGGTGCTCTCTCCCCGGACAGCCAGAGGGTGATTGAGTCTCTATGCCCAGGAGGGGATATTCTCACTAAGACTCCACCCGAGCTGAACCAGATGATCAGTACCTTGGCTGCCAGAGATCACTCATGGGGGTAGAGCAGCAGAAGCAGAAATCTCCGGGACCGTGGTGTGCACGCCATGGAGGCCAGGTATGGGCTCGAGCAGCAGGTGGCAGAGTTAGTGCAGACATTGAAGCAGCCCAACAGTCTTATTCAGGGCCGAGGTTTGGCTACGCCCTCAGTAGCTCAATGTCAGTGGTGTGAGAGCCCGAATCATCTGGTGGAGGACTGTCAGGCTATGCGGGAGTCTTCTACTCCCCAAGAACAGGTGGACTTCATCGCCAATGCTCGGCGCCTTGACCCATACAGCAACACATACAACGAGGGGTGGCGCCAGCATCCCAACTTCGCTTGGGGTAACAACACCACTAAACCACCTGGTTTCCTAGCACCAGCGGGTGGTTTTCAGCAGAGGCAGCCCTTCCAGGCTAGGCAGGGGCCACCACCACAGCAGCAGCCCTACCAGCCTAGGCAGGGGCAGCCATTCCAACAGCCCCACGTCAGTATGCCCAGCCTCCAGCAGCTGCAGCTCCAGATAATTAGATGACGGATCTGAAAAATATTTTGCATGCATTCATGACCACCAGCCAGGAGAACTTCACGAAGATGGATCAGAACATAGCCTCACTGGAGGCAGGCCAGAGAAACCAAGGTGCCATTCTGCAAGATCTACAGAATCAGATTGGGGGCATAGCTCGCCAAAACACTACCAGGGCACCGGGGACTCTGCCTGCCACCACTGTTCCGAACCCTCGTGAGCCTCACCAGCAGCTGGATGCCATCACTACCAGGAGTGGCAAGACCATATCTGTTGTTCCTGTCCAGCCCAGGCGAGACGAGCCACTACCTGCTTCAACACTTCCAGCTGGTAAAGCAGAAGTGGGGGAAGACAAAGAAGCACCTGCTCCCACGCCACAGCTAGTGGTTAAGGAGCATGTACCCCAGCTTCCTTTCCCCACTTGCCTACATAAAGATAAGCTGGAGACAGAGTTTGCCAAGTTCATGGCAATGTTGAAGCAGGTCAACATCAGCATGTCGTTCGTGGAGGCACTGTTGAAGATGCCCAAGTATGCCAAGTTAATGAAAGACCTCCTCACCAACAAGAAGAAACTTGGGGATCTTTCGACAGTGATGCTGAGCGAGGAGTGTTCTGCTATCCTGCAGAACAAGCTGCCCGAGAAGAGCAAAGACCCAGGGAGTTTCACTATCCTTCTTGTTATTTGCAGCATGCATGTAGGGAAGTCCTTGGCGGACTTAGGCGCTAGCATAAATGTCATGCCCTACAAATTGTTTAAAAAGTTAGACCTAGGTGAACCTGAGCTACTAGGATGAGCATTCAGTTAGCTGATCGTTCCATCGTGCATCCTAGGGGTATCATTGAGGATCTGCTTGTTAATGTTGGTGCATTCACATATCCTGTTGACTTTGTTATTTTGGATATAAATGAGGATGTGGATGTGCCGTTGATTTTGGGTAGACCGTTTCTCGCCACTGCCAAGGCGCTTATTGATGTGCATAGTGGTAAATTGATCCTGCGTGCTGGTGATGAACATGCTACTTTTTCTGTGTCTGAGAATGGGAAACACTCTCATTTGCATGATGACATAGATTACTGTGATGTGCTTACTGATTTTGAGACCGCACTCGCCATAACGAGTGCGGGTACTGACGATGCTCTTGAGCGTTGTATTTTGCTAGGTGAGCAGGCATCGTAGGAGCCGCAGCTGGCGGAGCAGTTGGCCGCGCTGGAGAGTGGCCCATTCCTGGAGGGCGACAGGCTGTTCAAACCGATCTCATCCTCAATCTGCATCACTACCTCCTTGGAGAAACCACCAGAGCTGGAGCTTAAGCCCCTCCCTCCTTATTTGGAGTATGCATTTCTCCGGGAGGGGAATAAGCTGCCAGTCATCATCAGCTCGACCCTCACAACCGAGCAGAATGACAGATTGGTGGCCTTGCTGAAGCAGTACGAGCGAGCTCTAGCGTGGAAGATCACAGATATCCGAGGGATCAGCCCCTCCTTTTGCTCCCACCGGATACTGCTGGAGGATGAGATGCGACCAATGAGACAGCTGCAGAGAAGATTGACACCGAACCTGGAGGCGGTGGTTCGGGCAGAGATCGTGAAGCTGATGGACGCGGGGATCATCTTCGTCATTTCCGACAGCGAGTGGGTCAGTCCCACCCAGGTGGTACCCAAAAAGGGTGGGATGACCGTGGTGCCTAACGAGAAGAATGAGCTCATCCCGATGCGCGCGGTGAGTGGGTACCGTGTTTGCATTGATTATCGGCGTCTTAACGACGCCACTCGGAAGGACCACTTCCCGCTGCCGTTCATTGACCAGATGCTGGAGAGATTGGCGGGGCACGAGTTCTACTGTTTCCTGGATGGGATGTCCGGTCACTTCCAGATCCCTATTGCACCGGAGGACCAGGCGAAGACCACTTTCACCTGTCCCTTCGGCACATTTGCCTACTGGAGGATCCCATTCGGGCTATGCAATGCCCCGGCCACTTTTCAGCGATGCATGCTCGCCATCTTTGACCGTCTGGTCGGCGAGATTATGGAGGTGTTTGTGGACGATTTCTCGGTTTATGGAGACGCATTCTCTCACTGTCTCCATAACCTGGAGCTTGTCCTTAAACGGTGTGAAGACACGAACCTGGCACTGAGTTGGGAGAAGTGTCACTTCATGGTTCGAGAAGGCATAGTTCTTGGGCATAAGATCTCCAAGATGGGGATTGAGGTGGACAGAGCGAAGATCGAGACTATCAGCAAGCTGCCTCCCCCTACATCTGTTAAGGGGATCCGGAGTTTTTTAGGCCATGCAGGGTTCTACAGGGGGTTCATCAAGGATTTCTCGAAGATCGCCCTGCCCCTAACTAAGCTTCTAGAGAAGGATGCCCCCTTCCAGTTCACTGATGCATGCACAGCAGTGTTTACAACTTTGAAGGAGAAGCTCACCCAAGCTCCTATCATGGTTGTTCCTGACTGGTCCCTACCATTTGAGCTGATGTGCGACGCTAGTGACTTTGCTGTTGGAGCTGTCTTGGGGCAGAGGCGAGATCAACACTTCCGACCTATCTACTACGCCTCGAAGACACTCAATGATGCCCAAGAGAACTACACCACCACGGAGAAGGAGTTGCTCGCAGTGGTGTTTGCCTTCGACAAATTTCGTCCCTATATCGTCTTTCCCATGTGACCATGTATATAGATTACTCCGTGATTCGATACCTGATGAGCAAGGCCGATGCCAAGCCTAGGCTCATATGATGGATCTTATTATTGCAGGAGTTTGACATTGAGATTCGGGACAAGAAGGGAGCGGAGAATGTTGCAGCTGATCACCTCTCCCGGTTGGACGCACCTCCTGCGGACAACCTCGTGGAGGAGATCAACGACTCCTTCCTAGATGAGAGACTCATGATGATGTGCCTGGTGGAGAGTGTCACCCCCTGGTATTCCGATTTTGCGAACTATTTGGTGGGCCAGCAGCTGCCCAAGGGGATGACAACTCACACCAAGAGGAAGTTCTTCTTCGACCTGAAGCATTACTTCTGGGATGACCCTCATCTCTTCAGGATCAGAGCCGACGGGATCATCCGTCGCTGTGTTATGGAGAGTGAGATGGAGGGCATTCTATCTCACTGTCATGAGGGACCTACTGGCGGTCACCACGGAGGAAACTGCACGGCAAGGAAGGTGCTCCAATCGGGCTTCTACTGGCCCACACTCTTCAAGGACGCAGACGCCTTCGCACACCGGTGCGACCGATGCCAGAGTTCAGGTAACATCTCTGCCCGTGATGAGATGCCTCAGAATGTGTTTATAACCTGTGAAATCTTTGATGTCTGGGGTATCGACTTCATGGGCCCCTTCCCTCCATCTTTTGGCAATACCTATATTCTGGTTGCTGTTGACTACATCTCTAGGTGGGCTGAGGCGCAAGCTTTGCCCACTAATGATGCTAGACATGTTTGTGGTTTTTTGAAGCAGCTATTCTCCCGGTTCGGGACACCTAGAGCCATCATAAGCGATCGAGGCACCCATTTTCCAGGGCTAGTTTGATAAGTTACTGTCGCACTATGGTGTAACTCACAAGGTGTCCGTGGCCTATCACCCTCAGACCAGTGGCCAGGCGGAGCTGACGAACCGGGAGCTCAAGCGGATCCTGGAGAAGACGATGGATCAGTCCCGCAAGGACTGGTCCACCAAGCTCGATGATACTCTCTGGGCGTATCGCACTGCCTACAAGACACCCATTCGTACTTCATCGTACCGGCTTGTCTATGGAAAGGCATGCCATTTGCCCGTGGAGCTAGAGCACAAGGCCTTCTGGGCCCTTAAGCTGCTCAACTTGGATGTTAGTGTTGCAGGTGTTGAGCGCAAAATGCAGATACTGGAGCTGGAGGAGTGGCGTTACCACGCCTATGAAAACCCCAAGCTGTACAAGGAGCGCACTAAGAGCCTGCACGATGCACGGTTGCGGGGTCCGAAAGATTTTCAGGTTGGTGATCGAGTTCTCCTCTATAACTCCCGCCTGAAGCTCTTTCCCGGAAAACTCCGTTCCCGGTGGTCTGGACCGTTCACGGTCACCCAGGTGTTCCCGTATGGCACGATTGAAATTGCCAACCCGCAAACTGAGCCGTTTAAAGTGAATGGCCATCGTCCAAGCTCTACCTGGGAGACGAGGTCGAACGTGCGGAGTTGGTGGTGGAACTCGCGGACCCTTAGTTCCGCCATGGGCGTCCAGCTAAAAGATGGTAAAGAAGCGCTCGTGGGGAGGCAACCCCACCACGGTTTGCATTTCTTTTTCCCTTTTTTCTGAGTTTTTGTGTCGTATTGAGTCAGTTGCATGTCTGTTTTGAAGTTCGGTCATCTGTTGTGCCTCGATTTGGTGTTGTCGTGCAGGAGAGGTTGAAAACTTGGGAGAATGAGCATTTTGGCCGGAAGGGTGAAATACCTGGTCGTGAGCCAAAATACCCGACCGGGTATTTTTGGCTCGTGACCGGACCCCCTTCTGCCCTCCGGGGCGCTCGAATGTCAAATCCCCGATCTCGAGCCAAAAATACCCGACCGGGTATTTTTGGCTCGAGACTGGGGATTTCCAGACCTTGACATGCAGCGTTTTAGGACCCCCGACCTCGCCCCAAAAATACCCGACCGAGTATTTTTGGCGCGAGACCGGGGAATCCCTCGCCCACTAAACGCTGCGTTTGACAAAACCCCCGGTCATGGACTCAAAATACCCGACTGGGGATTTTTGCTATTTATAGCAAACCCCCAGTCATTTTCTCTCTCTACCCTCATTTTTCAAAAATTTCCCCTCTCTCTTCCTTCCATATCCTCTCCCCTCTATCTTTTTGAGCGCCGCCGGCCGTTTTCCGGCGACCTTCCGACCGTTTTCCGACGACTTTCCGGCCATTTTACGGCAAGCCTCCCGGGTCATTTTTGGCCTCCGTCTCGCGTCCCTCACCCGTTTTATTTAGCCTTAGCTACAGTTCTACTTGCGTTTTCAGGTGTGTTTCTTGTTAACTGCTCTTTCCTAGAAAATCGAACTGTAGATTGTAGGACCGAGAACTGTATTTGCATGCTTGATTTAGAATAGGGTGAGGGATGCTTTGAGTATGCATGGTTCTATCTATGGTGTATGTGCTTCCCGTGTAATTAATGTGGTTGGTTCTGTGGTTATTGCCTTGATTCCGGTTGAGTTGCTTGCGATTCAACCGGCTGTGCTTAAAACTGTTAGCCTAGGTGGTCCTTAAGTGTGGGGGAAGTGATGAACCCATGTTGTTGGTCCTGACAAGTTTTTTCTTGGCTCCACCTTTGGTTTGTTGATTTTGCAGGAGCATGTCCCTCGACCATCCATTTGTGCAGGGCCTGCGCTTGCACCCACATTACGCGGACCAGTTCCGCGCGGTGACTCGGGGGAAATTGGAGCGCCACCACCATATGGAGTGGGCAGTGTTCGAGCAGCTCCACTGCATCCAGGAGCTCACCGCCGCCATCAGCCACCGCGATTGGCGGACGCTGCTGACTATCGAGGAGCCCACCTACACTGAGCTGGTGTGGGAGTTCTACACCACTTTCAAGTACGACAGCAAAGCGGCTCGGGACTCCTATGCAGTGACATTCAGGCTGGGTGGCTACCCCCGGGAGCTGACCATTGACGGGTTGGCCTACGCCTTGGGGATCGAGTACCAACCGTTCGAAGGCCACGAGGTCGAGATCCCGAACCCGACCGACTGGAGCCAGGACGGGTTCTACCGCCGGATAGACAGGCGCGCCTATGGGTATGATTACTTCGACGCTGGCCAGACATACGTCCGCACCCTCAAGCCGCAATGGCACATCCTGAACCTGCTCATCACTCGCTCCATCGTCCCCAACGTCACCGGCTCGCACAAGATTCCGAAGCGGGTGCTCTATGCCATGTACTCGATGGGGTACCCGGAGTACATGCTCCACTTGGGTTCTTTCGTGGCCACCACCTTCTCCTGGTGCCACGGGAAACCCAACCATCTCTACTGTGGTCCCCTGATCACCCGTCTGGCGTGCCATTTCGACATCAGCTTCCAGGGGCTCACGGATTCTTTTGCACGGGGCGGCTCCACCCCCCCTCAGCTGGGAAGTGCTCCACAATGCACTCCTCCTGGCCACTGATGGCACCCGCACCTGGGTAGATGGGCTTTCCATGCCTCCTGAGGAGGCTGTGGATCTCGATGAAGACCAGGAGGACGCTGACTACTCCGGCGATGATGATGATGGCGGGGCCATGGATGCCGATGAGCCGGAGCCCCCGCTCTCTCCACCAGGGGACCTTCGGCCACGACGGATATCAGAGAGAGGCGAGTCTTCCTTTGGTCCTTCTGGTCTGTCGATGGCTTCTGGCCCGTCGATGGACTTCTTCAAGGAGCAGTTCCAGCAGATGGGGCTCCAGTTCCAGCAGGTCGGTCTTCAGAACCAGCAGCTCATGGACCATCAGGTCCAGTTCTACCAGCAATATTCGCCCCACCAGGCCGAGTACCAGTCCAGGCTGACGGTTGTGGATGAGCGCCTCGACCGCTTAGAGACCCATATGGGAGTCATTGGTGCTCTCATCGAGCGGGAGAGAGATCGAGGACGCCGATTGATGGAGTACTCGGAGCACCTGCTCCAGGCTTGTCACCCACCAAAGGAGCACCACTGGACCACCCGGTGGGATCATTCACCACCACCACCGCCACCACCGGCGGATGGGGACGACGAACTCATGAACCAGATCGATTTCACCTGTCTAGGAGGGCCCTAGTGGCATGTTTTGAGTGTTTTTGTTTTTGTCAGCATGCAAACTGTCTTGTGTCGGTTTAGTTTCTTTCTTTTTTATTTTGGATACTGTACTATTGGGCTGATCATTGGACCTAACGTATTGTGTTTGAGCTCTTTGGTTTCCTTTAGCTGTGCTTGTTCCTGACTGGTCCTCTCTCCAGTCCGCTTCACTCCGACTGGTCCACTTCCAGTCTCCTGCAGTCCGTGCACACCGGTAACATCGTTCCCCTTTTCCTTCCCTCTTCTCCATTGAGGGCAATGTCGATCTTAAGTGTAGGGGGATGTTTATCTTTTGACTGCATTAGATCTGTTTGTGTGCTTGGAGCCTAGTCCACTGTCCAAATTTTTAAATTTGAGGGCTCCAAGTACGTGTTCCTTGCAATTGCCTGCTCAGTATGCTTTGAATTGACAGTCTCTATAGTAATGTGCAACCTAGGGAGGTAGTGTAGCACTATGGAGGATGTTGATGCATTTAAGAAGTCTCATTTCTTCTTCATATTGTGTTGGTTGATTGTGTGAATTAGTGATCTTAGGACCCTTGAATTGTGTGGTGTTGTGGACTCTCTACCTGTTATGGACTCCTGTATCATGTTTTGGAAATAAAATGTGCTCGAAAATGTGCTTTAAAATAACGTCTCCCGTGCGAATAGGGCGAAAGTGTGTAAGGGGAGACGGGAATCCGTTCCCAATTTTCACCTACTACCTCCAGCCCCCCTTACATGTCTTTCCCCCGCACGAGGCTCGAGACATCGGCTCCTGGCATGGCCGGTAAGAGCCGGGCTCCCGCAAAACCTCTGCTAGGTGGGAGCCCCCATTTTCTGAAAAACAGGTTGGAACCTTTGAAAAAAAAAAAGAAAAGAAAAAAAGAAAAACAAGCAAAAAAGAAAGAAAAGGGGTTCCAACCATCTTCAAGAAGAAAATAGAGCACCTTAAAAAGGTGAGTCCATGATCTTTTGTTTTTTAGAGTCCATTCGTCCACGATTCATTTGTCCTCTGTTCACTATTTGCCATGATGCCGACTCGAGACTAGCGCTCTCGCCGAAGAAGCTATGAGATGACTTGTGCGTCGGTTGACCTCGTAAGCTGCTAAATGATCTAGGAAATCCTCTACCTATGAGCGGGGTTGTTGGTTGCTATAGAGGTCTGGAGAGTTGCATTGGTTTGAGTTAGGTTTGCTTGGGGACAAGCAAACGGTTAAGTGTGGGAGAGTTTGATAGACCAATAATTACACCTGTTTTTACCCCTATTCTTGAGCCATTTGAGAGGTTGATTCTTGTGTTTTAAGCCGATTTCACGCAAGGTTGTCCGTTTATGTCATATTTCAGGACCCGGCGTTGGAATCGAGGCGAAGGAACGAGATTCGGGTCGAAAGGAGCAAGTGAGGTTTGAAGTGTGTTGGAGATCAAAAATACCCGACCATGAGCAGAAATACCCGGTCGGGTATTATCTGTCCATGACTGGGGATTTGAAGCTTTGGGCGTCCGTGAGAAACAGAAGGGGGCCCGGGCAGGAAGCTAAAATCCCCGGTCGGGGATTCTTAGGCCAGACCGAGGATTTTCCTCTGCTCCCAAAACGCGCGTTTCAATTATACCCGGTCGAGACCCAAAATACCCGACCGGGTATCGCGACAGGCAACCTTTTAAAGGAAAAGAAGGCTAAAAATCAAGGGTTCCGAGTTTTAGAGAGGACAGAGCGATTCCTAGAGAGAGAAAG